>JAFIRS010001220.1:0-409932 GCA_018342105.1 Gonioctena quinquepunctata
TGCAACCAGTCATTTATTCAGTGGAAAACTTCCTCTCAAATATTTGATGGGTTTTGCCGAGGATTATAAGAAGAGCATTCTGAATGCAAAACAAGAACTGATTTTGATTATAGCTCGTTCATTCAAGAATTCATATATTGGAGACGTTGATGCCTCTTTGGAAATTACAAAGATTGAATGGAAAATAAAACATGTTGTACCCGATGACAAGCAGAAGCTCAAATTATTCAGAAGAATGAATAAGAGTGGTCTGAATTCAAAAATCAAGTTGGCTTATCGTATGTGGGATCTTTATGAATTACCCTCATTGCGTAGCACATCTTCAGACATATGGGCAATAAAAACGACCAACACTTTGGAAACACCTCGCTTCATAATTATTGGTTTTCAAAGTACCACTGCATCCGAAAACAGAACACTGGATATGACAAAATTCATAAATGCAGACATTAATAACATCCGAATGTATTTGAACTCTGAAGTCTACCCATATGAGCGTTGGAACCTGGACTTTGATTAAAAACTATTCTCTTCAGCTTACTATGCATATGAGGACTTTCAACGTAGTTATTATGACAAAGATATGAGTGAACCTCTTATGGACCTTGAAGCATTTCAAAAGAATCCCCTGTTCATCATTGATTGTTTACATCAACCGAATGCTACAAAATCATCCACAGTGGATATCAAGCTAGAGTTCGAAACAAGAAAAACTAAATTTCCAGCCAACACCAAAGTCTATGCACTCATTATATACGACACCTTCTTGACTTACAATGCATTGGATGGCTCTGTTCGTAATTCACTTTGAAATGTTCAATATTTTATTTTTGTACTATATCTGAATATTTTTAAGTATATCAATAATGTTTATGTTTAATGAAAAAATAAATGAACAAGATTTTGTAAATATATGTTTTATTTCATATCAAATATCTACATGATCATATTCATCATCATATTCATCATATAGTTGATATTTCTCGATGATGTCATCAGGTAGGAATGGTAAAAGGGTGTGGAGAAATCCTTCCAGATCCAATTTGATCATTTCTTCACAGAATTGTTGCAAGTTTAAGGCTCCTTGGCTGAATTCCTCACAAAGTATTGTACCCTTGACGTACTTCTCGGATAAATGTGCACACAAAAGCTCCCACCCTCTTTTCATTTATTGAAGAATTGATTCTCTTCAAATCTACAACTTTTGGAAGAAAAGACATAGTAAGACTGTATGAAAAAAATATAGATTATTTCACTTTATAAAAAATACACTCACTGAATCGAGAAACTTCTCGTACTCTGTATTCACTCTGATGATATTATCTAACATCTGATTTCTCATCAACGACTCCACACATTTTTATAAGAGACATCCCCACCCCATTGCCAGTAGATGGGACTGTGAAGGTCATTACACACTTGAGCATCAACACACTCATCAATACTCGCAGTTCACTCCTAGCTCTCTCACAGGACAAACACCCTCCTCGCTTGGAGAGTGTAAGGATTCATGAAGGTCATGATCACACATAATTGTATGAATACACCACAACTTTAGTTACGGTCAAATAAAAATCTCAAGATCAAATCTTAAGGTTGCCGAAACAAACCCAATATCAAAACTCAAGATCAAATCTCAATGTCAAAACTTAATGTTATGAATCTCAAGATCATATTCAAGGTCAAAACTGAAGTCGAATCTCAAAGTCGATAAAACCCAATGTCAAAACTCAATGACAAATCTCAAAGTCAAATCTCAAGGTCAAACACACATACATTGCACACCTGCAACTATTCAAGGTCACACGTGACGTCATAGTGGTGGGGGAGAGCCAGAACCGGCTTAAATCTCCTACTAACGATAATATGATGATTAAGGAAACAAAATTTTTTTTTTACATCATTACTTGGATTTTTTTGTTTTTGTTAAAGTACAAAAATTATTAGGTATAAACAAAGTATGAATATTTTTTTAACTCTTATAGCTTGATCTTGTTAAGTATGTATATAAGAAAGGCTCTACGAAGCGAAAAATGTTCACGACAATTATTTAAACATTTTTTATCATTTACAATTGAGACAGAAGTTCGAGAAAATTTTGTTAGTTAACAATCGTTTAACTTGTTGAAAAATCAATTTTAACTGAAATTTCCAATGGGAATAAATTATTTATAGTTTTTAGAATACACCATAATTCTTCAAATTAAAAAAAATATATTTAATACCTCAAATAAATTAATTAATGTGTCGTACTCGCTTTTGACGCCGCGCGCGCAACCTAAAAATGTCGCGCGGAGACCCATTTTCAGCGTTAAATTAAAATTATAAATAATGGAGATAGAGTTCCGGGAGTTTTTCATTGGAAATTTCCTCCTCTTTCAGAATCTTTTTTTGAAGTTCATTAAATATCAATATTTCATGAAATATTGACAAAAAACGAAATGCCACTTTTTTTTCATCTTCAATTGTTTATAACATTTGCAATTCTTTATGTGCTGATACACGCTTTTGGCATATTCTTCTAAGCGTTATTTCGGATCCAATGAGCTATCACACATAATTTAAAAAGCAGTATCTCTATTTTAGACCATTTTCAACTTGTCGATTAGACTATAGATAATATTTATCAAAACTCATTTAAAAAATCTTGTTAGGTACTTGAGTTATATCCTACTGAATAAAATGAATAATGATATAAGTTGTCATAAAACAATTATATAACAATTTCGTAGGAATCAAGAATATAAATGTATGAAAGCAAATCAATTACTTTAAATATTCAATTACAATTTTATTCCAAAAAGAAGTGTTTACAGTCCACATTCTAACAATATTTATCATGGTTCTCCATCGCACAAATATCTTTCGAAGTTAAAAAGACTCCAGCGTTGGGAAGTCAATCAGAGAGGAGCACCGAAGTCAAGAGATTCTGTGAGTCCGTTCAATTTCTATATTCGAAGATTCTTTTGCTATTGAACTATTTATGTATTCTGATGAGTGGAACTATTATGTTTTGAGTGGATTGCAAGATTGCTGACAATCTTCGATTTCATTTGACAGTTGTATTTCTGGGATATTGCTATTGTAGCCCAGGAAATATAGTTGAATTTTTCATTATATTACTGATAATCTTCGAATTCATCTGACATTTCTATTGACAGTTGTAGTTTTCGGATATTTGCCATAGCCAGAAATTATAGTTGAATTTTTCATTATCAGTCAGATCATTAGTTTTAATTCACAAACTGGAAATTTCCGAAAAGAGGTCAATTTAGAGGTTCTCTGACACGATTCAAAACATTTCTAGCATCAATCGATAATCAACAATTAAATCAAGAGACCATTTATCAATTACAGAACAGATTAGAAACAATTGAGCCCAGTTTCAAGTTATTTATTGAAGTGCAATCCCAAATAGAGATCAATCTAGGTGGAGAAGATAACAAAAGGGAAGGAGATCTACGTGAGAAATTTGAAATATGTTATTATGCATCTATAAGTGAAGCTAGATCAATTATCACTTCATTTCATGAAAACAAAATGAGCCATACTAGCATAACTATTTCAAATACTCAATCGAAAGTAGATAATACCAATGGGGATCAAAAGCAAATTCGTTTGAGCAGTGATTCGAATAATAGTAATTCTAGTAGTAGTGACGTAGTGACCGGTCTGATTTACATAGAGTAAAATATCCTCCTATACGTTTGCCATTTTCTAGTGGATCATATGGTAAATGGCTTAGTTTCGAAATGTGTTTACTGCTTTAGTGCACAACAACGAATCTATGAATGATATAGAGAAATTATATTATTTGAAATAATCTTAACAAAATGAGGCCAGCGAAGTCATACAATCTTTAGAAGTAACTTCATCGAATTATCAGATTGCTTGGCAAATACTCAGTGATCGTTTCGAAAACAAATCTTTGATTATATTGAACCATATTAAAGCTATTTTTGATTTTCCTGCCATACAAACCGAATGCCAATCAGATCTACGAAAATTATATGACAATGTGACAAAAAATCTGCGATCATTATATATCTCATTATATATTTATATATATATATATATATATATATATATATATATATATATATATATATATATATATATATATATATATATATATATATATATAGATGAATATATATAGATGAAAGGGAGGAATATCGATGGGACTGTTAAACAAAATGGAAGAAATTAAATGGACATAGCCCTCAAAGAGAAGTGTTAACCGTAGACACGTGTTTCGGGCTCTCGGCCCTCATCAGTACGGTGAGGAAGTGCAAGGATGAACAACACTTGGTGGAAAACGACAAATCAACGGAGTCAACAGCGCACTTGTGGTTTCGGTTAGCAGACCCTGCATTCCAACGTTGGTTGTTGCCCTGGAATGCAGGGCCTGCTAACCGAAACCACAAAGGTGCGGCTGGCTTCTGTTTGTTGACTTCGTTGATTTGTCGTTTTCCACCAAGTGTTGTTCATCTTTGCACTTCTTCACGTATGATGAGAACAAATACGTGCTACGTTAACACCTTTGACTTCCATTAAATTTCTTCCATTTTATATATATATATATATATATATATATATATATATTATATATATATATATATTTATATATATATATATATATATATATATATATATATGTTGTTATGTTATGAAAAACCAGTTATATATTTTAAAAAGAAAAAAACCACAACAAGAATAATTACTAAATAGCTATTAGTTTCAAGAGATTGTTTTTACATAATTTTTGAAGTTTTATTTCCTTTATTAAGCCTCTGTATAATATGAATAGATAAAAATGTCCAAATACTGTAACACAATCAATTTCATACACTGTCATAATGATTACAAACCATAATTGTTCAAAAGACAACAAAAAAGTCTAAACTTACAAAATCATCCTGAATAAAATGTGATTCACAAAATTATAAGCTTGAAACATACAGTATATGAAATTGTATTCAACTTAAAGTAGCCAATGGAAGAACAGCAAACTTCTTGATGACAATAGCCAATCAGGAAACAGTATGGTCAAATGTAAGATTTGAAATTGTGAGAAAGTAAGGACGAGAAAGTGTCAGAGACAATTATCACTGAAATTGTATATAGTTTATAAGAAAGTAAAAATAGTTCTATTTATAAGTTTTGACAAATAACCTAAAACAGTGAAAATGTGACAATATAGTGCGCGAATTCAAAAATTCAAATAAAAAGGAATGAAGGAAAAATGGTATCCTGGAAACGGAAAACAAAGCCACGAGGAGATCGAAAATAAATTGAAAATGAATGCCACGTTTTGTTGGGAGAGAAAGAAATATTCATAAATTTCAACATTATAAACAGAAAACCAACATTACCTTATTTGTACACCATATACAAGTATTCGAAAGCTGATATTTGGATTGGTATGGTTCCTTCTATTTGGTATTGGAGTTCCTGAGAGCATTGGAGTGAAAGGGAATCCAAATCCGGGTGTATCTTGAACAGCGACAGTTCCAGCGTCAGGTATAAACTTTCCTAGTGCACATTACGAACTGAACAACTTCACTAGTAACTCATATCCCATCAGAACTTTTATTTCATTTGATTTTGAACTATTAAAGAAATTTTCACTGTCCAGGTAAAAGTGAGGTTGTGTCTATTTATCCATGACCTGTTTCTCATGATTATCCATGAATATTTGTAGATTCACCTTAGAATAAGTTATCTATCGGTAGGCCAGGTAAAATTAAGTTTTCCTGAATAAAGGAAATAATTGCTTTTTGATACTATCTCGTTTTGCTTTCCACAATTATCAGCAATCATATTTATAAACACAGACTTGACATCAAGCGGTGGTTAGTGGCTCAATTGCCTGAACCGGCTATCTGAGACGAGAGGAGTACCAACTGAGTTTAGTCGTGGTAAGAAAAATGATAACAATTGGCAGCAACGTGACGAGAGAACTGTGACGTTAGCTAGAAATTATCATTACATCACAAAACATATTATACAGGGCGAAAATACTTATCAATATCATAACAATTTGGCTCACAACGAAGAGTGGAAATTATTAGCAATCTTCATTTTATAACAACAATTTATATTTGCAAATTATCATTACATTACAATTGGCACCCAAAAAGTGGGGCGAAATATTAACAAAATAGTTTGTTATATTATCAATACATAACAAATATAAACTTGGCTTATAAAACTTTTGAAATGGAAAATGTTTTTATGTTATGAAAAACCAGTTATATATTTTAAAAAGAAAAAAACCACAAAAAGAATAATTACTAAATAGCTATTAGTTCCAAGAGATTGTTTTTACATAATTTTTGAAGTTCTATTTCCTTTATTAGGCCTCTGTTTAATATGAATAGATAAAAATGTCCAAATACTATAACACAATTAATTTCATACAGTGTCATAATGATTACAAACCATAATTGTTCAAAAGACAACAAAAAAGTCTAAACTTACAAAATCATCCTGAATAAAATGTGATTCACAAAATTATAAGCTTGAAACATACAGTATATGGAATTGTATCTAACTAAAAGTAGCCAATGGGAGAACAGCAAACTTCTTGATGACAATAGCCAATCAGGAAACAGTATGGTCAAATGTAAGATTTGAAATTGTGAGAAAGTAAGAACGAGAAAGTGTCAGAGACAATTATCACCGAAATTGTATATAGTTTATAAGAAAGTAAAAATAGTTCTATTTATAAGTTTTGACAAATAACCTAAAACACTGAAAATGTGACAATATAGTGCGCGAATTCAGAAATTCAAATAAAAAGGAATGAAGGAAAAATGGTATCCTGGAAACGGAAAACAAAGCCACGAGGAGATCGAAAATAAATTGAAAATGAATGCCACTTTTTGTTGGGAGAGAAAGAAAAATTCATAAATTTCAACATTATAAACAGAAAACCAACATTACCTTATTTGTACACCATATACAAGTATTCGAAAGCTGATATTTGGATTGGTATGGTTCCTTCTATTTGGTATTGGAGTTCCTGAGAGCATTGGAGTGAAAGAGAATCCAAATCCGGTTGTATCTTGAACAGCGACAGTTCCAGCGTCAGGTATAAACTTTCCTAGTGCACATTACGAACTGAACAACTTCACTAGTAACTCATATCCCATCAGAAGAACTTTTATTTCATTTGATTTTGAACTATTAAAGAAATTTTCACTGTCCAGGTAAAAGTGAGGTTGTGTCTATTTATCCATGACCTGTTTCTCATGATTATCTATGAATATTTGTAGATTCACCTTAGAATAAGTTATCTATCGGTAGGCCAGGTCAAATTAAGTTTTCCTGAATAAAGGAAATAATTGCTTTTTGATACTATCTCGTTTTGTTTTCCACAATTATCAGCAATCATATTTATAAACACAGACTTGACATCAAGCAGTGGTTAGTGGCTCAATTGCCTGAACTGGCTATCTGAGACGAGAGGAGTACCAACTGAGTTTAGTCGTGGTAAGAAAAATGATAACAATTGGCAGCAACGTGATGAGAGAACTGTGACGTTAGCTAGAAATTATTATTACATGACAAAACATATTATACAGGGCGAAAATACTTATCGATATCATAACAATTTGGCTCACAACGAAGAGTGGAAATTATTAGCAATCTTCATTTTATAACAACAATTTATATTTGCAAATTATCATTACATTACAATTGGCACCCAAAAAGTGGGGCGAAATAATAACAAAATAGTTTGTTATATTATCAATACATAATATATATATATATATATATATATATCTACAAATATATTTATACTTAACAAATAGTAAATGATGATTACTGATTATCTTTGAATATTCCAAAAGCAATTATTTCTGTATATTATTGTTACAGAAGCTCGAAAATGCATGTATTAGCAGTTGACTCCTAATTAGTGGACCGTGCGATAATATTCCATTCCGAATTATTTACGTTCATAAATGAACGTACAGTAGTATATCTCGATTTTCGAAGGCAAACCACTCACTTTTTCCGCGTAGAATATCAATACAGTGAAACAACAATGCACCTACGGGTTAATTTCATACACACCTTGCGTGAAATATTTCCACATGAAAGTCATAAAGACATAAAAGACCATTGATATGCGACGGCTAACAACCTTTTCTATATGGGTAGTGGGAAAACATTGGTTCGTGTTTATATTTTTATTCTTATTCGATACCCGACACCACTTAATGTTTGTTATATCGAATTATAATTTCCATTCGCTTTGAGCATGTTACATGAATAGCAATGGAGATTTTGGAACTGACATGAAATCACAGGTGGTGACATTTGTAGCTGAAGATATACCATAGAGAACAAATTAAGGAATATGTTCAAGTTCTGGTAGTCTATTTTCATTGATTCAATGATATTTATTGGAAATGTATAATCGTTATTAACCGACGAAACCAAAAAAGGAGGAGGTTCTCTAGTCGACGCGTATATATTTTTTTTATGTATGATCACACATAACTTTTTACTGAAACGTCCGATTCCGATAATTCTTTTTTCATTGGATAGGGTGTACTTCGAAGTTGGTCCCATTTGAATTTAAAAGATGAAATTCACCCCTAAGGGCAGCAAAATGAAGGATATTGATCAGTCACCCTCTGAATTCTCGTCCGTTGACCGATTCTATCATTTGTATCATTCTATCTATTGTACTGGGTTCTTCGATTTGGATGACTTTTTTTTATAAGATAGGGTATACCTCATTGTTGATCATATTTGGATTTCGAATGGAATTATCCACCCTTACGGGTAGAAAAATAGGGAATAATTGATTTTCCACTTGTGAACATTGGCACACATATGTAGTTGACAATGACAGATCTATTATGTCATTATTTTTGTTCTCCCACATCCGTCACAATCATTATATTCTATGAGAGGATGGAATGATATACAGAGTAAAGAAATAAACTAACCAGAACAACAAAAATAATTTATATGACAACAAATAGTAAAAGTAGATAATCATATTATTTAACTGGTAATAGTTGAAGTAAGGTGGGTAAGTAAGTATTTTGGAAGTAATAAAAAACAAGTCGGTAATAATTAGTAAATTTCAACCACAAAAAATAAAAACTTTTTAACAAAAAATTAAACCGACGAAATACGGAACTGAAAAGTAAAAAATAAAATAAACCTTCTTAGTCTCAATAACTAAGCTCCTAAACTAACGTAAGTAACTACTTTTGAGGCGGCGCCAAACAAACAATCAACGAAGATCATTAAATTACCTTAAAAAAATTATCAGAATGTCACTGCGCAACTCGATGCCATCATTTTACGCCTCATCTGATTCATTTGCTTGTTTGTTTGGCGCCGACTCAAAATTAGTTACTTACGTTAGTTTAGGAGCTTAGTTATTGAGACTATGAAGGTTTATTTTATTTTTACTTTTCAGTTCCGTATTTCGTTGGTTTAATTTTTTGTTAAAAAGTTTTTTTTCTTATCAGTTGATTTTTTCGTCGGTTTGATTTTTTGTTGAGAAGTTTTTTTACTTGGCTCGAAACAAGTGTTGTACTTACTTATTTTATTTACCATATCTGTTTTATAAACCAAAATTACTGTTAATTATGTAAATACAAATTAATATTATTATATAAGTGCAATATTTCGTGATTAACCTAAAGCTATATGACAACCAGTGATATGACTAACATGATGATGGATATCTTCAGTATACACGTATATAAAAAAGCCTCACCTGTTTCGAAAAATGCCTTAATTTTTTGGATAGCTTTTTTAATTTGAAAAAAAAGTAGACTTCTTATCCTCTGTTCATACGAATTTGAAAAAAAACACGCGGAGCTCTCATACCATTTCCGAGTTATAGCCCTCTTTAGGTCTGAACCGCGTGATTTTCAAGCACCGATTTCTCGCGCAAAAATCACTCAGAATGCCTCCTTCTTATTACCAGAATAAACTAAATACTTAAATCACTCATTTTCGGCTAAATTTGGCACAAAATACAACCGGTTCTAGCGAAAAAATCCTGCTTCTAGAACATTTACAAACAATCCAATTTCTCACATCTGCCAGACAAACTTTGGTAAATTCCAAATGTATTCAGATAGGGTTATTTACTTTGAATATTGTCTGAAATTCTCATTTTCTTCTTATATCTTGTTTTTGTATAGCTAACATGATGAATAATTAGATTATCTAGAAATGGCTTTTATCAGCCAATGAAACTATAACTGTT
Source organism: Gonioctena quinquepunctata (assembly GCA_018342105.1). NCBI lineage: Eukaryota > Metazoa > Arthropoda > Insecta > Coleoptera > Chrysomelidae > Gonioctena > Gonioctena quinquepunctata. The sequence goes on from JAFIRS010001220.1 coordinate 10,253, forward strand.
GGTTTGATATCTCTAGCAAAAATATGATAAAATTAAAATTATGTTAAAATCAAATTGAAGTTTCGATTTTTCTTAAAAATTTGTATTTTTTATGCAATAACGAACTAGTATGACATGGAATTTTGTATGCATCGCGGATATTAGTAGATGTGTATGCCCTCGGGCAACTTACAGATCCCTTGTGCCAGAGGCCCCCAGGTTTGAAAGATCGTCGCCCTCAGGGTATAAACATCTACTTAATACGTATGGCACATAAATAAGTATCATTATACGCAGAGCGCTTTCATTTTAGGATCGACAAATTGAGAAAAGCTTGCAGTTGATAAAGATGTGTAATTAATTTTCACACTCTTACATTTTTATACATATTAACCATTTTGATATTTTTAAAATCATATTTTATGGCTTGTTGTTACCTGATTATTCAGTGATACTTTCACAACTAGCTAAGAAATAATAATTTAAATAACATTCAAACATCATCTATCATTCTCTTACTTTGCAGCAAGCACTGAAGATAACCTAATAGGTCGAAAGCGCTATGCGCATAATAAAAAAAAAATTGCACGTAATACAAAATTAAGACTAAGTTCTGCCCGAACACACAGCCCAACTACCCCCATTCAATTAGATTAACCTGATTTATATAATTCTTTCCAATCTACCCCTCATTCAATTCAAATTTAATTTAATTATGGAAAAGTTACTCTATCCGGTTTCTCGATGGTTTAATTGGTGTTATATTAAGAGTAAGAAATTTTATTCAGGTAATTTACATTATAGTGATAGATTATGTACACTCATTCCTAAATAAGGAAGTATAGAGGCTGAGCTACCTAAGCAGAGCTTGAGTTGTAGTCATCAACCTATAAACATTATAGACATTATAGACGTTGGCGGAAAATATAGTTTGAGGTGCCATCTTGTGCGTGAGTTATTGAATAATAAAGCAATCACTAACACCAGTAAACATAAATAGAAATCGTACATATAAATGATAATATTAGTATGCAATAAAGGAGGGCTGGTGGAAAGAGAGAGAGAGAGAGAGATAGGGGGAGAGAGAAGCTAAGGAACTAATTCAAAGTAGTACATTTATTAAGATCTATGGAAAACTTCGATTAAGTTCATATACTGTTTTCAATAAGTCATAATTTTGAGTCACATATTCTTTCAGTTTTGACTTTGATTTGTGTTTTCGAGAGATTGATCTAATTTCTAATTAGGTTTATGATATGAATCTCTGAGTGCGAGTTAATCTATAAAGAGGGACATTCGCTTTTTTGTGAAGTTTAGATCGAGTTTCGTAATTATGGTTTATATAGGGGGTTGGGTTATTATGCATCCATAGTAAGCAATGATAGGTATATAATTTTCTCACCACAAATAGGTCTGTTTCTTTGTATAGTGCTACAGTGGATTATCTGTTTTCACGTTTGAAAATAATGTTCAAGATAGTGTTTTGCATTACCTCTAGTTTATGTAACAGATTTTTGCTGACACCGCCCCATATTATAATGCAATACCTCACAACTGATTCAGCGAGTGAGTTATTAGAAGCTTTTCATTATTAAGATTTCTGAGTTTGTAGAATTTATAAGATAGTTTTCTGAGTCTTAACTGTATGATCTACATGTTCCTCCCAGGTGTTATACACCAAGATATTTCATGTTGTTGACCTTATTGACTTTAGGACATGTGCATTTCATTGGGGCTTGGCATATATGTTTGTGTATGATGAGGACTTTCTTGGAATTTTGCGATGTTCAGGCTCAAAAGACTTGTATTTAACCAAGAGAAGATAGTAGAGAGCCCCGTTTCAGCTTTCTGATAAACGTCGTCCCACGTATCGCCTAGAAAAGATAGAGCTGTATCATCTGCATAAGATATAATGCTGCCTTGGATGTTTTCGAATTTGTAAATATCATTTATGTATATTAAGAATAAAATTGGACCTAGTACTGTAACCTGGGGTACGCCCATGGTAATAAGTAGTGAATCACTGTAAGTACTGTTTATTTTGGCAATCTGATTTCTTGAAATACATTTTTCATATTTATAATTGTGTTATTTTATATTCGAATGATTTTGTAATTATATTAGTGTGATTTATGTTACTAAAGAAAAAGAGTAGTATTTTTTTCTAATATGTGTGTAATTTTTGCAACTTTTACTCCATAATCAAAGAACTGAGAAACTCTTTGGACAAAAGCTTGATGAAAATATTTCACTTGATTATCCAATAAAATCTGGTATAAAAAATACATGGCTGCCAAAACAATTCCACCGGCAGCTTAGTTTTCAACTTCAGACTGTGAATACAGTAAGGCAGAACATAAAATTGAAATAAATGCAGCTTTATCACAAAATTCAAAATATCCAGAATCACAGGAATTAAGTATACATCATCAGCAAAACCACCTTGCCAGATCTGACAATTGTTGAGCAAAAAATAAACAAAAGAAATCTAATGTGTTTGCAAACCATTTGAAAACATGCCCTATGTATCGATTAAATAAAAAATAGTTATAAAAATAAAAACAAGATGAGTTGGATCAGATACGATTCAAATCACTACGAGAACCATATGGAGAAGAATATCCTAAATTATTAACATGTATTTTCATTACAATACGCAGAAACAATTAACATGCCAATAGCTGGAGTGTTACAAAAGGCCTTCACAAGTTGATTTCCATATTTGTTCTCTTTCAAGTTACTTTGTGTTCATTGATGGCTACTTATTTTTTCTACGGAAAAATTTCGTTGTGCTATATCTACTACCATGTATAAGAATTATTTTATTTATCCGATGGATTGCATTTCGAGAGAGAAATAAAATGGAGACAATTTGAAATCTACGAAAAGTGCAAATGGAAGGAATTCATCGAATTTATAGTCAAGCATGATTTATATGCATAATTATCATAAACGGAAGTAAAAAATTATAATGGGAGAGGTATATTGGGAAGGAGTCTCGGACCTCTCTAATAATCGTATGATCATCCAGTATGTATGAATGACATTTGGAAAAATACGTTTTGACGGGTCGGAGCGTTTTTATTGAATTCTTAACGAATTTATTTATTACTTTACAAAAGCACTGTATATTTATGTAATACGAATTATTTTCATATTTTTTACAATTATCAATGATACGAATTGTTTTGACTTTTAACGAGTGTTATTTATAACAACCTCACATGCAATATAACTCTTACATTATAATTTTCTACTATTTATCATAATTATGCTTATAAATCATGGTCGACTCGAAATTCGAAGAATTCAACCTATTTTAACTTTTCTGAGATATTCAAATTGTTTCCATTTTTCTTATTTTCCTCGAACAGTTGCATATACAGGGTGACCCTGAGAATGAGCTCCTTCGACCTGCGCTATTCAGAGTAAAAAATACTCAATACATATTTAAAAAAAATCTATTTTAATTTTTATGAGTATATAGTGAAACCTGGAGAAATGTTTAACGGCAAGAAACACCGCTAGGGTGATTGTCTGCGTTAGATGGAATGTGACCACATATCATTTGAAGTTTGCCGAAACTGGTAACATCTGAGAGTTTCAACTTTTCAGGTAATTTTACTAATTCTATGAACGAATTTCGTCTGATTTGCCTATTTGCCTCGTTATTGTTTTTTAAGTTTACTGAAATTCGTAAGATTTTTATTATAAGCCATGGTTTTATCTGTAAAATGTGTTATTTGGAAAAATGATTATTCCTAGTGTATGGAGAAATTTAAAAGAGCCACAGACCGTGCAGGATCATGTTTTTTTCTGCATCGAATATAAGATGGCTATGTGTTCTATCACTCGTCTTCTTCGGTACCACACTACTAATTTGCAACAGCCTTTGTCGCCTTTCTGGATACCGTTCAACATGAAGTTTTATTGCTGCATTGTGAGCTATACCATAAGCAGTTAGCATATCGTGATATTCCCGAATTGAAAACGAAGTCATCGTGACAAACATTTCAACTTACCGGCTCAAAATATCACGTGAATACTTAACGCATGTCTTCAACTGCACACTGCACCCTTGGCGGCTGCGGCGATGAATTTATCATTTAGTGAGGGGTTCAAACTTTTCTACATACATTTTAATGTTCAATTATTGGAAAAACTTCAGGAAACCAATTATATTTTTTTTCCAAATAGCATGTTCTCCATACCCTTTCAACGAAGGCATTATTTTCGTGGACACCCTGTAGAAAATCATTCTTATATATGGCAGTAGTTCCATGGAGAGTCGCCCCCGAACCACCATATTCATAATAATAATTACTACGCCTGCGTGATTTCAATAAAAAATATGAAGCTATTTTGGTTACAACAACATTACGCAAATTTTTTGTGAAGCAACATAAAAATGAGGGAATCAATCTGAAAAGGCCTTCGGCAACACTCCAGCTGCTAGGATGATAATTGATTCTGCGTATTTCATAATAATAGTTGGAAATATTCCGCATATAATTCATGTACTAATTCAGCTGGTACCTGATAAAAATCCTGTGCCTTTTAGATGTTGATTTTGATCATAATTTCTTTAAAACTTTTTTGTTTCAATCAATGCATAGGACAAATAATTCGTATACATGGTAGTAGCTTCAGCACAACGAAAATTTTTAGGTGAAAAGATAAGAAATTAACACAAAGCAACATGAAAAACAATAGGAGAACAAATCTGGAAATCAACCTGAGAATACCTTCTGCAAAACACCAGCTATTAGTTTGATGATTGTTTCTGCGTATTGCATCAAAAAAATATTTTAATAATTTAATTTGTTCTGCATATGGTTCTTTTGTAAGTAAGTATTTTATAAGTGTCTTCTAAATGTGATTTCGTTCAAAATTGTTTTTATAACTACTTTTGTTTTAGTCATACATGGGGCAGGTTTTCAAATGGTTTGCGATCACATTGGATTTATGTTGTTCATTTTTTATCTCATTGTATTAATTCTTACTTTCGAGCATTCTTGGCCATTGCTACTCTTTTCACAATTTTACTTATCCGCTAAGACTAAATTTAATAGCTAGTATATGTAAACACTATCTTGAGTTATGCTAAAAATTAATCTGCCTGTTGAATCCTTTTGGTCTTCAACGGCCACGTCTATTTCAATAGCAGAATGTAGTGGATAATTAAGTGAAATATTTTCTTCCAGGTTTTGTCTCAAGAGTTTCCAATCAACTCTTTGGTTATGGAAGTTGTTTTGCTTTGTTCGAGGTTTGTGAATTCATTGTAACTAAACCGGTTAGTGATATACTGTAGGAAATGTTCCTTTCGATTGACATTCTTTGGATCCTCTGTATACATATTGAAAAAGTACAATATTGATTGACATTTGTAAGATTTTGAAAATATAATTTCTATTTAGGTGGTCTTATATAAAGAAGTTCCTATAATACCAAAACAAGACAGCAAATTGTCATCAATGCTAAGGTTTCTGGAAGTAGAAAATTCTCCCAAGTGGTCCCTCAAGGTAGCACACTTGTCCCACTCTCATTTTCTAATTACACAGCTGATTCATAGAGAAATATTGAGTTCTGTAAAATTCATCACTACGTTGACGACACTTTTCTCAATCTCTATCCATCCATTTGCATATGAACTGATCATTCGCCTGAAGGTAATGCATAACAAAAATCTGACCTGTTTACTGACTTCTTCATCTCCTGATCAATATAAACAAATTTGGGGCTCCAGATGGATGAATAAATACCTGAGAATTTGTTGAAATTTTACTCATTTCTCTGATGAACGAACCTCAAGTGACATTCAACTTGATGTAAATTAGTTTACTCTGAGAGCTATCGAAATGCATTTTGAGTTATCAATCGGTCATTTTCAATAGTGTTTTTCACTTATGCTATAGATGGAATCTGAAACAGATTTGTATATCTTAGTCATAATTTTTAAACAAAATAATTCTCGAGTTATTGAAATTTCTGGACTTTCTGTAGTCACTTTATTGTTGTTCTGTTGTAAATTTCCGATCATACTAGTTGGAAAGATTGTACACAGAACAAGCCCAACGAACTGGTTTGAGAAAAAGCAACTCATACAAATACCACAAATAAAAAATATCGTTGGACTGACTCTATTGCAAGTCCACATCATGAATTCTTCAATTCTTCTGTTGACAAAAACCAAACCTTGCCATAATAGTCCAGTTTAAAACTTTAACGAGCTCAGCTAATAGAAAAAATAAAACTCAACTTGACCCCTCAATGGTCACTGGCAATATGAAACAATTGCTAACAGCTGTACTTTCGTCAATCAAGTCGAATCAACAGGGATCAGTAGCGTTACGAGAACATTAAGCTTGCCCATGTAATATTGGTTTTCGTTACCATTGAACAATAACAATTAGGTTACTCGACAATGTTTCATGCTCAGTTATAGCAATATAGAAAATACATTGTCTCTTTTTGCGGCACAGGGTTATATAGTTCATTTATTCTGTGAAAACTTTTGGTTTGGCCCACTGGGGGAGAAGTGCAGTTTGAGAATAAAAAACTTTAATTTTGAATCCATTTATTTTATATACACTTTGTTTCATCTCCATACATTTGGAAATTCCTTTGAATATCTGCATTATGGATTTATTTCATTTTGTTTCAGTAAGTGCTACACTGAATAATTGTCTACTAAAATTATACAAAAAGGGATCTAATCATTTGTTAAAAAAATAGGTTGATGTTACCACCCACTTTGAGCACGCCAAAAGTACTAATATAATGCCAATGAATGTGCAAACTTCCACCATTATAAATTGATTATACAGGAAGTAAATTAACATGCTGCGGTACTGCTAACAGTTGATTTTCCCAATGAAAAATTACGGGAAAATTATAATAAGTTAGAATAAACGATATACCATTTAGTTGGAAAATATGACCTCCAGTAAGTCTACAAATTTCGTTATACCGGGTGACCCGGAACCAATTTACCCTCCTGTATCTTCGTTGTTATTTTATATTGATGTTCCAAATTCGGTACTTCGATTTGATGTTATGAATGTACAATTTAGCAAGTATCAAACCAAATATGACACTTCCGGTTTGACCGAAAGCGCATCAAATTTTTATATTTCAAATGGAAAATATATATATATATATCTTCTTGAAAATTACGATTTGGTATAGAATTACCTTTCCAATGATATATTACAATCATTCTTCCAATTCACAATCTGCTGATATAATTGAAATTTTATAAAAAAATATTTTTGTATTCCTATCGTAATGGAACATTTTCATGAAAGTATGCTATGGAAGATTGAACATATCATGTAAGTAACAATAATTCATTGCCAAACTTTTTACACAATAAGTTTTATGCAGACTAACTATTTTTACAATTTTAGTTTTTCTTCATTTTTCAACATCAATACACACATTTCTTTTAAATGCTAACATAATTTTTAAAGTTGGTTGGAAACTCCAAAACATAAAAAAACCTCCATATTTTTGTTTTATAATTATTTTTTATGAAGATAATTTCCATACTATACCTACATTTGTATTGAACCTTTCAACTTCATCTCAATTGGCTATGATATTGAATTTTTTCTATAGATCTGGAATTATTTTTGAAACTGCAAAATCGGACGCAACAAAATATTCATTTCGATAATTTTCCTACAAATTTGAAAAATAAAAATTTTTTAACAAAAAATTAAACCGACGAAATATGGAACTGAAAAATAAAAACTAAAATAAACCTTATTAGTCTCAATAACTAAGCTCCTAAACTAATGTAACTAATTTTGAGTCGGCGCCAAACAAACAAGCAAATGAATTAGGTAAAGCGTAAAATGATGGCATCGACTTGCGCGGTGACATTCTGATAATTTTTTTGAAGTATTTTAATGATTTTCGTTGATTGTTCGTTTGGCGCCGATTCAAAATTAGTTACTTACATTAGTTTAGGAGCTTAGTTATTGGGACTAAGAAGGTTTATTTTATTTTTTACTTTTCAGTTCCGTATTTTGTCGGTTAAATTATTTGTTAAAAAGTTTATATTTTTCAATTTTTTGTGGTTGATATCTACTAATTACTACCTACTTGTTTTTTTATTACTTCCAAAATACTTACTTACCCACCTTACTTAACTATTACCTTAATTTTTTTATTTCATTACTTTGTATATCATTCCATCCTCTCATAGAATATAATGATTGTGACGGATGTAGGAGAACAAAAATAATGATAGTAGCGATCTGTCATTGTCAACTACATATGTGTGCCAATGTTCACAAGTGAAAAATCAATTATCCCCTATTTTTCTACCGTAAGGGTGGATAATTCCATTCGAAATCCAAATATGATTAACTACCCTATCTAATAAAAAAAGAATATCCAAATCGAAGAACCCAATACAAATATATGCCTGATAGAATCGGTCAACGGACCAGAGTTCAGAGGGTGAGTGAAACCTTTTGTGGATTTCACCTTTTAAATTCAAATTGGACCAACTTTGAAGTACACCCTATCCACTGAAAAAAGAATTATCGGAATCGGACGTCTCAGTATAAAGTTATGCGTGGTCATACATAAAAAAATATATACGCGTCGACTAGAGAACCTCCTCCTTTTTGGTTTCGTCGGTTAAAAATAGGAGACATTTGGAACATTACAGTTTTCTAACTCAATTCAAAGTTCCTCTCGATTTTGAGGTCTATTATGAGCATAAACTTTATTCTTCAAGTGAGCCCAAACAAAAAATCTATTGGCGTGAGGTCTGGTGATCTTGGTGACCAACAAACTGGACCATGACTACCAATCCAATTGTCTTCGAAAGTTCTAGTAAGATGTCCTCAGACTACGTTCGAATTATGTGGAGGTGTTCCATCTTGTTGGAAATACATTACGCGACGTGTCGCTAAGGGAATGTCTCCAATAAAATTTTGGATTTTATCATTTGAAATTTGTAGGTACCGTTCGCCTGTTAAAGCTCCATAAAAAATAATTGGTCCCCATATTCTGGTTCCAAAAATTCCTAGCCAAACATTGAATCCGAACGTTTCCTGATGTCTTCCTTCTCTGAACACATGCGGATTTTCTTATGCCCAATAACGTAAATTATTTCTATTGAAATGACCATTGTTTGTAAAGCGTGATTCATCACTGTATAGAATATTGTAATGAATATTTGGATTTTCTGTTTCTTTTCGTATAATCCAGATACAATACACAATCCTCCTCCGCGCATCATTTTCATACAAATAGTGATGAATTTGATATTTGAATGAACGATACCGCTGTTTTTTCAAAAATTTTCTTGCTGTTTCTTTAGGTTCCCCGACCTCATATTCGATCTGCCTTAACGATGTATTTGGATCAATTTCAACCGCTGCTAGAACAGTGATCTTCGTATCTTCGCTTACAATAACATGTTCCCCATCATGATTATTCCCTTCTTTTCTGAACTGTGACTATTGCAAAATGTTTTTACACTAGATTGCGGACGGTTAGGATATCTCTCCTGGTACAGACGCAAGGCTAAACAGGAATTTTTCCTTGCTTCTCCATAAATCAACAACATATCAACTTTTTCAGTTTGGGTAAATCGGTAGTAGTTGTTCATTTCACAAATGATTTCCTTATCAAAATTCAGAACATTCGAAATGTCAACAAGTTGGCGTAAACACAACGACAGAACAATTCAACAAATTTAATTCCATAGCCACCTAACATGAAGTTGGAAGGTTCAATACAAATGTAGGTATAACATGGAAATTATCCTCATAAAAAATAAATATGAAACAAAAATAGGGAGATTTTTTCATGTTTTGTATTTCAATATGTATTAGAGTTTCTAACCAATTTAAAAAATTCCTATGTTACCATTTAAAAGAAATGATGTATTGATGTTGAAAAATTAAGATGTTGTAAAAATAGTTAGTCTGCATAAAACTTATTGTGTAAAAAGTTTGACCATGAATTATTGTTACTTACATGATATTGTTCAATATTCCATAGCATACTTTCATGAAAATATTCCGTTACGAGGGGAATACAAAAAGTAATTTTTTATAAAATATCAATTCTATAATCAGATTGTGAATTGGAAGTATGACCGAATCGTAATTTTCAGGAAAAAAAATACTTTCCATTTGAAATGTGAAAATTGGATGCGCTTCCGGTCAAACCAGAAGTGTCATATTTGGTTTGATACTTGCTAAACTGTACATTCCTAACATCAAATCAAAGTACCAAATTTGAAATATTCATATAAAATAACAACAAAGATACAGGGGGGTAAATTGGTCCCGGGTCACCCGGTATAACGTTAGAAATTTTTAGATTCTGGAGATTATTATAGAAAAAAATATTCGGCAATTTAGTCGTGAAGTTGTGATGTCCACAAAAGTAATATTTCTATGAAATCTACCTAACAATGTTTCAGTAGTTTCGGTGCCAAATAAGCCGTCTATATCTCTGTCTTCCAGTTCTCTTCGATACTAATTGAAGAAAATATTTCAAATTTGACATATCAATGAAGCTTCCTGGTCGACATATTCCTGGTTAGTTAAAACTTGATGAATAAATTTGGTTACCACGTTTAGAAGAAAAAAATGTGCGTGACTAAATTATAGTCTTCTAAGTTTTCAATGAAGTTTGATCACGCGGAAAGATCAATATTATGAATTCAGATGTCAGAGGAGGTGCCCCAAAATAAACTGTCTTTTTTTCTGGTAGTGTAGAAGTCTCAGAGTCTTGGAGTCTGTGCTCCTACCTCAGATTTACCCACTGAAAACTTCACCCCGTAAGCATATCTCGCCGTAGCCTACGCTGACACTTGAGCTCTCTGGCCCATTATATCTTACCTGATATGAATACAGGTTCGGAAGATCTCAGTTGATCTGCTACATAAAAACTTTTTAGCAAAAAATTAAACCGACGAAAAAATCAACTGAAAAACAAAAAATAAACCTTCTTAGTCTAAATGATAATTGAGCTCCTAAACTAATGTAAGTAACTGATTTTGAGTCGGCGCCAAACAAACAATTATCGAAGATCATTATCTATGAAAGAAGTCATCAAAACGCAGCCGTGCATCTCGCTGCCATCATTTTACGCTTCACCAATTCAATTGCTAGTTTGTTTGGCGCCGACTCAAAATCAGTTACTTACATTAGTTTAGGAGCTCAATTATCATTTATACTAAGAAGGTTTATTTTATTTTTTGCTTTTTAGTTGATTCTTTCGTCGGTTTAATTTTGTTAAAAAGTTTTTATTTTTTACTTTTCAGTTCCGTATTTCGTCGGTTTAATTTTTTGTTGAAAAGTTTTTATTTTTCAATTTTTTGTGGCTAAAATCTACCAATTACTACCTACTTGTTTTTTTATTAATTCCAAAATACTTACTTACCCACCTTACTTCAACTATTACCAGTTAAATACTATGATTATCTACTTTTACTATTTGTTGTAATATAAATTATTTTCGTTGTTTTGGTTAGTTTATTTCATTACTTTGTATATCATTCCATCCTCTCATGACATATACTGATTTTGACGGAACAAGAATAATGTCGTGAAAGATAAACGCCATGTGAAGTGGAATAAATAGAAAAATCGAATTAAACGGTTTTCTTCACATAAAAGATTCAATATGAATTGAACCAGAAAATGGTATATCTCAGGTGGAAAACAACTACTTTCCTGGCAAATACCACGCAGAACGTTGAATGATATTCACCTGAAAATCCATGCATACCTCCATATAAATGGACATTGAATGCAAATGTTTCTTTCTGATAAGCTCGATTATGTTTAATTTATGTCGTGTTCACCTAACAATCCGCATACCGGTTTCAGGCTTTTTTGGCCCTCATCTGAGAAGGAATCTTATTTAGAAACCTATCGAGGTGGGAGATTTTCGGAGTGTTTCTTTCTGTCACTAGGTACCGCCAGTTAAAAGTTTTCTTTTCCGGCGTACCTATAGGTGTTATAGACTCGATGATGGTTTTGGTTATGTTGTGTCTCGCTTCAGCCTTTGGCTTCGGACCTTTGGCTGGTTGACTACTCCGTACTGATGAGGGCCAAAAAATCCTGAAACCGGTATGCGGATTGTTAGGTGAACACGACATAAATTAAACATAATCGAGCTTATCAGAAAGAAACATTTGCATTCAATGTCCATTTATATGGAGGTATGCATGGATTTTCAGGTGAATATCATTCAACGTTCTGCGTGGTATTTGCCAGGAAAGTAGTTGTTTTATCACCTGAGATCTACCATTTTCTGGTTCAATTCATATTGAATCTTTTATGTGAAGAAAACCGTTTAATTCGATTTTTCTAAGAATAATGTCAGTAGCGATCTGTCATTGTTCAATAGTGAAAAATCAATTATCCCCTATTTTTCTACCCGTAAGGGTGGTTAATTCCTTCTGAAATCCAAATATAAGGTATACCCTATCTATTAAAAAAAGAATCATCCAAATCGAAGAACCCAGTACAAAGTTATGCCTGATAGAATCGGTTAACGGACCAGAATTTAGAGGGTGAGCGATCAATATCCTTCATTTCGCTACCCTTAGGGGTGGATTTCATCTTTTAAATGGGACCAAAATCGAAGTACACCCTATCCACTGAAGAAAGAATTATCGGAATCGGACGCATCAGTAAAAAGTTATGCGTGAACATACATAAAAAAATATGATGGAAAAATATAAAATATACGGGTCGAATAGAGAACCTCCTCCTTTTTGGTTTCGTCGGTTGAAAATAGCTCTCCGCTTGTCCCTCCCAGACCTATTGTTTTACCATATCGTATCCATGGTTTCTGGAGGTCCCTCATAGCTGCAAGTACTGCCGTGGGTAACTTATAGTGCTGGAGTTCATCTGGATGGCGCTCATCGATAGTTCAGTACCCTGAAGAGTTCTCCTCCGATGCTGTAATACGCTCGGCATTGCATCCTCTCCAGTGCCCTGAAAGAGAGATCATTAACCGAGAAGACCAAGAGTTGTCCCCATTTCCTATCGAAATTTCGGTTAAGTGGTCATCTGGTCCCACGAGTAACTGAAGGCAGAGGGGTTGGTCCAGCCCTGTGGTGTCCCCTGCACAGGACTGTATCTGACTACTCCAAGAATTCACCCCGTTTTTCGGAGGCTCCGTTGCGGCACCGTTTTCTTTGAGACTCCGGTGCCATACATCCGTCGCCACGGAGCACACAGCTTGGAATTAGGTCTGTTCACCAGAGACTCGTTGGTCGTCAGGTAATGGCTGTTTGAGAGCCTCCAACATTAAATTGTTACGAAACTGGAGTTCACTCATTGAACAGTCAACCAGTTTTAATGTCCATTTATTCCACCTTGCAACACAACACAATAATGCACTATAATAATCACAGTTCCCAATTACCGCCCTATACTAAGTTCGCACGAGTTACACAATCAACATCAATGAATAAATTCCAATAACATCAATGAATACACTGAAAACTGTCGTGCGCCCACCGCTTAAATATTCAAAATATAATTTATAGAATTTTCGAGAATTTCCAGAACCATCTGGCTCCTTCCCGATCATGACGTCGTCTAGATCTAGGTCAAGGGTCTTAAACAGAACAGGACGGACTCTGCTTATTTTCGTAATTTCCGTAACAATATGCAAGTAATAGCTTCAGTGAGTATTATTTTTGCAAAATATTTTTCAAAGTAGGACATTCAACAACTTTTTCATTGATATCGGAAAACTATCCATGAGGTAATACAATCAACGAGCCTATATTAAGTAAGAAAAAATATTGGGATCTGTAGCTTGTGAAGGAAAACAAAAAGTTTCTTGCTACAAATTCCCACTCAGCCGAAGGTATAGTTCTGAGCATCCTTACATGAATAAAAATAGTATATTGAAAGCAAGATATATTTTTTGACTCCTTTTATTGCAATGGCTCTCAAAGGCTATAACCATAGGTCCATAGGAGCCCAACTAGAGAAAAGTCTGTCAGTCAGAAAAGTAGTTTTCAGAATATATTTATTGATTTCCAAATTGCCATCAATCCATAACCAATCTTGGGTCAGGAAACATGGGATATATTATAATTTTTGAATATTGAATCAAGCAAACGAGAAAAACCCACTTCACTAAATTATGACACGTGTTTCGCCATGCAATAGCTTCTTCGGGTGAAGATGATACTTACTCAACAATCACGATGTATCAAGTAAAATAAGCAAAGCAAACAAATGTAATTTCGGATATTAAGAATATTGCAATAGATGATTGAATAGAATGGGGATTATATCCATAACCTGTTTGATCTTAGGTGAAACAAATCAAACAAGCAAACAAAAATTTAAATTAACCTGTTCATCAAGCAAATATTGAGACTATTTGCACATATTTATTTCCAAACATTCCAGAAGGTTGTGTTTTTTAAATTTGTGATATTTCGAACAAGTTAGGAAAAACAATGTTATTCAGGTATGAGACGAGATGAATAACAAAAGTGAATTGTTTTACCATTGATGAAACAGTTCCTATGTTCTAATATTCGCATTTATAATGTTTGGATCTGTTTGGAGTATGTAAAAAAATGCTAAAGTTAATTTATATACCCTGTATTTTTTTTTACAGTGCGATATCTATATAACATGTCAGGGTGGGAAAATATTATTATCCGTGAACACATTGATACGCCCCTGGTGAAGACCATAATAAACCCAACTCAGGGTTTATTTTATCAGTTACTGTTAATAGCACAGTATAGAATATCGATAAGCACTTCAATAAACGGACAACGGCAACAAAGAAACTATAACTGCAACATTCAAACCTCTCTGTTGATGGATACAGGGTGTTCATTGTTGATGAGGAAACTTATTAACTCATGAAATTCAGAACAGTAATGGATATAAATCCACAAGACAGGGATTTTTTTCAATTTCAAACTCTTTTTAAAAAAATACCTTTATAACCACCTATTCAATCTAGAATGGATCTCGATGGAAAATATTTCGAAAAATCAAACGCTGTTCCATCATCTCAAATTTCATGGATTATTATTTTCTGATAGGTATTCACTGAAGTATCTGCAACTTGGTGGGATATCAATTCTATTTGTACAGTTACATTCTACTCATTCTTTGCCTTTATGCGGTACTCTTTTCTCACTGTTATCATTTTTACGAATTTTTTGTACATACGAAATATTGGAGTGCATAAACCATACACGGTCTGCCATTTTCAACCGGTTTTTGGTTTATTGATAAGTTTGTTAATATCATATGAAAAGGAAATTGAATGGAACAAACAACTTCCATCGGAAAGTGAAGGAAGAATTTGGCGTAATCTAACTGATTCCACTGTAACTTTTGTTTTACTTGTAGTGTCTAAGATTAATATCTTGAAGAGGAGGTTAGGTGGTTTCTGAACCAACATATGCTTTCATTACAACTTGAAAAGATACTTCAATGTCTTAACTGATTTTGCTCTTAGAAATATCTTCCTATCCCCTTCTTGACGAATAACCCTATGGTCCTACATTTTCAACGAGACATGGCTGGATATATGGATTCTATCTGACATCACAGTGCTATCAAAGCCCTCAATTCTATACAGATGAAGTCTAAACTGGTCTGGGACTGCCTCCAGAACGTCATCGAGCTGGCAAAACACAACAAGGTCACCTTGATGTGGGTGCCAGGTCATAGAGGCATCGAAGGCAATGCAAAAGCGGACCAGCTAGCTAGACAAGCATCTGAAATGCTATTCACAGGGCCAGAACCTGTGCATGGGATCAACAAAAACCGATGCAGGATTCGATCGATGGGTGGATAAAAAGAAGACACCAACAATCGGGCAAATACACAGCAAAGTCATGGTAGGGCACCCAAACCGGACCAAACACCATGGGAATACGTAGGGAAACCGTGGAGTGTAGGCTATGTGATGAAGAGGAGGAAACAGCCTCTCATATTATCTTCGACTGTGACGCCCTAAGTAGAAGACGACACAGAACCTTTGGCAACAGGCTACTAAACCTAATTGAAGGCACAAACCTGTTTGAATGAGGAACCACTGACGACAGAGTGATACAATAGACCCCAGCTGGTCGCAGTGTCAAGGGAAGCTAAGTGCCAACCCTGTCTCCGGCTCGTCAGTTTTCAACCAACCAACCATGGAGGGAAGCGACAGGTAAGTTGCTTTTTTTCCAGGCCTCAAACTGTGGATATAAATTATATTTATATATATATATATATATATATATATATATATATATAAATATATATGCTCAATACAAATAAGGATCGGACTTCACTTAGGTGAGTTCGTTTGATCGTTCAATTCAGGGGAACGGGAGCTCAATAGATAAACAAAATTACAAATGTGTAGGTCGTATAGTTTTCGTGATATATGGAGGGTGAAAGTCAGTGCGCCGGTCTTTTTGCCGAACTTGACAGTAGCACTTTCGTGTGTCTAGATAACAAGCGTTCAATAACAAGTTCATTATCATCAACCAAAACAAGAATTGATAAATTGATTTAGATTTGAAAGTAATCGTTATTTTTGAAACTTTTTCAGTGAAAGCAATAGGAAAGAAAATTGAAAATATGAAATGTAGTTTAATGATTTTTAAATTTGGTGATTAAAAATATAAGGGCAGCTTGAGAATTTTAGCATCGGGTTCGTTATAAAATATTATCAACTGGTTGCATGTATCCTATTGTCTCATTTAAAGCAATGTACTGTCACTTTTATCGGAAGTGCTATTCGAAAGTTCCATTACAAAAGGAATAATAATGTCCGTACTTCCTGACTAACAATTCTCGAATAGAATGGAGAAATTGCGATTTTGTGCAGTTGATTCCCGAATATTCACCATGAAAGCGAGTCAAGCTTGGACAAGCGGTTGTTAACCTTGATCCCATTCAAATGATATTTACACAATTGAATGATTGAGTTTTTTTTATTATCTTAAAGTTGCAGAGACCTGTATGATATGAATATTTGAATATCATCAGACTTTTGCAAGTACCAGTTGAAAAAAGTTACATTTGTATTTTTATAAGTCTGTTGCGTGTCTATTCTTCAGAAAAATCACTGGAATAATCGAGCAATGCGTTCAAATGTCAGGGAGAGCATGATAGGTAAACGAGCGCTCTACTACATTTCTACTTCTCACAGTCGAATTTATAAGCGAAGAATATGTAATTTCCATAGTGATAGGAGTGTGAGGTTTTAAAGCTATCCCAAAAAAATAGATAAGTACTGGTTTCTCTTTCCAAACTTAAAATTCGATGCTTCAATACAATAGGCGATATCACAAACTCACAAACTTGCTTCATATCTGCTGTGATAAAATATTATGTAAGCATAGTTTTTTTTAGAAGATATTGTGTAATATTCTAATAAACGCCCCAACTAACATTATAGGAAAATTATACCAAGCAGAGGGGTAAAAGTCCGAATTTATCTATTTCTGACCAAATATTCTACCTTCAACTTCTAACTAACTCCAAAGTTATAATTCGAGTTATAAAACCCGTAACTGAGACCAACGGATCTCCTTCAGAAACCATAAACCTAATAGGCGTAGTGCATAGTATGAAATAACTTGTTATGAACTTCAAATATACCTTCACAGCCTCATGGCTCAATAGAGTTATTTATTAGGTTAAATTTCACCTAAAGGTGACCAGCAAAATGTGTTCAAAATACTTGCACTTTCAGGGAATACTTTCTAGTAAATATTAACCTAATTATTACCTCATGTATGTTCACATAGTCAGGAGGGAATGAACAAGTCGGTAAACTACTAAACACTCTACATTACCTATTTTGGTACCAATTAAGTTGTCTGGGCATTTTTTCTCCTGGTTTATACCTACTGTTCCACAATGAGGGCGAGATTACTACAATATTTGTATAATAATACTAAATATCTACAACGAAGGCAAAGTTACCAAAAATTTATTCCTCAAAGTAACTTGGTCTATTATCAGATATTGAAACCCGAATCGATTCGGATGAGCATGACAGGATACAATTTACTCTCCTCAAATAATTCATTTTGGAGCTGAATTTTAGAAATCTATAAAATGCCAAGTAGAAATTCGAATAGAATTAATAAACCATACAAGTATACCACCAACTACTATCGATTAGCTGCCAGGGCCGGACTGACGTATCAGGGTGGTTGACGTAAAAACGGCAAACTCAGAATACCGCCGCCCGATAACGAAGATACGTAAACTAGAACTAGAAGATTGATTTAACTCTTCTAGCGGGGGGAGAATGTTAGATATAGTTGATGTTAGATTATAATGAACAAATGCATTACCTTGGACTTGTACATATTGAGAAAAAAAGGGTGTTGAAATAAGATTGATTTGTCAGTGTCAATAAATTTGGAAAGACAAAAAGGTTCCCTTTTTTATTGGCGAGAAATATAATTTGAAAGTTATTAAGGAAATAACATTGGTGACCCCGACGTGATACACGAAATGGAGGAAGGGAGAAAGTCTAAAAGAACAACTGCTGGATTAAACAAGAGACTCTCCGTAGAATTCCTATGGCCTCAGAGATTTGGTGTACAGAAGAGTTCAATGCAAGCAGTGTACGATCAATAAAAAATGAGCAAATCCGAACACACTTCACCAACCGAAAATCCTCCAGTAGTATTAGAGAGTGAGATACTTTCCAGGAAATCGACGAAATATTCGGAAAAACTATCCAGTACTGAAGGAGAAACAAAACGTTCAAAGCAGAGTTCTGTTAGCTTGGAAAAGAAGAAACAAGCCTTAGAAATCAAAAAGAGGTGACAAGAATTAGAAAAAGAAAGTAGACGCGTTCAATACGAATTGGAAGAAAAGAAATGGCAACTGGAAGATGACCTAAAAATGTTAAGAATGCAAGAACTTCAGTTTGCTGAAGAGAAGAATACCAATGAATCCAATTCTGAAGATTCCCGTGAAGCCTGTAGCGAAATTTCCAAACGCGAATCTGTTAGAAAATGGGTTAGTGCAATTCCCAATAATTTGTTCCAAGATTCCGTTATTAAAGAACATAACTCTATTGGAAATAAAGATATAAAATTACTATGTGAAACTATCTCCGATGTTCTAAAAACAGTTACTAATCCGATTCCACCAACCAAAAATAATCTTGGAGAAACAGATATGTTCCAAAGAAGGAAATTAATGGAGAAGAATTTTCCGTACTTTGACGGGAATCCGCAAGAATGGCCTTTATTCCACAAACAACTCACGAATTTGCGAAAACTTTGCGGTTATTCCAATGAAGATATGGTTTTGTAGCTCCAGAAACATCTTAAAGGTGAAGCTAAGTCATTGGTAGCCGGTATGTTATTAACTGCTGATAACATTGATCTGGTGATAAAAACCTTACAAACAAGATTTGGGCGACCTGAACTCATCATAGACACGATAATTTCGAAAGTGAGGTCCATTCCTTTCGTCAAAGATAACAACTCAGAGAGACTGATTCATTACTCAGCAGAAGTTAATAATATGGTGTCCATAATGAAAACACTGGAATCCAAAGGACACCTCCAAAATCCGCAGTTAATAAAAGAACTCTTAATGAAACTTCCTGAATTACTGAAATTGAGTTGGGGCGAAATTGTGTTGACTAAAGAAGGGGACGTGAATTTGGAAGATTTTGCCTTGTGGTTGGAGAAACTCTCAAATGCTGCTTGTTATGTTAGCACACCGAATAAATACCCCAAATATGAACTGAAGCCCTTTGAAGATAGAAAGCCCGAAATACTCTTCAGCACCTCTGAGATGAACGACAAGAAATGCAATTATTGTGACAGAAAACAACATGTAAATAAATGTCCGCAGATGCAAGCTGATGAAATAGATGAAAGGTGGAAAGTTGTGACAAGAAAAAAACTTTGCTTCTATTGTTTGGGAAGGAAACACCAAAAATACAAGTGTAGATACAGAAAGGCATGCGGCAGAAATGGTTGTAAATTACTTCACCATGAATTATTACATAAGGACCTACCTTCGGGACAAAATGAATACAACATCGGCGAAACATCAACAGGAAATGATTCAGAAATAGTTTGTACAGTAAATAATAACAATAGAATTTTATTGAGAACGATTCCTGTGAAGTTATATGGACCAAATGGACCCTTGTCAGTTTTGGCATTATGCGATGAAGCTTCAACGGTGACACTTATAGACCAGGAGATAACAGATAAATTGGGATTAGTTGGAGTATCAGAGTCACTTTGCCTCCAATGGACAAACGAACAGCATGCAATACAGGAGGATTTGATGAGAATCAATTTGAATATCTCTAAAGTGAACGATGAAAGCAATATTTTCATCTTGAATGGAGTTCGCACTATCAGAAATTTATCGCTCCCGGAACAACAAATCAAAATGTCTGAGTGAGTATTCTCATTTGAAGGGTATTCCAGTCCAGGGTTCCGACAACGTGAAACCAGCTCTTCTTATTGGACAAGACAATGTACATCTTATAGTACCGCGACAAATACGGTGTGGTCCATCAAACTTACCTGTAGCAACTGAATGTAAATTAGGATGGTCCCTGCATGGTCCAAGTCCAATTAATTCTGAAATATTGTTTCGAGCCCACACACTACACATCTGCGAGAATAATAATACTGATGAAGAACTTCAAGAACTTGTTAGAAAAAGCTTTTCTACTGAACATTTTGGAGTGTTGGTAACACCGGATAAAATGGGATATGAAAATGAAAGAGCGTTGAAGATTATGGAAAATACGATCAAATATACAGGGGAAAGATATGAAATAGGGTTGCTGTGGAAAAACGATGGTGATGTTCTACCAGAAAGTAAATACCGAGCACTACAACGATTAAAATGTATAGGAAGAAAATGCAACAACAACGAGAAATTTGGCAGATCCTATCAGGAAAAAATTGAAAGTTACATTAAAAAGGGCTACATTAGAAAACTAGGGAATGAAGAAATTGAAACTAACGACCAGCACCTTTGGTATCTACCTCATTTTACCGTAGAAAATCCCAATAAAGCAAATAAAATTCGCCTTGTTTTTTATGCAGCTGCAACTTCGAGAGGGATCAGCTTAAATAGCAAACTTCTTCCTGGTCCAGATTTATTACAATTTTTGGTTATTATTTGGAAATTCCGACAACGAAAGTTTGGGTTCTGCGGCGATGTGGAGGAAATGTTTCATCAAGTCCAGATACGACAGCAAGACAGAATATCTCAACGCTTCCTTTGGCGAGATTTGAATACTGAAAGGGAACCTGATGTATATGAGATGAATGTGATGACATTCGGTGCCACCTGCTCTCCTGGTTGCGCACAATTTGTGAAAATTTGGATTGGATCCTGAAATTAAAAAAGCAGTAATCGAGAAATTCTATGTTGATGACTACCTAGATTCCAAGGATACAGAATCTGAAGTAATGTATACGATTACAGAAGTCTGTAAACTACAGAAGGAAGGGGTTTTTGGAGTAGTTAACTGGATGACAAACTCCCAGACTGTACAAGAAAAACTTGCTTCTGAATCGGTGTTGGCTAAGTCGAAGGGGATTGGAGAGGCTTCCTTTCATCGTGTGCTAGGACTCTGGTGGAATACCGATGAAGATTATTTTTCCTTCAAACTGGACATAGACAATATCAGCAAGGGGAATCCGACAAAAATAATCGTTTTAAAATGTATTATGTCTGTTTTTGATCCACTGGGTTTATTGTCAACATTTACTGTAAGGGGTAAAATTATGATGCAAGAAATTTGGCGATTGAAAATTTCCTGGGATGAAATATTACCGTAAAACATATTGGAATTTTGGAAAAAATGGCTGAGTGACATCGAGAAAATAGTAAACTACAAAATTCCTCGATGTTATAGTTTTCTGATCCCCGATGCAGATGGAATGCAAATCCATACTTTCTGTGACAGTAGTGAAAGAGCATTTGTAACTGTATGTTATTTGAGAGTCCTGAAAAATGAAAAAATCGAAACATCGATGATAGCTGCAAAAACAAGAGTCGCTCCTCTGAAACCACTCTCGATTCCCAGGTTGGAACTCCATGCAGCGGTTATGGGAAGCAGGTTGGCGGAAACTATTAAGATTGAGCTCGAGATACAAATAGACAAAATGTATTTCTGGACCGACTCAAAATGTGTTTTGGGATGGATAAGGGCAGAAGAAAAATTCTTCAAACCATTCGTTGCTCATCGTATTGGTGAAATCCAAGAAAGGAGTCGAAGATTGGCGATGGGTACCTGGTAAGAACAACGTAGCTGATAATGCTACTAGAACCTCTGGAGAAAGTGTTATTCCCGAAGATTGGTCGGGTGGCCCTGATTTTCTGAAACAACTCCAATCTCTCTGGCCCATGGAGGATACAATTATATCAAAAAATGGAGTAGAAGGAAATGAAGAATTCAAGAGGGAAATCAAATCTGCAAAAGTTTGTCTTTTGGTTTTGACCTATGAAAATTTCTTCCCTGATATAAATAGATTTTCAAAATTGCAAAAATTAATTCGAGTCACAGCTTGGTGTTTGAGATTTATAGGTATCCTGAGGAAAGAAAAAACATCTGGAGAACTATCACTGGGAGAACTTCGAGAAGCGGAAAACATCTTGATCAAAAATTCACAACGTATTTGCTTCCCGGAGGAAATTCAAATTTGGAAGTGGGAAAACCTCTCAGCAACCACAGCAAATTGAGAACTTTATTTCCGGAAATGAAGGATGGCTTTCTGTTAATTGGAGGAAGAACTAATTTGGCAACTTGCATGGAAGAAAGAACCAAACACCCGATGATTCTAAGCCCCAAACATCGATATTCGCGATAATTGATTGAATATTTTCACGAGAAGTTCCATCATACTGGTGTTGAGACGGTGCTGAATAAAATCAGGCAAAAATATTGGATTATTAATGGGAGAGCTGCTGTAAAATCTGTTTTTGAAAAATGTTTGATGTGTTAAATCAATCGAAGCGAGCCACAACCAACATTAATGGGCCAACTTCCTGAGATGAGGCTACGAAGAGAAATCAAACCATTTGTGAATGTGGGCATGGACTATTTTGGGCCGATCTTTGTTAAAATTGGTAGAAGACGAGAGAAACGCTGGGGCGTAATATTCACCTGCCTTTCGATCAGAGCAATCCATCTCGAAATAGCAAACACTCTTAACAGCGATTCTACTATAATGGCAATAATGAGAATGTCGGCACGAAGAGGATGTCCAAAAACAATTTATTGTGACAACGGGACAAACCTGAGAGGAGCAGCTAATGAATTGCGAGAAGCTATGAAATATCTGAACAAAAATTCCTTGGTCAATTCGATGTCTTCCAGAGGTATAGAATTCAAATTCTTACCACCAGCAGCCCCGCACATGGCAGGGGTATGGGAAAGGATGATTGGGAGTGTAAAACGAGTAATTGGGAAGATTATTCACGACCAGTCGCTGCGGGAAGAAACCTTGCAGCAGTCCATAGTAAATTGTAGACCACTGACCAAAGTTTCTGCAGATCCATTGGATGGAGAAGCACTTACTCCAAACCATTTTTCAATGGGATATCCAAATTACTTCGACGATTCGGCATTACTACCAATAAATCCAGACAGAAATGGATTACGGAGGGAGTGGAAAAAATCTCGTATGCTGGTAAGTTCCTTCTGGGATAGATGGGTAAAAGAATATCTACCCACACTGACAAAAAGATGTAAGGGGACGAAGGACAATCAACCTGTCAAAGTGGATGATGTGGTAGTATTGGTAGAAGATCAAGCACCCAGGTATAAATGGAAACTGGGAAGAATAATCGCCTTACATCCAGGGCCAGACGGACGTATCAGGGTGGTTGACGGAAAGACGGCAAACTCAGAATACCGCCGCCCGATAACGAAGATATGTAAACTAGAACTAGAAGATTGATTTAACTCTTCTAGCGGGAGGAGAATGTTAGATATAGTTGTTGTTAGATTATAATGAACAAATGCATTACCGTGGAATTGTACATATTGAGAAAAAAATGGTGTTGAAATAAGATTGATTTGTCAGTGTCAATGAATTTGAAAAGATCGAAACATTGATAATAGCTGCAAAAACAAGAGTCGCTCCTCTGGAACCACTCTCGATTCCCAGGTTGGAACTCCAAGCAGCGGTTATGGGAAGCAGGTTGGCGGAAACTATCAAGATTGAGCTCGAAATACAAATAGACAAAATGTATTTCTGGACCGACTCAAAATGTGTTTTGGGATGGATAAGGGCAGAAGAAAAATTTTTCAAACCATTCTTTGCTCATCGTATTGGTGAAATCCAAGAAAGGAGTAGAGTCGAAGATTGGCGATGGGTACCTGGTAAGAACAACGTAGCTGATAAAGCTACTAGAACCTCTGCAGAAAGTGTTATTCCGGAAAGTGTTGAAATAAGATTGATTTGTCAGTGTCAATAAATTTGAAAAGACAAAAAGGTTTCCTTTTTTATTGGCGAGAAATATCATTTGAAAGTTATTAAGAAAATAACACTGCCAGAATGGGAATATAATCCGAACCTACACTTCCCAACGTCGAAAGATCAGAGCCATCATGTTACTTATGTGGTACATAAGAATTTTCTACTATGTGCTCCAGTTCTTTTAATGACTCAACTATTTCAAAACATTTATCATCCATTTTTATGAATGAAATATGAAAGCAAATGAGTGTTTACCATCGATGGAGGCAATACAAAACAGGCTAATATTAGGTTATGCCGTAATGGCTGAATTGACAGAATGAACAGAATGAATGCATAGATAAGCTGCGTTCAACAAGCTTCGTCTGTCGCCAGCGATAAAGTACTGCCGTGACGTTTTCAATGATACGACAAAATGAAATACAATAAAGTTGGTCAAGCTGAAGCAAATGGGTAAAAAAAAATTATTGAATAAAGTGCAAGAAAACGAAAGCAAATAGCAAAACAATGAAAGATTGATGTGTTGAAACGATAACTTCGAAAATTTCAACACTAATCATTGCGGCGTCCGGAAACGTCGAAATAAAGTTTTAAGCAAATAATAATATCTCGATTTTTCTAGAGGTAGTACCAATTGGTAAACAAATTAAATTGGATATTTCCGAGCACGGTATTCTGCAAAGTTAGCCTTCTAAGAGTACTCTCAGACTATGATGAACGCGGCCATCTCAAACTTCAATTTTTGAAACAATCACTACACACCATTTGATATTTAAAATTTTATGATTGTCTATTTCTCTTCGGATAGAGATTTCCTCCTTACACTGAGATAACATTATCATGGATATTATTATGGCAAAATGTGCACTGGATACAATTATCGCGTACTATTTTCAATACCACTGATATTTAATGTTCAATTCCAGAATAAACACTTCAATTTCAGAATAAATACTTATTAAGGGGTTTTGTAGTATATATCGTTTTCTATGAGTAACTAGGTGTAGGCCAGACAGAGATACCTGGTTTCACCATCAACAGGAAGTTGAAATTAATGTTTATGTTTTCTCCGTATTAGGAATTAAAATCATCATTTTATTGTTTCTGCTCAGAATATCGAATAACAACAATATAAATTTATTATCCACGATTTCAATCCAACCAGAGAACGGAAAATATAGACATATCGCATGAAAAAACATCCCATAACAAATTTGTATTTCATCACGTGACCACAATGTGAGAGGGTCTGAAATCCCAAGATAAGGAAAATGGACTTCAAAGTCAGGAATAAAGGTTACTTTCGAGTTTGCATGAAGCCTAAGTGTTCTCAAAGTTGAAATTTTAGGAATATGCGACTGAAAGGTCCCATATGGGATAGACGCCATATTTTTCGGGTTGAAGCGTTTCCGCCATTACAAAAATGATACATAATTTTCTTGAATCGACTATATTTTAATGATAGATAGTCAAAAAATTGGTGTATATGTTATTTATATACATACTTCATGTATGATATTAGTTTCTGCAGTGTTTGTTGAAAAAAGTTGAAGAAGTACACTTAATTTAATGAATTTTTTCCATACAAATTTGATATTTTGAAGGGGCCCCACTTGTTTTACATAATTTGCGACGTTCAAATGATTCTTAAAACGACTGTGAAGTCATAAGCCTCAAAGTCGTATTTTCCCATGTTACTTGATCAAGAATGAAGCGATTTACACGTTCAATGGCATTCTAGATCGAAAAAAAAAATGGAATAAAAATGAATTTATTTGTCAAATATTGACAAGTGGGGTGTTGTTGGATTTAGAATGTCATTCTCGATCGAAATAAGTAAAAATATATAGGATGTCCCATCTTAAAATCGAAAGTTGGGGTCATTTCCGGTCCAACCGGCAATACGGCAAAGCAAGTGAATATGGCAAAAAATTTAAATTGAACTATAATTCACAACCTTCAAATTTCGTTTTTCTATCCTTCAATAATAAAAAGCTTATAGGGGTGAGCCACCTTGGAGAATCACCCGGTATATATATATATATATATATATATATATATATATATATATATATATATATATATATTTTCTTCAAATTCTCGGAATAGAGGTATGATTCAGTCAATTCATATAATTTCTCTTAACAACGTTTCGACATGTTATTTGTCATCATCAGGTTAAAACAAAATTATTTTATTTGAGTTTGAAATAAAATAATTTTGTTTTAACCTGATGGTGACAAATACAATGTCGAAACGTCGTTAAGAAAAATTATATAAATTGACTGAATCATACCTTTATTCCGAGAATTTGAAAAAAATATATATGTGGTCAAGAAACTAAAGAAAAAAAATAAATATATATATGTATATATATATATATATATATATATATATATTTTTTTTATTATATATATATATATATAAAGCATCGGCATCATATTTGCTGAGCGCCTTGTGTTGTTTTTCAAGACTTCATAATCGTAGACACGATACATACCCATTCACTCTTGTTGGTTATTAAAGGTGAGATAGAGCAAAAAAGAATGAACATAGGGGAAATGTCCCGGATGATTAATATTATAGACTGGATAGATAAAGCCTTACAAGAGAACACGAAAAACAATTATTGTCAGCAGGGATCGCAAACCTTCAGAAGCGGTTAGGCATTAGAAGGATAGCAACGATCTGATATCAACTGAATCAAATCTCAATTGTTCGCACTAAATCAAAGTTCTGTTGATCCCGGTAATCCTTCGTATTTTACGGAGTTCCGAATATCATCGAGCCCATGAATATCATCACATACTGTCTGTCGCTCCTTCCAGCAGGATATGAATCAAGCGAATACACTTACTATTGTTTAATAATAATTATAGGCAGGATTGGAATCAATTGCGAAGTGTACGACGACTAAACCCATTGCTATTAGTATGCCTTTTCTGTCGGTGTATGGCATTATTATGCCTGAAAGCATTTCAGTATTGTTCGAAGCAAGTCGGTGAACGCGACACACATAATCCTCCGGTTCTTATACCATCAGTTTTCACTTTCTTAAACAGGATGATGATGAGAACGTAATCAAGTTGACGTAACTTCTTTGGTTACGCCATTATTTTTTCCGTTGATCGCTATGTTTTCTTATGCTGTTACAATTTTTTCAATATCAATATATATTTCTGACCAAAACAATATATATTTCTGTGACAACACATGCTGTCAATAATTTTTTAGGAAAATGATTTTAATATCCGTTAATGTAGAATTTATTCATCAGTAGGAAATTTTGTATGCAGAAAATTATGAAGTGAACTCTGGTTCAAATATGGAAGATATATTTATTTGCACAAACTAGTTTGGCTTGGCTGTCATATACAGATGTATAAACGTTGCGGCTTCTTATCAGAATATTGTCTAGTCGGGCGTCTATTGTTTTTTTGGAGTTGGGATACATATATAAGGTTTTTCTTTCATATATCACAGCAAGTGAAAATATTTAATGACTTTTTATTTGGTTTATATATTCGTTCATTTATATGTTGATATTTTTTTTTAATTTGTTGTAAACTGGAAACAATATAAGGGTCACATTTTTATTTTACATCTTTCCAGTCCAGAAATGAATTTTTCAAAGGGATTTCATATAATTAGGGACATAGTGAAACCTAATAGTCAGGAGCTTAGGCTAAAATTAAACCTATACTGTGTTTCTAATGTGAGAGAGTAATAAATCATTATTGAACTGTAGAACCGAGTCGTCTTCGCTGTACTCCATAGGCGTACGAGATAAAATATAAAGTTGATGTCATTGGATAGCTTATGAAAAACTAAGATAGAAATGTGCAAGTTGACATAGAACATCATGTATTAAACGTATCTAGAATTTTCCGGAGAACCCAAAAATGCAATAATTTTCTGGGTGTCCCAGTAGAAAAAACAGAAGTTCATATCATAACTTTTCAATGCGACGTTCTATTGTTTTTCTATTTACAATTTTTCTGTGTACTTTGCATCTCTGAAACCTTTGGCCATCTTATAGTCAACGCATCCATTTAATTTGCACAACCTATAAAAGTATAGAAATTAAAATCCACAAATAAAATTTTAGAATTCACATAAACAAAAATAATCTACAAGCAAGAGCATCCTGAATGCTAATTTTGAATCACAAGGAAATGTCAAACTATTTTCATTGGAAATCATAAAAATATCAAATTTGGGAACAGAAAATTGGTAGATGTGAATTTTCAACAGTTCCCTATGAATAATATCATGTGTAGATATATAAATTGTAAATAAAATACGTATGATAGGTTAGAATTAGAAAATGTGTTTTTAAAAAGAGTGTAAAGAGTGGAAATTTGTACTGGAGAACAAAAAGTTATGGTTGCCAGGAAAAGAGGAAAATAGGAGACAAAAAATAAAAATTTTGGAGAGGAGCCGTGATGAAAAATGTATGAAAAAAATCAACGCAAATAAGCTGACGACAGAAGTATAGCTGCGATTGGACACTTGAAACCAAATCAAGAAACAACCAGGCACAGATTCGATCAAGCAACCACTTCCTCCAATTCAGAATAGATTTCCTGTACATGACGTAACCTGTAGCAAGGGGGCTCGACGTTAGAAAACTTCACTTCCAATAGCCACAGAATAATCCAGGAGTCGCGTGAGTGCACAAGCTGAACTTACAACAGGTACGTTATCAACAAAACTGAATAAGGTGATAATATTCGGGTCAGCCACTTTTTGATTTATTTTTAATAACACCTACCACAGTGGTGAACTTTCTTTCATTTTCATTATTAATATATCAATATAACCTCTTAATATTTATTTTACATTGTTCTTGATTGCGCATGAGCAAGTTTGTTTGATGTTGTTCAATTTGATTGGTTGAATAATATTTACTGATAAGGTAGATATCGCAGGGATAGGTATTTTAGGAACTGATTTGAATAAAAGAACAATCATTGTACTATATTATGGACTCATTATTCATCATTTGACCATATTACAAGCTATATTTCCATAAAAACAGTACATTGACTTCAATCAAAACAACTAGATAGCGCAACTTCAATCCTCCTGAGATGGAGACGATCATCTCTACATAGGCGTCCCGACTGAGCTGGAGAAGGGTAATAAAAGAGAGGTGAATAGTGTATTGAAAAGGGGTAAGAGTATCATAGCCGGAGGTTATTGTTATGATAGGTATTTGTTAAGCAAATAAATAAAAATAATAAATCGGCACCCATTCTAGAGCTATTTTAAAAAAATCTGAAAAAATCATGAATAATTAAAGAAAGTAAAATATTTTCACACTAAGGCCTCAATTTGCCTACTCCTGAGATGTATTTCGTGACTTGATAACTGGGTATCAATCTACCTACTCCACAGGCAGGTCTCGACACAAGTTCTCTCTAAGGTCTCAATTTGCCTACTTCTTCGGGAGAACTGAGTATCCGAGTGTACCTAGTTGGGCAGTATTTTGCCCGTGTGAAGTTAATGGAATGGTACTTGGGCGATGCTTGGTTTGCAAGATATCGAGGTTATTTGGGCGTTTTTCAATCTCGAGTGCTTCTCGAATGACTCTCTCCTGTAGAGTTTTCTCAGTAAGTAAGTTCGGTGTGCTCGAAATCTACTCTGTGTTTGGAAAGTGCCAAATAAGGATCCAGGTGTCGGACGGCAAGTTGATGTTCGTAAATTCGGCTTGGCACTTGTCTGTTGGTTTGTCCTATGTATGTCAGAAATCCTGTAAATTGAATATTTTTCTGATGATTCATTCAAAAATGACAATGATGATTATATTAAGTTTACCCGATATCACCAAATATTCCTTATAATTGGGTAGAAAAACAGAAGTATGCTCTATAGTTGAAGCATTTATTTTAAAAACACAAATGTGCAATGCATTCCAGCAAGCTACCTTGCCATCTTCAAACATTGAAGTTGAATTGGCATCTGATAAAGATCAAATCAGAGATCGACCAAAGGTTCGATTTCGGCCAAAATTTGTCCGATACTTTGAAATGATACTGAGAAATAGATTTCTACGATATTTCTTCGTTATCTGTGTGGTATCGTATTCGATCGTGCGTTTCACTGTTTTCCTCCATTCGATGCATATTATTCATGTGGAAGAGCATCACAATGTTTTCGTGTCAACATGCATAAATCATCATCGTTTTTTTTCAATGTACCTACATATCATTACCGCGGTAACAATGAATAAACATGTAGCCATTGCCATGACGAATAATTCGTTGTTGGTATTCTCGAGTACAGTCACGTTAAACAAGGGGAAAGCGATAGACAAAACACATCAAAGGAGTTTTCCTTGTGATACTACGAAATTGAGATAAATAATAGTTTAAGAAAACTAAAAAACACGCTTTTATAGAAAACCAGACTAAGAGAATAGAAAATAAGAAAAAAATTTATTTTATTTTGAAAAAAGCGTGGGGTGCATGGTATTGCCTCGGTGTGCAATGTACTTTATAATTATTGATACCATGCACCCCACGCTTTTTTCAAAATAAAATAAATTTTTCTTTTTTTATTTTTGTTTTTTATGTTTTTTTTTAACTATTATTTTTATTATTTTTTTGCAAATAAAAAATGGAATAATCTTATCAAATTAGGTAATCATAATCTCCGACCCCAAAAACCCCCACATACCAATGTTGAATAGCATCAGACCATAATCACAAAACTTGGCCGCCATTTCAAAGCCGCCATCTTGAATTTTTCAATTTTCACAAAAGAATCATATTATTCGACCCAAAAACCCCCACATACCAATTTTGAATAGAATCAGACCATAATCACAAAGCCGCCATCTTGAATTTTTCAATTTTCACAAAAGAATCATATTATTCGACCCCAATAACCCCCACATACCAATTTTGAATAGAATCAGACCATAATCACAAAACTCGACCGCCATTTCAAGCCGCCATCTTAAATTTTCCAATTTTTACAAAAAAATTATAATATTCGACCTCAAAAACCCCCACATACCAATTTTGAATAGAATCAGACCATAATCACAAAACTCGGCTGCCATCTTGAATTTTCAAATTTTTACAAAAGAATCATAATATTCGTCCCCAAAAACCCCCACATACCAATTTTGAATAGAATCAGACCATAATCACAAAACTCGGCCGCCATTTTAAAGCCGCCATCTTGAATTTTCCAATTTTTACAAAAGAATCATAATATTCGACCCCAAAAACCCCCACATACCAATTTTGAATAGAATCAGACCATAATCACAAAACTCGTCCACCATTTTGAAGCCGCCATCTTTGAATTTTTCAATTTTCACAAAAAGAATCATAATCTCCGACCACAAAAACCCCCAGCATACCAATTTTGAAGAGAATCAGACCATAATCACAAAACTCGTAACGCCATATTGGAGCCGCCATTTTGTTTTTTTTTCACACAAAAATTCATTCATTCGGACGTCTGGAAGTGGGTCAAAATCGCGCCCAAAGGATTCGGTTACAAACAAACAAACAAACAAACAAACAAACATACAAGTGAAGCTAATATAAAGCGTGTAAAAAATATCTCGACACCTTGAAAGCAGATCATTTCCAATATTAACATTCCATGTTACTTTCAAGCTCTCCAATGCTACACTGTTGAGAATTTCTATAGTAATTTTACAAAAAAAAACGTTGGGAGTTTTAACGCACAATAATGAAATTCAGTTTTGTTAATTTACTACTCGACTTATTCCAACTTCATTCAATATAAAAACTTTTTAACAAAAAATTAAACCGACGAAAAAATCAACTGAAAAGCAGAAAATAAAATACACCTTTTTAGTCTTAATGATAATTGAGCTCCTTAACTGATGTGAATAACTAATTTTGATTCGGCGCCAAACAAACAATTATCGAAGATCATTATATTACTTTGAAGAGGTAATCAAAACGCCGCTGTGCATCTCGCTGCAATCAATTTAGGAGCTCAATTATCATTAAGACTGAGAAGGTTTATTTATTTTTTTTTGCTTTCCAGTTGATTTTTTCGTCGGTTTAATTTTTCGTTGAAAAGTTTTTATTTTTCAATTTTTTGTGGCTGAAATCTACTAATTACTACCTACTCAATTTTTGATAACTTCCGATATACTTACTTACCTCACTTCAACTATTAATTGTTAAATAATATGATTATCTACTTTACTATTTATTGTTATATAATATAAATTAGTTTTGAAAGTTCTGGTTAGTTGATTTCAACACTTTGTATATAATCCCATCCTTACATAGAATGTTATTCTGTCTATGTCAACTACATATGTGTGCCAATGTTCACAGGTGAAAAATCAATCATTCCCTATTTTACTACCCATAGGGGTGGATAATTCCATTCCAGATTGAAAGTTGATCAACTATGAGGTATACCCTATCTAATAAAGGAAGAATCATCCAAATCGGAAAACCCACTAGAAAGTTTTGCTTGATAGAATCGGTTAACGGACCAAAATTTAGAGGGCGAATGATTTTGCTACCCTTAGGGATGGATTTTTCTGTTCAAATTAAAATGGGACCAACTTCGAAGTACACCCTATCCAATGAAAAAATAATCATTAGAATCGGACTCTTCTGTGAAAAGTTATGCGTGTTATACATAAAAAAAATATACGCGTCGAATAGAGAACCTCCTCCTTTTTGATTTCGTCGGTTAAAAATTACGAAACATCTGTTGAAATTCACCAAACATCTTTCGGGAATTAGTTTAGTAAAATTACAATACGAATGATATTAAAAAAATTCAATTGAAAATGTTTCATAATTTCAGTATGTTGCATTGTAAATTTACTACAAAATTTAATTCAACTTAGTTTAAAAAAATTACAACATATTTGTTGCATTTTTATCAAATATCTATCAGAAATTTGTTTAGTAATATTAGAATATAGGTGTTGTAATTTTGTTGAAAAAAAATTATTGAAAATGTTTTGTAATTTCAGTATATTGCATTGTAAATTCACCATACAATTTAGTTCTCATTAAAACCAATGGTCAGATGACTACAGATTCGAGTACCATGAATAATTACTGATATCAAATAGAAAATTAATTATTATTGAATTACTTACCAACAATTCCTGTTCTTTTAACTTTCAACAAATGAACTTTGATTTCGACCAATAACTTCTTCCTATTTGAATAGATTTTTTATTAACACAAGTTTAAACAATGAGTATTATAAAAATTTGAATATTTGAAAGTTGCTTGCATTTTGTGGACTGTAAAATAACCAAACGCTTCACTAATTCGAGTAACACTAAACAATACTTTTTGGTAACGAAATCGCAACGTTGTCTAGTCGGGAAAACAAAAGACACAGTTCCAATACGCAGAGACCAGCAACGTTTGATGCGTAAATCTTAGTTGAGAATCAAATCACAAACATTGTTTTTAAATTTTAAAAACTTTTCACTTTAAACCGACCAACATTTCGGTTAAATTACAAAACGCGTTATAAAAATATATTTTCAGTGAAATTACAATACATTATGTAATTTTCAAGCCAGAGTTGTGAAAATACTTGAAATATTTGTAAACGCTCAATGACTTCAGAGTAATCTCAGTTCCAATATAGTTTGATTACAAAAAAAAAAAAGTAAATCAAATCAACAAAAAGTATTTTCAAGTCAGAAAATTTAAAAAAAAAAAAAAAAAAAAAAAAAAATTTATTAGAAAATATTTGTAAATTTTTAATGACTTCAGAGTTATTTCAGTTTCAATATATTTTTTAACCTTACAAAAAATTGGAGTAAATCGAGTAACAAAAAATTTTTGTATATTTTAAAAACTTTTGATTGGAAACTGTTCGGTAAAATTACAATATGTGTAGGGTTACTACATGAAGATTGTAAAATTACTCATATGTATGGGTAAAAGAGCAAAAAATAACATGATTGTGAATACCAAAATAGTGAAGTGAACAATGACCAAAAGAAGTGAATAAAAGTAACACTTACATTATAATAAGAACCAAGGGAAGGAGATGTGTCATCATGGCCTGGCAGCATAAACAGGCACAATAAAAAGAACCGAGCCAAAATCAATCATTTCGATTTATATTAAAAATATCGTTGAGTCATGATTTATTGCGCAGAATCAGTGTTCTTGCCATTCAGTAATCAGAACTTCAAATATGCAGTTAATACTGTTTTTCAATAAATGCGATACTGAATGATGAATTACTAATAAATAAATGAACTATGGAATTTTCAACTCTGGGCTCAATTATGTTTAAATTTTAACTTCAGGTCTGGTAAATAGTTCTGAATTTTGAAAAAGAAATGATTGCTATATTTCTATGGGGTAATATTTTTCATACTTGACACAATTACTCGAATTGTATTTTATTTTGTATTGGCAGTACACTGTTTTGTAATTCTACTGATATGTTGTATTGTAAAACATTTGTAATTTTACAAACATTGTTAACAGTGTACTTTCATACGCCTACTTTCTGTTTATATAAAGGATGTAATCTAACCTCTTGCGCACCCAGGAATGACGAGTATATAATGCCATTTTAAAACGAATTACAGTGGTTAAAAATCTGAAAAAAAATTTAAACATGTTTTCATCTTTGTAAAATTTAACAAAATTTTGGGTAATGCTGCCCGCCTAATTTCACCTGCTTTCACTTTGACAATTTCCAAATGCAATAAACATTCAACTCGACATTTGAAAAATGTAGAATGGTGAATTAATTGTGTGGTGAATGTATACATTGCAGGCTGAATGAGATAGATATCCAATTTCAAAGTGAAGATAAAAGTAACCTTGTTATATCCAAACTGGTGATAAAATTGGAACTAATAAGAAATAAAGGCTCAAAGTCATCTTCACAAATGAATCAATATAAATTGATAAACAAATGGTAAACCACAAGCGAAAAATAATTACTTTCCTGGCAAATACCACGCAGAACTACTTTTTCCGGCGTACCTGAAGATGATGTAAGCTCAATGGTGATTTTGTTTATGTTTGGTCTCGCTTCGGCCAGAGCTCTCTGAATTTCTGACTGGTGATTAGTTCGTACTAATGAGGGCCAAAAGACTGAAACCGGTGTGCGGATTGTTAGACGGACCCGAC
This sequence comes from Gonioctena quinquepunctata, assembly GCA_018342105.1. Taxonomy (NCBI): domain Eukaryota; kingdom Metazoa; phylum Arthropoda; class Insecta; order Coleoptera; family Chrysomelidae; genus Gonioctena; species Gonioctena quinquepunctata. Next base: position 45,842 of record JAFIRS010001220.1, read on the forward strand.
ATAAATCAAACATAATCGAGCTTATCAGAAAGAAACATTTGCAATCAATTTTCATTTCTATGGAAGTTTGCATATATTTTCAGGTGAATATCATTCAACGTTCTGCGTGGTATTTGCCAGGAAAGTAGTTGTTTTTCACTTGTGCTCTACCAATTGTGTATCAATTTATATTGATTCTTTTGTGAAGATGAGTTTGTGCCTTTATTTCTTATCTATTCTACTTCACTTGTCTTTTTTGTTTAATATACATGCCAGTTGGGCAATGAGCCACTCCTACTTAGATGGAATCTTACTCTTAGATTCCTATCGAGGTAGGGGAAATGTATGGAGTGTTTCTTTCTGTCACTAGGTACCGCCAGTTGAAAGTTACTTTTTCCGGCGTACCTAAAAATGATGTTAGGTTGATGGTGATTTTGTTTATGTTGGGTCTCGCTTCGGCCAGAGCTCTCCGGATCTCTGACTGGTGACTACCCCGTACTGATGAGGGGCCAAACGCCTGAAACCCGTATGCGGATTGTTAGGCGAACCCGACATGAATCAAACATTATCGAGATTATCAGAAAGAAACATTCGCAATCAATTTTCATTTGTATGGAAGTTTGCATATATTTTCTGCGTGGTATTTTCCAGGAAAGTAGTTGCTTTTCGATTGTGGTCCACCAATTATGTATCAATTTATATTGATTCTTTTGTGAAGATGACTTTGTGCCTTTTTTGCTTATCTATTCCACTTAACTTGGCTTTTTTGTTTAAAATCGGAATTAGTTGACTTTATACTCTGCTATGAGGCACTTATCATGAATATCACAGTCACTTGTGAGAAACAAACGACACAAAGAATATTAAAAATGGAAACATTCGCAATTGAATATTTTTATATCACGACCATTGTATGTAGGGATTTAAAACAATACGTGAACTAAACCTAGAACACTTGTCAAGCAAGATTCTCGCATGCACGGTTTACAAAGCTGTCTACGAACGAAAACTTATTAGATTGTACTAGTGTTTCCTGATTGGCTGATAAATGAAATAACCTAATTAGCACCCAATCAGAAAATAGTACGCGATGTGCAGGAGAATTGATTTGTTCATTTTTTTTCCTGGTTCTCAAAACTAAACACCCATCTGTTCCGTGCGTATTTTGAAGATAGATAGATCTTCATTTTCCAGTAGACAACAGGACATTGTATAGAAATAGTCAAAATACACTTAAATGTAGGAAAATACAAAATTTAAAATCCAGAACAATATATTTAAAATACAAAATAGAATGTAAAAGCAGAAGAACTCAAATTTGAAATTCAGAGTATGGACCAATGTTCATAAAATTCTTTTGAAATATACATGTCAAAATCTCAAGATGAAAATTTACAAAAAAGGCAGTTAAAATTCTATAGTTCTGAAAAATAGTTCTACAACTGATATATTGACGAGAAAGCGCAAAGCTCGCTTTTGAACAATGGATACATCATGTGAGGATACAGTAAACCCCCAAAGACATAAACCATATCGTAAACTACTCTCAACTTGTGCATAATACAATGTAACAAGTTTATTGATTTCTAATACCTCCCTAGTTGTTCTGAATTGATATGATAATGAATTCAGTTTGGATATCAATGACTGACAATGATTTTTCGAGTCCATGCATGAATCAATTTTGAAACCAAGGAATGTTACACAGTCACTATCACTGGAGACATATGATGTTGAAGAGCCATGTGAGCCGAATGTAATTTCTTCACATGATTTTTGGCGGTTATGAAACCTCATAGATTTTGTTTTTTCGACATTCATGTAATCTAAATAAAACTTTTTAACAAAAAATCCAACCGACGAAAAAATCAACTGAAAAGCAAAAAATAAAATAAACCTTCTTAGTCTAAATGATAATTGAGCTCCTAAACTAATGTAAGTAACTGATTTTGAGTCGGCGCCAAACAAACAATTGTCGAAGATCATTATCTATGAAAGAAGTCATCAAAACGCAGCCGTGCATCTCGCTGCCATCATTTTACGCTTCACCTAATTCAATTGCTAGTTTGTTTGGCGCCGGCTCAATATCAGTTACTAACATTAGTTTAGGAGCTCAATTATCATTTAGACTAAGAAAGTTTATTTTATTTTTTGCTTTTCGGTTAATTTTTTCATCGGTTTAATTTTTTGTTAAAAAGTTTTTATTCTTTACTTTTCAGTTCCGTATTTCGTCGATTTAATTTTTTGTTAAAAAGTTTTTATTTTTCAATTTTTTGTGGCTAAAATCTACCTACTTGTTTTTTGATTACTTCCAAAATACTTACTTACACACCTTACTTCAACTATTACCAGTTAAATAATATGATTATCTACTTTTACTATTTGTTGTAATATAAATTATTTTCGTTGTTCTGGTTAGTTTATTCCATTACTTTGTATATCATTCCATCCTCTCATAAAATATACTATTTTGACGGATGTGAAACAAGAATAATGTCAGTAGCGATCTGTCATTGTCAACTACGTATGTGTATGCCAATGTTCACTAGTGAAAAATCAATTATCCCCTATTTTTCTACCCGTAAGGGTGGCCAATTCCTTTCGAAATTCAAATATAAGGTATACCCAATCTATTAAAAAAAGAAACATCCAAATCGAAGAACCCTGTACAAAGTTATGCCTGATAGAATCGGTTTACGGACCAGAATTCAGAGGGTGAGTGATCAATATCCTCCATTTCGCTACCCTTAGGGGTGGATTTCTTCTCTTAAATTCAAATGGGACCAAATTCGAAGTACACCCTATCCACTGAAAAAAGAATTATCGGAATCGGACGCCTCAGTAAAAAGTTATGCGTGATCATACATAAAAAAATATGATGGAAAAAAAATATACGGGTCGAATAGAGAACCTCCTCCTTTTTGGTATCGTCGGTTAAAAACGATATTACATTTATCTTTCAGATCTACATCGGATTTATCTGATGTGATAACAGACGTATCATCTGGTATAGAATGAGTGACGGTATCGATAAATGACTCAAATCATTAATGTATAGGATAAACGATACTGGGCCTAAAACTGAGCCCTGCGATCAATGTCTTTCATTCCAGAATTATGATTTTCAATGATATCATATTTTTTTCAGTATCTCAAATAGTTTGATATTCAATCCAGTGATATCTCTCTGATACAATATTTGTCCAACTTCTCAAGTAAAAGAGAATGATTGACACAATCGAACGCCCTAAGATCACAAAAGATCCCCACAGGCACTCGCCTGCCTCAATGAATATGACTATTTGATTATAGTAAGAATGGACTGCTGTTGATTTCTTACCAAAAAATCCATTCTGGATTTTCGAAAAAATATTGAATGCATAACAAAATGACAAGAGTCTGTTCAAGAACGCATATTCAAATACTTTCGAAAAACTTGATGGTACTGATACTGGTCTATAGTTCTAATGAATTTTCATATTTTTTCTTGGAATACTGGTGGAATTCTACCTATTCTTAGCATATTTGGAGAACGACCAGTGGAAAAAGATAAATTCACCAAATATGAAAGTGGAGAGCATGAGTTCTCCTCAAAAGAAACATGACCTGAAGAAAACTCATTCTACAATTTCAGTCGTGATAAATCATATAGCTCTGCATGGTCGTATGTAGAGACGAAAAAGGAGTTGCGTGATGTTACTATTTTTCTAGTAAAGAAATCAGCGTCTGTACCGTTGCAGTTTATTTGATTAACAATATGTTTGGGAAGATTTGTTGAAAGTATGAACAGGATGTTCATAAAATCAGATGTGGAATCATCTGCGACTGAAAGATAAACGTTAGTCACTATCTTCCATCGTCAAGATAACCTCTTGTGGAGTATTCATGTTGAAACATTGTTTGGGAACTTCGATAAAATGATTATTGAACAAATTTGCTACAGTCGCTGGTTCATTGAAGAAAAAGTCTCCCTCTCTTATTGAAATTTCTTCTTCAACATTTTTTGTCTTGTTTGATAAATCGGCAACTATTTGCCATTCCGATTTCGTTTGGTTGTCAGATCTATTTATTTTATTCTGGAAATATTCTTTTTTTTGTAGCCACGATCAAATGCTAATGTTTTTGTTTTTCCTCTTTATACTTATCTGTTGATCCTGGAAACTTCACCTTCAACATATATAGGTCTTTCAGATTCATACTAGATGTTTTTACTTCATCATTTATCCATTTACTTGTCCCAGAATACATTTTATGGCCTGTTTTAGGAAAATGGACGTCAAAATAAAATAAAAATATTTCAACAAAATTGTCATTTATATCAAAAAGTCCTATCCAGTTTTCATTTTCGAGGTCAATGACAAAGATTAGAATACAAGATAAATCACTTGTCGCATTCATGAATGAAGTAGTAAATTTCAATTCTGTAGTCGCCAATCACTGTGCATATCTAAAATGAGGAAACGTTTCAGGCATTTTCGTTCCAGAAATATTAATATAATATGAATTATTTTTCGATAGAATGTTTGCTGATTGATTGCTCATTTGAATTTTCCATCCACCAGCCAATCAGGAAACACTAGTACAATCTAACAAACTTTCGTTTGTAGACAGCTTTGTGAAACGTGCATGCGAGAATCTTGCTTGACAAGTATTCTGTGTTCAGTTCACGTGTTGTTTTGAATCACTACATATAATGGTCGCGATAGAAAAATATTCAGTTGCAAATTTTTCCCTTTTCAACACTTTTTGTGTCGTTTGTTTCTTACAAGTGGCTGTATGAGTATGAAGTCAACTAGTTCCAATTTTATCACCAGTTTGGATATAACAGGGTTAGTTTTTTTCTTCACTTTGAAATAGAATATCTATCTCAGGCAGCCTGCAATGTGAACATTCACCATACATCAGTTCAACATTCTACATTCGAAAATTGTCAAAGAGAAAGCGGGTGAAATCAGGCAGACAGCGCTACACACAATTCTGTCGAATTTTACAAAGAACAAATTAGGTTTTTTTTTTGCAGATTTTTAACCACTGTAATTCGTCACAAAATGGCATTATACACTCGTCATTCAGCGGTGTGCAAGAGGTTAGATTACACCTTGTATATTTCTTACAAGGAAGACTTCGTGATAGCTCTAGAAAAGTTACATCTATTGTTTTGTTGGCCGGGATTTCACCAGTGCACAGTAGTCGGAATTCCCAAAAAAACTGGAAAAAAGTCGTCGGTATAAGTTGATACTACAAAAAACTTTTCAACAAAAAATTAAACCGACGAAATACGGAACTGAAAAGTAAAAAATAAAATAAACCTTCTTAGTCTCAGGAACTAAGCTCCTAAACTAATGCAAGTAACTAATTTTGAGTCGGCGCCAAACAAACAAGCAAATGAATTAGGTAAGGCGTAAAATGATGGCATCGAGTTGCGCGGTGACATTCTGATAATATTTTTTTGAAGTAATTTAATGATGTTCGTTGATTGTTCGTTTGGCGCCAACTCAAAATTAGTTACCTACATTAGTTTAGGAGCTTAGTTACTGAGACTAAGAAGGTTTATTTTATTTTTTACTTTTCAGTTCCGTATTTCGACGGTTTAATTTTTTGTTGAAAAGTTTTTATTTTTCAATTTTTTGTGGCTAAAATCTACTAATACCTACTTGTTTTTTGATCACTTCCAAAATACTTACTTACCCACCTTACTTACACTATTACCAGTTGAATAATATGATTATCTACTTTTACTATTTGTTGTAATATACATTATTTTTGTTGTTCTGGTTAGTTTATTTCATTACTTTGTATATCATTCCATCCTCTCATAGAATATAATGATTTTGACGGATGTGGAACAAAAATAATGTCAGTAGCGATCTGTCATTGTCAACTACGTATATGTGTGCCAATGTTCACAAGTGAAAAATCAATTATCCCCCATTTTTCCACCCGTTAGGGTGAATTAATTCATTCGAAATCCAAATATAAGGTATACCCTATCTATTAAAAAAAAAATCATCCAAATCGAAGAACCCAGTACAAATTCCAAAAGGAAAGGCCAGAATTCAGAGGGTGAGTGATCATTATCCTCATTTTGCTACCCTTAGGGGTGGATTCCATCTTTCAAATCCAAATGGGACCACTTTCGAAGTACACCCTATCCACTGTTGGAAGAATTATCGGAATCGGACGTCTCAGTAAAAAGTTATGCGTGATCATACATAAAAAAAATAAAATAAAAAAAATTAAATATACGCGTCAACCAGAGAACCTCCTCTTTTTTGGTTTCGTCGGTTGAAAATTTCCTAGAAAAGGAGTCAGCTATCGGAAGTATGCCGCGCCGCAGTACTCTATGTATGCCCCCTGCCATAGACCCCTCAAAAAAGAGTATATAAGCTAGAACATTTATTGCATAAAAAGAAATTACAATTCTAATTGCAAGGGCTGGATTGGAACAAAGAATGCTGGTGTGAGAATATATCTAAGCGAAGCGGATACGAAGACGAAAATACATATAATTTGAATAAATAAGTAGCGATAGAGAAGATAGGTAGATAGAATTAGAGTATGTGGGCGGAGAGAACCATTAGCATGTAGGCCTCTCTATCGGGCCCGTTATGCACCCACCGCTGCTGGGAATCGGTTCAGCTTTGAAGGTATCCTATTTCGCGAGAAAATCAGGTTTTACAAAAGCTCATTCAAAAAAATAACTAGATTTTCAAAATCACAGTGAATGGTAGAAAACTACTAGTTACCGGCCATTCTCAGTATGTTTGTAGCATAGCAGTACATGACAAGACAGGAGTTAGCCAAAAAAGACTATATGTAGCGGTTGATAAGTGTGTCATTCATTTAAGATGAAGGATCTTAGTTTGAGCATGTCCATCACCGAGTGAACGAGAGTTTCCTGCTCTATTATTGTTCCATAGTTCAATAGTCGAGTGATATCAACAATGCTGTTTAATTGCCAGAAAGATCATTTTCCCGTATTCTCCTGTATATTGGGCAAGCCACAGGACATTTCTAGGGATTCGATTTCTTGGAGGTATCTATTATCTAGACTAGAGGGATTATTTGCTGCAGGTCCGGAATTGGGATATCAGTCTAACAACATACATGGGTAAGGAGGGTTTAAGGTGAGTCTGAACGTTGATTCGCAGAGAGAGATCTCGGTAAATAAGTGGATAGGATACGATACGCTTGTAGAGCAAGAAGAGTACCCCTTTCGGATGTGTTGACTATAAAAATTTGCCAGCGTTGGGTTTTACCTGCTGACGAAGAGCAGTCCTTGATTCGCCCCACCCAGTTATATCCCGTGTCCTGAATATTCGGTCCGGACATATATGAGAAGCATATTTTTGGGAGGCGAGATGCGCCAATAAGTCTAATATCATTGAGCCATGAAAGAGCCGCCTTCAAGATCATTTAACTCAGTTTTGTAGAGGAGGTCTTCAGGAGTATTCCTTGGCAGATACAGTAATCGTTTGAAAACTCCTACTTGAGAGCGCTCCAGTATGTCCGCATACAGCAAGCCCCTAACTCTGATACTATAAGGGGAGATAGAACAATTGTTGATACTGCAATATTTTATAAGGGTGATGATTGAGATGAAGTCAGAACAAATGCCGAGTCGGATCTTAATATTATCAGTGACTGGTTTGATAGCAAAGTCCTATCCATTAATTTTAAGAAATCCTCCTTCCTTCCCTTCGCCGACAGAAAACCATCCTTACCACGTTTTTCTCAAATTACTATTGGAAATAACATGAATCTGGATTCTGTAACAAAAATAAAATATCTTGGGATCATCCTAGACAGTCATCTCAAATGGGACTTACATATAGATTATATTTTACGGGAATTGCGCTTTGTGTTGTACAAGTATCTATCACAGCCTAGTGGAGAGTCACATTACGTATGGTATCGTAGAATGGGGAGGGGTGGCGAAAACGTACATTCATCCCCTCTAAATCATTTGAAAGCGATGCCTAAAATAAAGAATGGAGATATCCAAGCGACCTTCTTTACAAAGAATCGCAAATCCTTGATGTTAGACAATTGTTCTACAAAAATGTAAATATTCATCAACACCTGAATAAAAACAAGCTGATCGTACTAACCCATGACTATAATACTGGGCAAAAAAATCAATTTCTCCACCCAATTGTATCCAAGACAATAGGGCAAAATAATTTCAACTATCTAGACCCCAAACTTTTCAATACTCTACCTCCCACTATTCAAACTGAAAAATCTACCAGGTCATTCAAAAAGAAAGTGATTGATCATATAAAATATGTCTCACGAGCGAACATACATGAATTGTTTGACTGAAATAAAATTCTAATAGTTTCCCAATGTATATGTTATCTAATGTAGTAATAGCTGTAATATCATAATGTACTTTTATTGTTCTTGTTTATTCTGAACAGTATGGTACAACGATATTTTAATATGTATATGTATATTTTTAACTTGAACAGTTGTACTATTTTAACCTCTTATTCTATTTTTTTATTTTGAACGTATGGTAAAGACATTTTAATATGTATATGTATATTTTTAACTAAATAGTTGTACTATTTTAACCTCTTATTCTGTATTTGTTTATTTTGAACAGTATGGTAAAACTATATTTCAATATGTATATGTATATTTTTAACTTAAATAGTTGTACTATTTTAACATCTTATTCTGAAGATCTTGACCTCGTGTATTGACATCGAAGTCTACGAGAGTCTCTATCTACTTTGCAATCTATATGTTATATAATATAAAAATAGTTTTTAAAATTAGTTTAAGTATGTATTATACCCATTATCCTCACAAACAGTTGTAAACCTCTGTGAGATCTTTCTGTTGTTGTTTATTTTGAACATATATTCGATGTACTTACTCGATACTTATATTATAATTTTTTTTGCAAAATAAACTTCTATTCTATTCTATTCTATTGTTTGGTATAATTTTATTCTAGAGTCCCAAGAGATCACTTTGGAGCTAGTCAAAAAGTTCATGACTGCTCCGACCGATTGATTGGATTTCATAGTAGCTCGTTTGCTCATTTCCAGAAAAAGAGCGGAGGAAGAAAATTCGATACCAAGATAGGTGAATTATTTCGCTACTTCCAGAAGTTCGTCGAAGATATATCCATAAGTTTAGTTTTTTGCGTGTTTACCGACAGTTTGTCCTCTGTAGAGTATTCCTCCAATGTTCTGAGTTTCCGAGATAAATCAATAGGGGAATCGCTAAAAATTATCAGGTCGTCCGCGTATAACAACGTCATTACACTGTTGAAGTCATCGATGTTGACACCACTACGATTTTTTATTGTGATTGCATCTATGGCCCCACCTTATTACAGTTGGATGTCCATCGCTTGCAGTGCATTCAGAACTCCTGTCTTCGCCTCTGTTATGGTATCCGCAAGTTTGATCACATATCATCAGAAATGAAACAATCTGGATGGTTGGGACTGGAAGAACTCAGGAATCTGCATCTATTAACTAATGTACATAAAATCCTAACTTTTCGAAAACCTGATTATCTCATCCGTAGACTGACATCTTTCTCCAATATCAACAGATATATGACAGGCAACAGAAAAGTACTCGTTATCCCTAAACATCACACTTCAATATTTACTCGAAGCTTCTCGTACAACGCAGCAAAACATTACAACTCACTGCCCAGTGAATTTAGCTCTCACAATTTGTTAAACTTCAAAAAAGGTTGAAACAACATATACTTAAAAATTGTTAGGATTAAAATGTGCCATACCGTATATACTCTGTATGATACGAGTTGGATTAGATTATGGATTGTCTTATCATTATCATCACTTGTTAAATATAAAATAATTTTAATTTTTTTTAAGAATCTCCATTTATGTTTTTGATAATATATGTATGCTGATGTACCTCATCTCCCAATGTAATTGGTATTTGTTGAAGTTATGGTTGAGTTGAAACTACATCTTCTTAAATATTTGATAGGAATAACTTACTCCCTATCCTATATACTCAGCATGACACGAGCTTTGACTAGATCCTGTATTGTTCTTCTAATATTATCATCACTTATTTAAGAGTTTTCATTTATGTTCTTGATAATATACTTTATGTATGTTGATGTACCTCATCATCCACTATTTGTAATTTGTAATTGTATTTGTTGTATAGGTTGAAAAACAGCTTCTGCTGACACTCCATCTTTTTACCAAACACCACATTTCTTTCTGGTTTGATGAATAAAGTCGATTCATTATTATTATTATTTTTTGACAGAAAATATTCTTCGATGTTGGCAGGGAATAATATCGGTCACAGTGATTCACCCCGTAGAACGCCCTCTGTGATATTGTATTATAGTAAACTCTTTCTGTACTTTCACAGACATGGAGGCATCATCATAGAAATTTTTCATGATATGAATTATTTTAGCGCTGATTCTTAACCTATAAAGCTTGTACCACAGTTCATGATTTACAGAGTCGTACGCTCGTTTGAAATCAACAAAGACGACTTATAGCTTTCTGCCTCTCAATCGGAGGTGTATCTGAAGGAAAGGATTGAGAATAATGACATTGTCAATGCACCCCTTGTCTGCCCTAAATCCCGATTGAATCCGGGCAATACTTTGTGATCGTCACACCATGATGACAGTCTATTTAACAGCATAGAGGTAAATAGTTTGGCCGGAGTGTTGATCAGAGCGATGCCTCTATACAAATGTGTATATCTCGTGACCTCGGATAGCTACAAACATGATTGAAATCAATCTGGAAGATCTATCAGTATTTCATGAAATTGTCCTGAGCTTATAACCGGTATTTTTTATAGTTAAAAATTTACAGCTCTGTATAACTCAACAAACTGATCAAAATTATATGGAAAATATATTATTTTGAATACTTCGTTACATATGGTTAGTTTTATATTATTTTTCAGAAAAAAAAATCAATAAGTTCGGATATTGTTTAAAACCAATTGTTAATACAATAAACAAATTATCAACAACAAAGAAATCTTTCTTGGAGAGAAAATTACAAAAATGAATCTTAAAGAAAAATTATTTCTTAACATATTATTTAAAACACTATAGAACTAAAAAACAATTAGGTATATTATTTTTAATTGAAATATTTAAAATTTCAAGAATCATTATATGCTCCAAACAGTTGAATGGATAAACAAATGAAAAATGTACATTTGTTTTCAAAAAATTTATTGGTTGAAATATTATTGAATAAAGAGCATAGATAAACAAGCCAGTTTTCGGGGAGGTTTCTGATAAATTCATAGATAACGCCGTCGTTGCCAGGTACTTTGCCATCCTTACAGCGGACTAGGCAGCTTCTAAGCTCACTTGTAGTTATTTCTGAATCGAGAGACGGATTGCCTGCATCGAAGAAGGTTCCGAGTGAATGAATTTTTTCCCTAGATAGACTGTTGTGAAATTATTCTCATGTATCAACGGTAATTAGACAAATATTCTGAGCTTTTCTGAGTGTCTAAACGGTGGTCCAGAAATCAGCATGATTTTTTGTGTGACTCAATCTGAAAATTATTTCTTTGTCATAGTTGATTTTTTTTATTTGATAGTATTTTTGTAGTTTTTTTTGGCTAATTCATAATTACTTTTATGTGGTTTTTTTTTCGCACACACTTAAGAATCAAGATCAAACCAAGGTTTGTTATCAAACCAAGGTTTGTTGTTGGAAAAGTGTCCTCTGATTTTGTTTGCTTTCACAAGGCCTATATTATTAGCAACATTCGATATAGCACCGCAGAGATTTGTGTACGACTCGTTAACATCCTGGAGAAATACTTTATTGGGGAAATTCATAATTGAGTTTTTATAACTAATAACGAGGTTTTGATTCGATCATAACTTTTTTGAAGCGTATGAAAATGTTTTGTCCGGCAGTGTCTGAAATGAACTGCACAAATTTCGGAAAATGATCTGACAAAACAACATCATTGTTGAGTACTTCATATTAATCGTTATTTAGAACACTGTATTGAAAGTACGTGCAAATTTTTTCTGAAGTGCAAATCGTGTTGTGCAATATGGAGGTCGTTCCTGGACCTCCATACCTATGTCGAATATATGTACTCATCTACCACGTCATTTTTCGATAGTTGCGTGTTTCTAACGAAGAAACAAAAACCCCTTGGATTTTTCATGGATTTCTAATCACATCACACGTACATTATCAAAATATTTTGATATTTACTTCTTTCCAATATTCCATGCAGAAGCAACGCAACCAGACTAGGAGAGTTGAGTACTGGTCCAGTGATGGCAATGATCTCCAGGGTCAATCGGAAGGATTATGAGAAAGTCATGATAATATGGGTTTGAACATACACTTTTATGGAGCAAAACCTGCACAAGGCAATACGTGCTCCTTGATATAGCGAGAAGTATGCCTATCTTTGTTTGAAAACACTTATGGATTTGAAATGAAATGCATAAAGCACACACAAATTCGTCTTCACAAAAGGTTCAATATAAATTGAAACACAATTGGTAGACCGACAGGCGAAAAACAACTACTTTCCTAGCAAATACCTCGCAGAACGTTGAATGATATTCACCTGACAATCCATTCAAACTTCCATATAAATGGATATTGCTCGCAAATGTTTCTTTCTGATAAGCTCGATTATGTTTGAATTCATGTCGTGTTCGCCTAACAATCCGCATACCGGTTTCAGGCTTTTGGCCCTCATCAGTACGAAGTAGTCACCAGCCAAAGATCCGGAGAGCTCTGGCCGAAGCGAGACACAACATAAATAAAATCATCATCGAGCTTAAAACATCTTTAGGTGCGCCGGAAAAGATAACTTTTAACCGGCGACACCTAGTGACAGAAAAAAACACTCCATACAATTCTCCCACCTCGATAGGATTCGACATGAATTTAAACATAATCGAGCTTATCAGAAAGAAACATTTGCAAACAATATCCATTTATATGGAAGTTTGCATGGATTGTCAGGTGAATAACATTCAACGTTCTGCGTGGTATTTGCTAGGAAAGTAGTTGTTTTTCGCCTGTTTGTCTACCAATTGTGTTTCAATTTATATTGAACCTTTTGTGAAGACGACTTTGTGTGTGCTTTATGCATTTCATTTCATATCTTATCCCCTTCATATGGCTTTTTCTTTCATTAAAATAAGCCAGTCGGGCAATTTGAGCCACTCCTACTGAGAAGGAATCTTTTATTTAGAAACCTATCGAGGTAGGAGCATTGTATGGAGTGTTTCTTTCTGTCACTACGTGTCGCCGGTTAAAAGTTATCTTTTACGACGCACCTAAAGATGGCTTAAGCTCGATGATGATTTTATTTAAGTTGTGTCTCGCTTCGGCCAGAGCTCTCCGGATCTTTGGCTGGTGACTACGTCGTACTGATGAGGGCCAAAAGCCTGAAACCGGTATGCGGATTGTTAGGCAAACACGACATGAATTTAAACATAATCGAGCTTATCAGAAAGAAACATTTGCGAGCAATATCCATTCATATGGAAGTTTGAATGGATTGTCAGGTGAATATCATTCAACGTTCTGCGTGGTATTTGCTAGGAAAGTAGTTGTTTTTCGCCTGTCGGTCTACCAATTGTGTTTTGTGAAGACGACTTTGTGTGTGCTTTATGCATTTTATTTCATATCTTATCACCTTCATATGGCTTTTTCTTTCATTTCATTACTTATGGATTTGGCGAAATTTCTTGTTGGGGGAGCTGTGCTCACCGGCGCCGATAAGCCCTGGTAGGAGAAATAGGCCGACATTGAAAAAATCTAGTCTCTGAAAGCACCCAACTCGGATTCCGTAACATAGTCATCTACAAACACCATTTCCGTGGTTCCTAGTCAGTATAAAAATTTATGAAATTAAGTTTTTCTTCACATTCCACTGTTTGTCTATGATCTTCACACGATTAAAATTCGAATAAATTCCAAGGTTATACTTTTGCGAATTATCAGCTATTTGAATAAATATAAATATTTACGTATCATAAACAAACACATTAAACAAGATATTTGCAAACCTAGTCGATAATATATCTGTAGAAAATATCGGATGATTTCTGAAATATGTTCAGTACTGTTGCTATGACTTTAAAAATAGATTCGATGTTATTTGTCAATATGGAGTATTTTGAAATAGACCTATTCCATATGTCTAGTTTTATTTCCAATTCATTTATTTATTTTATTCAGACCTACAAGGTATCTAGTGCAAAAACAGAAATGACTAGTATCTATACATGGTGTTTCTTGATAACATGCTAATATTCAGGGAAGTTATATGTCCTAAATATCTTAATTCTTGAACTACAGTTAAAAAAAATAAAAAAATTATGAATTTTGGTATGACCGTAGATATTTTTGTGAAACGTAATACACATCTTCTATGTACCAAAAAGCATTTTCTGCTGTAAAGAGAAAAGCGATACTCCACTGCTTTTTCTCAAAGTAAAAATCATTTTTGAAATCCTCATTCCTGTCTGAGCAAATTTTGGCCTCTTAGTTTTTTTTCGTTTGACGTACTGTTTGAGCATAAAAAATAAAATTCATTCATTCGCATCTCGCTAGACCACTTACGAGAAAAAACAATATATGCAACTTTAAACAAACATCCATTTAAGAAAATGATTTTTGAACATTAAAATTATAAAATTAAAGTAATCTAAACACATTTTGGAAGTGCTATCACAAAATTACCCTGAACGCACAAAGAAATTAATTAAATCAGATGTTCGAAATGTAAACCTCCTGTAAATATGCATGCCTCTGCTCTTTTTCTCATGGACTCACATACTCTTTGGAAAGTACCGGGACTGTTTCTAATAGTTTCGCAAGAAACTATGATGTGATTTCTCAATTGCTCTTCAGTATGAATTGGTGTGCTGTAAATCAATGTTTTAAGATGACCCCACAGAAAATAATCTATACTATTGAGGTCCGGAGACCTAGGTGACCATGCCTGTCGTCAGGGCCGGAGAGAGCTAGCATTGGGCGGAGCAGAGTATGCAGCCGGACTCCTACCCTTTTTTCTATATATACCATCAGTTTTTTTTAATTAAAATCCAAATAAAGGCGTTGGCTTGGTACTGGAATGAATATTCATTAAGAATATGAACTGTTCTTTTTTTTGAATAGCATTAAACCATAATTTATAAATGATTTATTATCTACACTGTTTGAAGCTTAATGCAATTGGTAAAAAAAAAAGAAAAAATCGTGCGAAAAAAGAATCAAGATATCGGCGGAAATATCCGTTTTGAGGTCCTCCAAGACAATTGATACCATTTCCAGAGTGAGGTTTGTCTGTCTGTTTGTGGGTCTGTCTGTAATCTTCCAAGATAACTGCCGAACCGTTTGACCAATCGAGCTGAAATTGGGTGAGAAGATACAGTTCCTGCCCCGAATGCGAATGGATGTCATCTGTCAAACGGAAGTGCCACTATTTAGAAATGGCAGAAACTATATCGCACGGAGGTTGACTAGCAATATGTCATAGAAAAGCCTTCGAAAAACTGTATTCAGAACATTAAAAATTATTTATCCATCTGTCATCTGTCAAAAATGTCAAAATTCAAAACTTTGCCATACAATTATTCAAAATATATCCTATGGATGAGAACTCAATTCGGCGTTTGCTGCAGGACCGCACAATTGACTGGGGTCAAATATCTCACTGGGTCAATCGCCTGTTGAAATGACCGATCAAATTGACAGCCCCAAAAATGTTTTATCAATGTTTTATTTCAAAATAATTCCATTCATTTGAGGCCCGTGCCGGTCAAGTTCTAAGGTGTCCCACAACAGTTTTTTTTTTCATTTGACAGATATTAAATACAGATGTAAACTATTGTAACACTAACACAAATGAATGGAACTATTAAATTTTTCCGACATTCAGCTGTCTAGCTCGATTGAGAGCATTGCCATACCATTAAGTAGTGTCTGTCCCATAGTCGAACGCAAGTGATTTTTTATTCAGGCCATAGAACTGAATGATTTCTCCGTTTTGGCTACGGTCACTGGTATCGAACAAAATATCCTAATTGCCACGGAAACATTTGCAAACAAGCTCTGTACTTTTTGTTTGAAAATCATATTGAGTAGTCCAAGGACTGCATGTTGTCTTCGAAGTTTCCGAACTGAAGAGTTTTGATATGGTTAATTTCTTCACTGAGATCGATGGTAACGTCCCCCGAATATATATAGAAGCAAAAAGTTCCGATTCGTAAAAATGAAGGTTAATGGATCTTTAATACATAGACAGTGGCTGCCTGGCATCACTTGGATATTAGGTGTGGGCATTGAATAATAATTTTTTTCATGTTTCATGCAGACTCCGAGCCCCCTGTCCTGTTGGGCCCTGGAATATTTGCCCCCCCCCCCTGCTCCTCCCTCTTTCCGGGCCTGACTGTGGTCCTACGCGACCTATTCAGCAATTACTTCAATTTTTTGTTCTAATATTCGCGTGCCTAAACCACAGTGGAGATCTTACTAAAATGGGAACATATTCCATCAAAGCTGGCAATTCTTCTTCGAGAAACTGCTGGTAATCATGCCCATTGAATCTAGCATGAGCAAGTCCAATTAAATGATCACCGCATAATCCAGCCCACACGTTAACTGAAAACTGCTCCTGGTGACGAGATTCCAAGATTGCATGTGAGTTTTCTTCAGCCCAAAAATGATTATTGTGAATCATAAGGTCGTGTGTTCGACTCCCACTTGCTTTTTTTCTTTAATTTAATAATTTGTCCACTAAAATTCACTCTTTCATTATATGTATTTCGGACACAATATTTCCACTTTCACCTTATATATTTGGCTGAATCTTATCAGTGGTTAGAGATCCTCTGCTTGAATCTGCTACTGAAATCTTCGAATGAAGATGAAGTTGAGTGACAGGTGATGGATCTCGACGGCCAGTGATAAGTACGTTTGATTTTCGATTCATTTCTAACATGAATATTAAATTATGGAAGGAAAGGATTCACGAGTGTGTGTCGATTCGAGTCCTCGAATGGCTCAGATGGTAGAGCGTATGGCTAGAAATCATTAGGTCGTGGGTTCGACTCCCACTTGAGGATGCTTTTTTTCTTTAATTTGATAATTTGTCCACTAAGCCACAAAATTATCTCTTTCATTATAGTGAATGTTTTGGATGGCGTTTCTGAAAAAAATTTAGTATCAAATAATGGATCTTCATATACTTTCAGAAGGAGCCATTGGCAGAAGTTCATCCGTAATGGAAAGTCGCGAGGGAGTAGGCCTGAATATGTGAGATATTCAAATTGTTTCAAATTTTTCGTATACTCAATCCGGGATCTTCCTCAATTGAATTGAAAACCGCTGCCTCAATTTCTGGTGTTTTTACAGTACGTCGTACTCCTTTTAGATGATTTTCTGGTTCAGAACTTCCTTTTTCGCACAACCTTCTATGAATGTTTGAATATGTTCGTGCCCCGGAATATTTCTATTAGGAAAGCAGTCCTCATACAACCGCCTGGCTTCCAGTGCAATACCATCAGCAACCCCATCAATGTAATATATATCTGCAAACTCAGAATTCGTAAAGTTTTTGGTTAGTGTCTTGAAAATTGGTATCAGAGGTCTTTGTTACAAATAAAGAAATACGTGTTTCAGTGTTTTTGGGAATTGAACCCCTCGAGGAGTGAAATGGGGGGTGAAAATTTGTATACGTATTCAGTTAGTTTTGAATTAAGAGTCATGGAAATTGGTTGGGCTCTTCTCTCCAAACGAAAAAACATGTATTTCAGGGTTTTTGAAAATTCTACCCAAAAGAGGGTAAAATGGGGGTTGAAAGTTCATATAGGAGTACCGTTAGTTTTCAGGTTAGTGTCATGAAAATTGATATGTGGGTTTGTTACAAATAAAGGAATACGTGTTTCATTGATTTTGGCAATTGTGTCCCTAAAGGGTTAAGGGGAAAATTTGGGGGTCATGGTAACTGGTATTTGGGCTCCCTTATTCAACAAAGAAACGTGTTTTTCAGGGTTTTCGAGAATTCAACCCTAAAGGGGGTAAAATTTGGAAGGCTGAAAGTTTGTAGGTATAGGACTACCGTAAGTTTTTGAGTTACGGTCATAAGAATTGATATTCGGGGTCTTTGTTACAAATGAGGGGATGCATGTTTCAGTGTTTCTGGAAATTCTACCCCTGAAGGGATGAAATGAGGGTCAAAGTTTGTATAGGGGGTTCCGTTAGTTTTGAAGTCAGAGTCATGGAAATCTGTATTTGGGCTCTCATTTCCAAATACAAAAAAGGTTTGTGAAGAAGTATAATAGGGGTTGAAAGTTTGTTATAGAAGTACCGTTTGTTTTCAAGTTAGGATGATCAAAATCAGTATTCGAGGTTTTTGTTACAAATAATGAAATACGAGTTCGAGTGTTTTTGGAAATTAAACCCCTAAAGGGGTTAGATACGGCTGACAATTTGTATGGGGGTACCGTTAGTTTATAAGTCGGGGTCAAAAAAATTATTATTGGGGGTCTTTGTTAGGAATGAATAAAAACGTGTTTCAGTGCTATTAGAAACTCAATCCTTATAGGGGTAAAATAGGAAGTGAAAGTGTGTATGAGGGTTCCGTTAGTTTTAAAGTTTCGGTCATGCAAATTGGAGTTTTGAAAATTCTGCCTATGAAGGGGTGAAAAGGGGTTAGTGAATTTGTAACAATCGTCACAAAGCATTATTTTCGCTCTCAAATCAATTATGCCACCCAAACGGGATAATGGGAAACGAAATAAAGGGATAAAGGGAAAGGAGGTAACGGAAAACGGGATAATGGGAAGCTAGATGGAACAATACAAAGAAAAACAGAAAAAAATGAAAATTTTACGCGGACGAAGTCGCGGGTACCAGCTATACCAGCTAGTTTTCAATATAAACAACATCAAAAACTATTATGAAAATCTGATATTATGGTATCAGTACTCAGAATATTCCTGTATGATATCTTCAAACTACCAGGCATATTTTGTTAGAGAAATATCCAACCAATTTCATTACTAGTAAAATGAACTGAGAAATGATTCAAACTTGCGAAACATTGAATTTTTATGCAATTTAAGAATATTCAGAAATATTCCACACACCACTGACTTTATAATTGGTATATCGTTACTGTTTATAAATGTGACAGAGTATAATTCATCGGTTTTAATCTATGAGGTAGATGACTGATAACAAACAATCATGTAAAAAAATTAATTGACCATTTTAACATTTTTTCAGTATCACTTTTCCAATCATGACTCGAAGTCGCAATCAAAAATTGTTTCGTCAATATTACCCAAGATAACCGCTTCGAAATGCTGATATGATAGATATTTCTCCAGCCAAATTATCATAATGATAATATTTCATATTCCATTACTTCATCAGAAGCGTTCGAAGATGATATTAATTTTTCTCACACTCTCATCAAACATTATCAGTTACATTATCCAGAAGATAATTTCGAAGAAAACGAGTATACTCGAGGATCAAATTAACTTGTTCTATACCCATGATCAAATAATAAGGAAATTATACTAAACATTACATCAGTATTGCGTGTGGAATGTAAGGAAATTCGTTGAAATACTCGGAAATAGAAGGAGTAGTCTTTAAGAAATGTGATGTATTGATGAAATGAATAATAATTTAAAAACTAAAAAACACGCTTTTATAGAAAACCAGACTAAAAAAATAGAAAATAAGAAAAAAATGCCATAGGTGTGTAATGTACTATATAATTATTGATACCATGCACCCCACGCTTTTTTTTAAATAAAATACATTTTTTTCTTATTTTCTATTTTGTTAGACTGGTTTTCTATAAAAGCGTGTTTTTTAGTTTTTTTAAACTATTATTTATTTCCTACTTTTTAGTATGGTTTATTTATGAAAGCATGTTTTTTAGTTTTTTTTAAACTATTATTTCAATTATTTTTTGCAAATTAAAAAATGGAATATTCTCATCAAATTAGGTAATCATAATCTCCGACCCCAAAAACCCCCACATACCAATTTTGAATAAAATCAGACCATAATCACAAAACTCGGCCGCCATTTTAAAGCCGCCATCTTGAATTTTTCGATTTTTACAAATTAGGTAATCATAATCTCCGACCCCAAAAACCCCCACATACCAATTTTGAATAAAATCAGACCATAATCACAAAACTCGGCCGCCATTTTAAAGCCGCCATCTTGAATTTTCCAATTTTAACAAAAGGATCATAATATTCAACCCCAAAAACCACCACATACCAATTTTGAATAGAATCAGACCATAATCACAAAACTCGGCCGCCATTTTGGAGCTGCCATCCCGAATTTTTTCAATTTTGACAAAAGAATCATAATCTTCGACCCCAAAACCCCCATACCAATTTTGAATAGAATCAGACCATGATCACAAAACGCGTCCACCATTTTGGAGCTGCCATCCCGAATTTTTTCATTTTGACAAAAGAATCATAATCTCCGACCATGAAAACCTCCAGATACCAATTTTGAAGCGAATCGGACCATAAACCCAAAACTCGTACGCCATATTGGAGCCACGATTTTGTTTTTTTTTCCACAAAAAAATTTCTCAATGCATTTTCACCGAAATTATGTACACCTGCCAAATTTCACATCATTCGGACGTCTGGAAGTGGGTCAAAATCGTGCCCAAAGAGTCGGTTACAAACAAACAAACAAAAAACAAACAAACATACAAGTGAAGCTAATATAAAGCGTGTAAAAATATAAAGCGGTTGATACGTTCAAAATGCTTGTTTTGGAGATTCCTCGATCGGAACCGAATGTTTCCATAATTGGTTCAAGTGGAGGCAAAAGTGTATTGGTCTTATCGAGAATATTTAAAGAATAATAAAGCCATAAACGATGATTAATTTTTATTTTATATTCCCGAAATATCAAAGACAACCCTCGTAAACTACATACTGTTTTCTTTCTGTTGGATACGATGCTGATAACTTCAGAATTCGATTTGAAAGCCCAAAAGTGTATAATTTTTTCAGCATAACCTCATTGAGGAAAATCCATATTGAAGTAAACAAAAGACACTCAATTCACTAAATTATTTCCACCAAACTGGGTTTACCTTTCATAGTCTTTTCAAGAGATTATACCCAAATAATACCCAACTCATTTATTTTTATTGACCGTAATTATGAAGGGTATCATTAATCGGATATATTTGTTTCATAATCAAGCAGTAACCTAGAAATACCCATTATGAAATTGGATTATTTTGTCGATGTTTAAGAATTTCTAATGTAACAATGATTATATCATTACTTACCTGCCCTTTATATTATCGCATTTGTATTCAAAGAAGAGTTTCATTCTACTTCTACTAGTATTATTTTGAATTTGAAATATTATCATGGTTCGTGTACGGCCTATCGAAGAGAAAACTGAAGCAATCTACATTTTTGGTGAGGCCGGTGGGAACTACCATGCAGCAGAGAGAATTTTCAATGAAAAATTCCCTGATCATCCAATATCTCGAAAGTATCTGAGGGAACTGGTTGAAAAATTCAACAGAACTGGCACTGTTCCTAGGGCCCGTGGAGCTGGCCGAAAATCAATTTCGGAGGAGACGGAAGTTTCGGTAACTGCCAGATGAATGTTGTGGAAAAACGTATGAACGAAATAAAGAAAGATGGTTGGAAAGGAAATTGATTTGTCTTTTCAACGATGAGCCACATAACCCCCCATGCTATTTGAAATTTTCAAGTTTTATTTCAAAAAGTATTATCGATGAAATCATTCAATACCTTGTTTTTTCATTGTTCTACGTCGAACTATTCAAAGGTGAACAGGAGGGGGACTATAAAAAGCCGCACTTATGCTTGACATTTCAAATGCACACTGTGAAAAAACAAATCAACGAGAAGATATAAACAATTAGATGGTTGGAAAGAGAATTGAACTATCTTTTCAACGATGTGCCACATAATCCCATGCTATTTAAAATTTTGAAGTTGATGCGCTATATATCGTGCAATCACAATGTCTTTTATTACCCTTTTATTCATTGTTCTACGTCGGATCGTTCAAAAGCTAACAGGGGGGGGGGAGGGAGGAGGCTATGAAAAGACGCACTGTATAGGTCCCAGGATAATTAATAGCTTGCCAGAAGTATTGAAATTCACAAAAATATTTCACTATTTAAGAAAGATTTGAAATTATTTTTCAAGGGAAAACTGTTTTTATTCACTGTCGGAATTTTTTATATAACTTTAACTAACTATAAGTCTACTGAATCTTTAGTTTGTAAATGTAATCTAATGTATTTCCCTATATTTTACTATAAGGTTTATTTATTGACAATTCCCATACAATGTCATTGTCAAAAGAAAATCGAGATTTTATTATTATCATTATTATGATCGACCTTGTCAATGCCTTTACTCAAATCTGTGAAAATAACATCTAATCGACTATACTTCCGACCATTATTTGCTCCTTGTACAACTCAAGTGATGTTGTTTTTAGTTTAGGAATGAATAAACATGGTTTAAGATTTTTCCATTAAGAATTGATTCCAAAAATTTTACTGTGTGCACAGATCAGTGATACTGGTCTATAATTTTGTATAACCTCCCAAATGCAATTTTTAAATAGCAACCAAACTTTTGAGCATATCTACAGTGAAGGGAAAGAGCTAGTTTTTAAAATTAAACCATATATTATTTTGGGAAGTTTGATCAAGAATTGTATGCATCCTTTGAGTATACATGATGGAATATTCCACATCAAAAGATAACACAAAACCTTTGAAAAGCGGAATTGCGGACCTTTCGATGATCATTTCTATGCCGCTCTACTTTCTAAAAAAACTCGGATGAAAGTATTCCTTGATTTATAATATTATCCATTATGGAAAATTAAAAAAAAAACGTTTTTGAACATACAATATTCTTATATTGGCTTCTACTAATTAGTAGGGGCACATCATAAAGGAGACTCATAATACCCCCATGAAAACAAAACCTACTGACGTCCATTACATGGAATCCCGAAGAACGAGATGCAATCATAAAACGTGCGCCAAAAAATCACACGAAATAGACCCACTCATCACGTGGATCCATGTGGTATTATACGGGTCACGCGTTTAAACAACCCTCAATAAAAACGATTTGGCCCCCGATGCGGGTAAAGCATAAAATACTATACCAGCAACACGTTTTTCAAATGAGCTCATCCGAATTTGATTGTAATAACGGAAAATTCAGCGTTCCCATAGATCGACACCCTACGAGTATTTCAAAACCACCCCTCGATATAAGTCGACAATACACCCCTACAATTACTAGATAAACATACTGGCCGACGCCATGGGTTTGAAGGGTTGGAATGAAATCTGTTGCGTGTGTTTTAGTTTGAATAATAATTAATGCATATGCTCATCAAGAGTTTAAACAGCTCAAATTACATAAGGGGTTTTTGAACCGGCGCGGCGGCTCATGTTATTCTTGTGGTGGATGGCCAATTGAATAAAACTTGTTGGTGCACCTTAAAAATACTATTGTGGACCAAAATAACAATTAAATGTGGGAAGCTGAATACACTTGTGTAGAATAGATTAAAGATTTTTGCATAAAGTGTATAATTTTCTTAAGTTTGCAAAGCGCTTTCGACTTTCGTCCTCTTCAGTGCTTCCTGAAAGTAAATACTCTGATTGACTGGTGTGAAAGACTTCAAATTTGAATTTAAATTCATAGGTTAGGAAAATTCTTTGAATTTTATAAAAGTTTTTTGAGTACTTACCCGTCAGGTGCAGGAAGTAAAAACAATAGATGAGTACATCGTTAATCAAATGATTATAAATTGGCTTAGAATCTAACGTATCACATGTTGGAATTCAAAGGCCAGGTGGATACGTCAATGTCTTAATGACAATTGATTTGATTCTAAATGTCAACTGTCAATGAGAGGAATAAGTAGTGCCAACTTAATGAAATGAAAATTGAGAAAGAAGTTGCCAGTTCTGTGAAAAAGTTTTAATAGAAAATGGGGGGGAGTTATGAAGTATTTCGGAATTTGATTTTAATTATTAATCCTTTTATGAAGGGGGTAGAAATCTTTGTTCAAATTTACTTGGGTGTTCAGACAATAGTCATTATTGGAAAGTTATTTTGAAAGAAGAAGAAGAAAACAAGCTTTGTTTTCTTAACGCGGCACCAGTAGTGCCCATTTTTGCTTTTTCTGTTTGAATTGAAAATTAAAAATATTTTGAATGCGTAGTGTGAGTTTAGAATGCCAAGTCAGTGCAATTGGATAAATGCTATTTCCTTTTCGATGAAAAAACCCGATAGCGCGGCCAGTCGGTAGAGTAGATTTCACAATATAAAAAAATATGTTTTAACCGCTTTCTTAGTTGTTCGACCAACCCTCAGAAGTTAATGAAAACTTGTTCGAGTGAAGATCACTGGGGCCTTACCCCTGAAAGTGGGATCCGAAACCACTCTTGAGGCCTTGAAAATGTTTACGCCGGCTGCGGGAGTCGAACCCGCACCCGTTGAAAACGGTACGGTCGTACAACTGAGCTACTACTCCGTATGTATTCATTGATTCTAAAATGCATTTACTGATTTTAAAATTTCATGGATATATCAAATAGAAAGAAATGTGATCTACTACACTTCTGGAAACATTGAACAAAGGCATGAAGGGATCCTATGGAAAGAGCATACAGGGCAATTATTGATTCATTGAAATACATCAAGGATAATTGAGAGCTATTTTTTGGTTGTGTGTCCTTAGCTGAAATATTTATAAAGAGTATATTTGTGCCAAATTTCCACAATTATTTGGGTAATTTTTCGGCTGACGCTGGCCAAACTGATAGTGGAAAATAAAAAGGAATTCGAAGATATTGAAGGTATCTCAAAATTATTTATTAAAAATTCTGCTAAGGTTCAGACCTGTCCCTCAAGTATGGTCCATAATATTGGTTTCTATGATTCAATATATACCGAAACATAGACATTAAATTTTACGAGAATTTTATTCCTCAACAAATTGATCTCCATAAAAACGCATACTATAATTAACAGTGGTATTTTATGTGGATGATTTATTTGTTTTGATTACTCGCGGAATTTTGATCTTTATTTTATACATATTAATTTAAATTGAGATTTTCATACAAGAAGGGAACATAAGTTAGCAGAGGAAATATATTTTTCATTTATTTTTAATTTTTTGTTGTGAATAATTTTCGCAAAATATCATCCTAGGATATGTCACTATAGTCCATTCAATTAGAGAAAAGTAACACGACAACAAAGATTGAGACAGGTACAGACTCTTTGGTGGAAGTTATACATGATCGGCGTTTCATTTTCCCCCTATTTAAATACACCAAAATTCAAATTGAGAGTAATTGATTTGATAAACTACTTGTAATACTTTGGACTCATACCTGTCTTGAATAGCACATATACAAGAACGAAGAAGTAAACTGTCTGAAATTGTTTTTGTCAGACAACTGAATGAAATACTCGACTTTGAGGAGCACATAGTTCGCTATGTTCCATTCCAACATCAATTATGGTATAATTATGGATCAATTCCACGCATGCAGTAAACAGTTTCATATTGCAAGAAAGTAATAAGAATTATCTGAAATCTTGAGAACGTGCATTATTCCATGGCCTTCTACAGATATTTCCAATGATTTGGAAATTAACAAGAATAAATTGGATTATAACCCATCAATACTATTCCTACAATACCATGAACGGCAACCAAATAGTAAAAGCCCGATCTAGGCTCTCTGTATATGAAAGACTTGCTCAATATACAGCTTCACAACTACTTGCTGAAAAAATCGAAACTTTAGATATTAATGCTTTGAGAAATTAAACTGCATTTCTCCGTTCATGAGAATCAACTTTAAGAGAAGAAGTAAAAGAGAACAAATATGTGCTAGAGTATTAACATTTTGATATTTAACGTTAGGGATATATACTATTAATTCTGTAAATGACGTTACAAAGTTACAAAAAAAAATTACAAATATACGCACATACATATGTATCCCGGGTGACAATGGGACCAGGGCCATGCCTATATCTCCTTCCCTTATCAACCGATTTGAATAAAATTTTGTACATAGATACGAAACACAATTTCGGATTGACAGACATATGAAAACAAAATGGCCGACTTCCGGTTTCGCCAGAATAGCCATCAACTTTCATTTTTCAAATGGAACACCCTGTATGTTTGATGTTTTTCGTATTCTACAGCTCAAATTACAAACGAATATGTTGGAAAAATTTTATTTTACAAAAATTTTTTTGGCCCTTGATCAGGTTAAAATATACAGGGTGAGTCAACAGGATTCCCGTGGTTCATTGCTCCTTAATGTATCACTATTTCGATTTTATTTATTTTTTTTGTCTAAGGACCATCTAAGACCACCTTCCAAAATAATTTTCATTCATACAGGATGCATTATTGATGCGTGGCTAACCAAAGGTGTGCTTTTTCAAATGAAACACCCTGTATATTTTCATTTAAATCAACTCCTTTTTAATGACTCTACACTTTTCATCCCCGACGTCATGTGCCTTAAACAACCTGTTTCCAAGATATTCTGGTTCGAAAGAATTGTTCAATATCAAATCAACAATTCTATAGATTTTTTATCTACATGTTTGTTCATAGAAAATACTGATACTGAATGATTTTTCAATTATTTTTTCCCATCTTCAAAAGCATTCTTGGTAACTCCTGAATAACTAGCATAGCAAAAGAAATTATGAAATTATCGTTTAGAGGACATGGTTAAAATGGTGTATGCTTTGGGGGAAAGTGATGGCAATTGCTTACTGGCATCCAGATTATACGAACAAAAGTTTCCTGAGAGAAGACATCCATACGAGCGAGCATTTCGAGACCTCAAAACAAGATTTGCGGAAACCGGAAGTATTTTACAAAAAGTTTGAACGTGCTTGTCTTGTAACGAATGATGAAAATACTCTTGATATTGCATTGCATATTACCGAGAGTCACCATGTGAGTACACGTATTTTTAGTAGGGAGTTGGGAATATCTCAGAGTAGTGTTTCTCGGATGGTGAAAAATTGCAATTACCATCCATATCATATGCAGTTAATGCAGGAGCTGACTGAAATATATTTTCCAAAGCGAATGCGGTTTTGCCAATGGGGTGTAAATAAAATCAACCAAGAACTTTTGAGTATGTTCTTTTTTTGGACGAAGCCACATTTCACAACAATGGCCATGTGAATCGGCATAATATGTACTATTATGCAACTGAAAATCCTCATTTTGTTAGATATGTCAATCACCAACAACGTTGGTCACTGAATGTTTGGGGAGGTATCATTGGACGGCGTGCAATTGGGCCCTTTTTTTCAACCGCCATCTCAATGGAAGAAAATATCTAAGATTTTTTGGAAGTTAGTTTTCAAATTTATTAGATGATATTCCATTGGCAATAAGGCAGATAATGTGGCTACAGCAAGATGGTGCGCCTGTACATTACCATACTGATGAGCGGGAATACACTGATAATTAATTCCGTGAAAAATAGATGGGTAGAGGAGGGCCGGTTCAGTGGCTTCCAAGGTCACCAGACCTTACAAAATCATTTTATTTCTATGGGGATACATTCAATGGGTTGTCTATTCAACTCCGCCTACAACTCCTGGAAATATGAAAGCAAGAATTCGTACTGCTTCCAGGGAAATTTCAGAGGACATGCTGGCACATGTGGATACTAATTTCCGAAACAGACATCGTCAGCGAAGAAGAGGAAACTGATGTTCATTTTTATCCATCTGCCCCAGTGCGAGAATTGGAAATTGAATGTGGGATCAGCAGGGAAAGTGCCAGAAAAGTATTGAAAAAACATAAATATCGCTCCTATAAATACACTTTGCATCAGCATCTATATGAAAATGACCCAGAACGGAGACTAAATTATTGTAATTGGCTTTTGCGTCATCATGTTTTGAATAATGGTTTTGTCTCGAAGATACTGTTTACAGATGAGTCTAGGTTTACGAATAATGGTAATGCTAAAGATTTGGATTCAACGTCTGGGTAGGAATCATAGGGACAAAAATCATTGGACCAATTCTTTTCGACAGGCCTTTGACGGGCAAAAGATATCTACAATTCTTAGAGAACGATATACCAAATAACACCACCGATTCACCTGAGAACATCAGGGATAATATGTTTTTTCAGCAGGATGATGCAGGACCACATAATGCTAATATTGTTCGGCAATATCCTAGTGATACCTATGGGCAGAGATGGATTGGAACAAATGGTCCAATCAGATGGCCAGCCAGATCGCCCGATTTAACGCCTATTGATTTTCATTCATGGGTTCACATTAAAACTAAAGTATACTCGAGGAGACCAACTTCTTTGGAGGACTTCAGAAATAGAGTTGAGCGCGCATTTCAGGAAATTCCTGCTCACGAACGGATAAATGTAATGAGGTGTACAATAAATAGAACTAGTCTATGTGTCAGGGAAAACGGGCAACACTTCGAACATATCATTGGTCATTAATAAATAATATGATTTTTCGATGGTTGTGAAACTCTTCTATTGAAACCAGGATAATGGTATTGTGAGTTATAATTTGTACGTTGAATGTTTCACAGTTTCAGTCGTTAGATTTATTCAAACAGTTTGATTATATCAAAGTTATCGTTTCTGTAATGGGTTTATGATCATTACATATTGTCAAGTCGATTATTTTTGGTAATTCGTTGTTACCATTCTGAAGTAAAGTTTGAAATAATGAATAGATGTCATGTTCCCTACCAATTTTTTCAGTTGATTTGATTTTGTTAGATGGCTCTCTACGTTTTGAACAAAAAGAAAGTGGTTTATAATGTATAACGTTGAATTGGTAATTAAATTATCTATCGAATGGCAAAATATATTTCAACTATTTTAACTAAAGTGGTTTTCTCTGAATATACATTTTTATAACAAGCTACGTGAGGCAATGAAAAAGAAAAATCCCTACAGTTTCAGAAAAAAAAAAACATTTACTGGGCAACTGCTTTAATTGGGAAAATGAGTTTGTTATTTATGAAAACCCAAACGATTTGAGAAGAGCACACATCCATTTGATTGAATTTTGTTTTGTCTTCTTAGTCATAATGAAACTTAGTGGTATTATAGTAATACTTTTCATTTTCAATGACCTTCTACAAATGTATGTAATGAAATAAACTCTAATCTACTCTAGTGGGCAAGTTTTTTCCAGGAATAAAAGAATGAATAAAACCCACTAGATAAAACTCAATATTACATTGCAATAAAGGTTTTTTTTTCAGGAACACTGCCTTTTGATAACTCAAAAATAACATGCGTGTAATAGTCATTGGAATACACCAATCAGGATTTTCCGTATTATTAATTCTACTCAAAAATGTAGATGATGTTGTCAGTAGTTATGGAGATTCCAGTATTTCTTTGAATAATTCACCAGAATATTTTTGTATATGTAACAACACCCAGAATTCAGAAATATTTTCCGGAAATTTATAATACAGACACTAAATATCTTTTTACAAATAATAAAATGATAAAAAGTTGGATATTTCAGTTTTCGAAAGAGGCACAGAAAACCTTTTTGCAATTATAGATCTTAGTATTTTTCAAATATGTTGACAAATTGACATTTTTCGGAGATATAAATATATGTCGGAAAGCTAAAATGGAAAGCAATACGAAAGAGAGATTTCGGCTCGATCAACAACTTATTCTTCTGAATGATACCGAAGAAAATTTTCGAATACATTATTCGACAATTACTATAATATTTTATTAAGATAAATTCATTATCAAGGTTTTTTGTAAAAAAGGGAAATATTGGTGATATTTATTTCTCGGAAGGAGCCTAGTGATTCAACACCCCTAAAATTGATGAGAATTCACTAATAAGTTAAGATTCTAATCGGTTCCGAACCGCCCATTACCCCGATGCTATATAATACCAGGAGAAAGGTGGAAAAACTTTAAATTGGAACAAAATAGTTTTCCATCATTCCTTAATTCCATTATAATTAATTACGGCAATCAACATTATTCTCTGCAGTTATTTCAAAAAAAAAATTATGAAATTCTATCCACAATTCAACCCCCTATCTGAAACCAAAGACTCTTCTTTAACTACGGATATTATTTATCACTCATTTTAACCCTTCAACTAAACACAAATACATAACGAATGTGTACACACCCCATCCTTTATCGACAATTTCCTACATTCGCTCGTTGAATTCGTCAATTAAGTTCTAAGTACACACCATTTCCATTGCAAGCAGTGTCGGGCTAAGGACAGTTTGGCCCTTACAGAAAATACTTTGTTTCTTTCCCATGATGGAAGAGATCATTCTATATAGTGTGACAAAATAATAATGTTGAAATATCAGTAAGCATTTAAAATACTCACTTGGGGAAATTTTCAAGAAAATATTTGTACCAATTCCCTTTTTCCAAGAAAACAAATCATATTGACCAACATGAATTGTAAATTAAATTGCAGAACAACTAAAAAAATGTTTTCAAGTGCACTATCAATATTACAATAAAAAGGGAACATAGGGACTAAAGTTTATGTTCTAATCGGATCTGATTCTATGAACATCCTGTTCATATTTCTGTTCTGATTCTGTTGGAACCACGAAGTGTTTTTCTTTATGTTTCCTGTTTTTATTGAGTATCTAGTAGTGATGAATCGAAATCAGCACCTAGTTCCCTACATGATGAAAACAATGACACCTTTAATTATTTGGCACCGAAATTATATAATAAATTACGGTTGAAAACATTGATATATCCTCCGGAATTTAAATAATATTTTTTTTATATACCACGTTTATAAAACGGACTAAAAAGTATAAAATAATTTCTCCTAGCCTCATACCGATTTATAACCCAATACAGATTCCAAACCCCAGATTGTGCTGAAAATTTGTGATTGTGAATTTTCAATAGCCATGAAAATAGTTGTAAGATTTAAAACGAAAAACGTGGGGCGCATGCAATAGATAATAGTAAAGAGTGTAGGAAGTAGCTGTCGTTGAGAAAACTCACACATTTCTTATCATTTGCAGTGCAATAAAACAGGTAGTGACTTAGATGAACTATCTATGCGTGTATATAAAATGGAAGGAATTTATGGACATAGCCCTCAGAGAAAAGTGTTAACCGTAGACACGTGTTTCGGGCTCTCGGCCATCATCAGTACGGTGGAGAAGTGCAAGGATGAACAACACTTGGTAGAAAACGACAAAACAACGGAGTCAACAAACAGAAGCCAGTCGCTCATTTGTGGTTTCGGTCAGCAGACCCTGCATTTCAGGGCAACAAATATATATATATATATATATATATATATATATATATATATATATTTTGGGGGTAGTTTCTTGGGTTATGAGGTTCGGTGGGACATTCTAAGACTCGTTTGAAATTATTCCATTTTGGGATTTATTGTGACGTTTCGACGGGAGCTCCTCGTCTTCTTCATTGACAAAAATATGTAAAAGGACGACGTTTCAGTGCTGTGTGACATTGAACAATTTTTATACAAGCTGTAAATTATACAATTCTAATTATTGATATTGTTAGAAGGCAAAAAATTCGTAAGGAACTTACCATCAAACATGTGTTTGAGAGGCTCTGAAACTTAGTAGATCACGTTGTATGGAGACCCTAGTGTATTGTTTTTTATTCTCCACTTTTGTTTGATCATTTTCATTGATACAGGATGTGTTTGATCGTAACTTGACAACTGTAAGTTATGTTAACTTACATATTACCTTATAACCCAAGAAACTACCCCCGAAACATAAAAATAAAGGTTCAAGAAAATCAAATTCTACATATATATATATATATATATATATATATATATATATATATATATATATATATATATATATATATATATATATATATATACAGGGTGGCCCACCACATTCGCCTCGGTATTTCTACGAGAAATGAAAAGAGTTAGGGAAAAACTTTCAGCACAGTTATATGTGGGTCCATGAGGAGCATATTCCAAAATTATTTTGAAATATATAGGGAGATCCCCAAAACAATTACATACCAAAGTTATATTTTTTCTTATGGAATACCCTATATTTTTTATATTTTTAGATACTATAGACAAAATAAAGGTGAGTTACTATTATATTTCCCATATTAAAACTGACCGTTTCTGAGAAATTTTGAGAAATTTAAAAAATACAGACCATAATTTGAAAATTGTTTTTACCCTGTAACGTGTAACGAGCTGCTCGTGATTAAATGTACAGCTTAGCTCAAAGGTTGAAGTTAACTACTACATGAAATTTTTAATGTTGATGTAGTTGAATGCGATACGGGTGGAATTTGTACTTTTTGATTATTCTTTGGATACTCTGTCTGCTTATTCAAGTTGTTTCACATATTTTTCGCTGACTTGTGTGAGGGTGTTCAACTAGAGATAACATCACTGAATATTCATTTTCCTCATTTCCAGTAACCGGTTTTTGCCGTTCTTGCTTATTATAAGATACACTGCCTGTTCTTCGGAAAAGCTGCAACAACTTTTCCAATGAACGCTTGTTAGGATGACTCCTGTTAGGATACCTTTGGACATATACTCTTGACGCTAATAAACAGTTTTCTTCACATTCACCGATTATCAAAATCATATCAATTCGTTTCAAAAAGACAATAATTATAAACTAGTTAAAACAATGATAATGGTTTGATTAACAAGTTGTGTCACTGTCAAATACTTTTTGTTTCATAATAATAATTAACGTCATCTAGACCAGAGCCTACTATTATTAAAAAAAGAGTATAATAGGTTTCATAGGAAATCGTAAATGTATGTTTTTATTGACCCAATATTGTAATTTTGGTATTTATTTCAATATGAAGTCTAATTTGCTAAGAAACAAGCGAATTTAACATATTTCGCCTCAATAATTAAGACACGTGCATCTTCTTATTTTGAAGAATGCTTTAATATTTCAGATATGGCAATAAATTTGAGTTTTTACATTTGCCTGCATTTTACTTCAGATACACCGTATTTTCAAAAATTTTAACTTCTGCTTCTAGTGAATCTACGTATTCCTTAATGAGAAGGTTTTTAAAACGCTTTTTAAGCTTTTAATTACAATACAGTGTGTTTCATTTTTAAGATAAAAAAATTACTCATAAGTAAAATATATAAACGCCTTTTGTGTAAAAAGCAGAAGAGATAGGTATAGGGAACCCCAATATAGTTTCGAAGGGAATCTAATTCTGCGTCAAATTACGCCACTTAATACGGGGTGATCCATCCAACTTTAAGAAGTT
Source organism: Gonioctena quinquepunctata (assembly GCA_018342105.1). NCBI lineage: Eukaryota > Metazoa > Arthropoda > Insecta > Coleoptera > Chrysomelidae > Gonioctena > Gonioctena quinquepunctata. The sequence continues at coordinate 79,239 of JAFIRS010001220.1, forward strand.
ATTCAATTAAATGTGTGTCAAAATTTTGAGGCAATTATTTTCGCCACTCTGTATAATATTGCATTAAAAATTTCATGTAGTAGTTAACTTTAACCTTTGAGCTAAGCAGTACATTTAATCACGAGCAGCTCGTTACACGTTACAGGGTGAAAACAATTTTCAAATTATGGTCTGTATTTTTAAATTTCTCAAAATTTCTCAGAAACGGTCAGTTTCAAGTATGGGAAATATAATAGTAACTCACCTTTATTTTGTCTATAGTATCTAAAAATATAAAAAAATATAGGGTGTTCCATAAGAAAAAATATAACTTTGGCATTTAATTTTTTTGGGGATCACCCTATATATTTCAAAATAATTTTGGAATATGCTCCTCATGGACCCACATATGACTGTGCTGAATGTTTTTCCCTAACTCTCTTCATTTCTCGTAGAAATACGGAGGCGAATGTGGTGGACCACCCTGTATATATATATATATATATATATATATGCATGTTATTTTCAACCACATTGCTAAATACTGCTTATCTGTACACCTTTTATGTAATAATTTTTATTAACCATTTTTTTATGGCATAACCATACAATGCAATAGTTATTCAGTTATGTTTTTGTTGTTGTAAGATACCCCTCAATATTTTTGTTGAATGAAGATTATTATTTTTTCTCTTTCTCTTTATAGTTTCTCTTACTTCGAATACATTTTCAAGCAAATCACTCAATAGTATATGAATTTGTTTTTGTTCGCGATCAAAGGAACTATTTCGATGTAACATTCTCCCCAAAGATTGTGTCATAAGGAAGCAAAATTTGTTATATCTCAGACGAAATAGTTCCTTGACCCCTGAATATTTTTTTAGTAAGTGATTAACGACTAAAATTGCAGGCTTCACATATTCCCGATGCTCCACTCAAATTTTCCCAATCCAACACTGATAGAGACCCCTATCTATGCGTATGGTCGAGTTGATTTGACTACGACTGGGGTGTGATAAGCGGCATATTAGCTCATGAGGGAGATACTCATAAGTTAAAATAACCCCTCATGGATCACCAACCACATCCAAGCATATGTCATGTCGAGAAGGCTATTAACTGTTGGTCGTTACGGTGCTTGGTGTCAGAGGCGTAGCATTAGGGTAGGATGAAATAGCAAAATACATGATCAGATCTGGATCTTAGGACATTACGAACGATAAGCTTGTTCATGAGGCAAACATAAATATTTCAAAAATCCCTATGCTGTCATTTCACTTTATAATAAATACATTTCAAAAACTGAATATATCGCTGTATTCAGATCAAAATATATATTTAGGAAACTGTGTTACAGAAAATATAAAGTATACCAAGACTATAACTCAATCAGGAAAAATAATTTAGAAAATAATTTTGAAAACATTGTCTAGGCAGTAATAGTGATAACAGGTTATACAATTTATAGAAAATAAAAAAACTCCTGTTAACTTTCGAAAAAAACTCAGTCTTCAATGGTTTTGGGGCCGATATTATACCTACCTTGTTCCTACATGCAACATCCCAAAAACAGAGGAAGTAGAATACCTACTTCGGGAAAATGTTGACAGAATAGATTACCTTGACATGAATCTAGATATCAAAATAAATTTGGGAAACCACGTCAAAATGAAGAACTCGAACTTCCTGTTTCTGGGTAGAAATATTCTTGAAACCGATCAGACCACATGGCATTCAAATCTGAAGATGTGCCAAAGATTCAAATATAAAAATGGTCTTTCGATCTTATATACATTAAACTTTATCAACATATAATATTTTATTAATATTTAACTTCACTCTACTCGGAGCCATACAGATGGTATGTGGCTGGGAAAAGTGGTGGACCTGTTGCATCAAGCCACCTGCCGTTCAGCTCCTAGTGAAACGCACGCCCCCTTGGAACCAGGAGCAGTGAGCGTCACCCTTCCTGAGGTTAGAGACTTTGCCCTTACGCTCATGAGGTTAGTAACATAAACATATTGCCTTTGCTGTGGACAGTAGCACTAAAAGCATTGGAGTCAAACACTTGTGAGTCGAGACTGACTTGGGACTGCAAACTTTCCCTGTGACAACTGGCTGCAAATAATTTGATGTGGGTGCCAGGTCACAAGCACATTAAAGGCAATGAGGAAGCAGACGGCCTTGCCAAGGAACGGGCAAATACTCAAATTTCTTGCCGAAACCATTCTGTAGTCTCTCCAAATCCCACATTAAGGAAGAGTTCCGGTGCTGGAAAGTAGATCTAATCGAAACCCATTGGAATTGAGTTCCAGGACAAAGACAAGCGAAAAGGCTCCTGAGTTCCTCGAGTTGAATGAGAAAGACTCAACGGGACTGCTCACCGGACATTGTACTATGAGGTATCACCTAAAAAAATTGTCAGATATTAGGAACTTAACCCCCATGAAACTGATATACTTCGCAAGCAGTCTCGGAATCTCCCTTCTTGAATAGATGAAGAATAATGTACAGAAGATCTTATAGGTCTATGTACGGAGAGACTGAAGAGCCATATCGACCCCCCTTAGAATCCACATAAATGAAAAAAAATTGCTTACATGCCTCTTGTACTCGCTTATGCATGGGTGGTAATTGATTTTTCCGATGTCAATGAATTAATTTTATTCTGGTTTCGTTTGCCAGGAAAAGTAATGTAAAAAAGTGGCTCTAGATAATTGAAGGAATATATATATATATATATATATATATATATATATATATTCGATGCCCCATGGTATGAACGAAATAAGAACATGTACCTATGACAGATGAAATCAAGAATCTAGCTGCCAGACATGAAGATATACTTTATTTTCATTCTTAGGCTACTGCACAACCAACGCCTGGTTTTCTGTAATGAAGGAAGACATGTGCATAGTTCATTGTGTCAGGCCCAAACAACATTAATAAATGATTTGTAATTTTTCCAAAACACTTTAACGGTTATAATTTATTATTATTTACTCAAACAGTTTTAATTACGAGCTCGCAAACGTTATAGTTAAACCATTTACAATTGCAGAAGCATAAAAAACAAGTTTGAGGCGGTATCCTTGGAACAGCAAAGCCAGAGATGTCTAATTTCAGTCAGATATTGAAATATTTTAAAAATAGGTTAAAATAAAAAATATACCATAAGCAAGGAAGTATGTATCAATAGGTAATCGGATCATCATATTTTCATTTTCCTATGGTCGAAAAAAAGCCCTATATTTTCCAACAAAACACAACAGAACTATAGAATATTTTAAAACCTATTTCGATCCCAGATCAGAGACGCTACTGGCTGATCAGAGACGCTCTTGAAGCACAAATATAACTCATGATTTATTAGTTTCCTTGGCCTCTCAACGTATCGACATACCTACGAGCATTATTATTGGCTTGCGGTCCGTTTTGATTGGCTCAGGCGAATCTGCTGTAGACTCAAACCCACGTTGACTGCCGGCTCTTGTGATCTTCTTTTGATCTTCCGTTCGGCGACGGAGAATGTTTACGAGTAGTATAGTTCATCCATTATCAATTACATAAGCATAAAAAACAAGTTTTCCAGTCTTGACGCGGAATCCTTTGAGCAGCAGAGGCGGAGAGAACCAATTTTATTTGAATATTTAAATATTTTAAAAATAATTTAAAATAAAAAAATAAGCCATAAACGAGGAAGTATGTATTAAGAGGCAATCGGGTCATCATAATTTCATTTTTCCAAGGTCGAAAAAAATAAATATTTTCCAACAAAACAATCACAACTATAGAATATTTTAAAACCTATTTCGATGCCAAACCAGAGACGCTACTAGCTTGCGTTCCGTTTTAATTGGCTGGTGAAGAACTAGACAGCTGTCACTCAAACCCACGCACATCAATTTAAAAATTTCAAATAGCAGGGACGGTCAAGTGGCACATCTTTGAAAAGATAATTCAATTCTCTTTCCAACCATCTTATTTTTTTCGAATTTCGTTGAAACATTTTTTCACAATATGAATTTGAAGTGTCAAATAAAAATGAACATCTAAATGGTACCAATAACCGATAACTTTTGAACGGTTTGATGTGAAACAATGGGACAAGAAATATTTTGAACAGTATGACCGATCCTGCTTTCTGAGAGAAGATATAATTACTCGACAGAGGGAGCTGAGGGCACATCAATTCGAAAATGTTTAAGACCTTCTAATGTATAAATGATTATAACACTACTTACCTGCTCTCTATATTGAAAACGAATTATCGCATTTGTATTCAATGAAGAGTTTCACCTAGAGTGAATTGAATATCAATTGAGACAACACAATATTAGGTGGGGAGGGGAAAAACACGAGTGGACACGATTGACAACAATTTTGCTTCATATTCTCAATGAATAAAAATCCTATATAATAGTTTTGTTTCTTGTTATACTTGACATTTCAAATGCATTGTGAAACAACGTATTAACAAAATTTAAAAAAATTTGATGGTTGCCACTTGCTACTGCGCCATCTACCTTTCATTTCAAAAAGTAGTATCGGTGATATCATTCAAAATGGTTTGCGTCCCATTGTTCTACGTCGAACCGTTCAAAAGTTAACAGGGGGGTAGGACTATAAAAAGCCGCACTGTATAATGGTTCTTCGAAATACTTTTTCTTTTGTTGGGAACATACAATTTAATGGAGGAATTAATTTAATGACATTCCAGAGGCATCTATATCTTTTGTTCAAACATGGAACCAATAACGCCTCTCCGAAAATAATCTCTCGACGTCTATGTCAGAAACCACTCGAGAAAATCGTTGATTTGAAATCCTACCCATGCGGGAGGCTTTGATTCTTTTTTCATTCCATATATCGATAATGAATCCTTTTTGGATAATTATAGATTCTTTCAAATATCCCCGTTATCGCCTTTCAGAATATGATATTCATGCATTTACGCAAGAAGCATAAAGCTCTGTGTTAGTGTTTTGAAGTATGCTTTTGGGTCGCCAATGGAAGAATATATGAAGAAAGTAACAAACATGATGGAGTATGAATGATTTCAATATGGAGGTTGTTTATCATCATATACACCAATTTTTGACCATTTTTCATTAAAATGTGGTCGATTCATCAAGAAAATTATGGATTATTTTTGCAATGTTGGAAACGCTTCAAGCCAAAAAATATGGCGTCCATCCCATATAAAACCTATAAGTCGCATTTTCCTAAAATTTTAACTTTGAGAACACATAGGCTTTGTTTGTTTGTCGGAAGTAATCTTTATTCCTGACTTTGAAGTCCATTTTCCTTACTTGGGATTTCAGACCCTTTCACATTGTGGTCACGTGATGAAATACAAATATGTTATGGGAAGTTTTTCATGCGATATATCTATACGTTCCGTTCGCTGGTTGGATTGGAATCGTGGATAATAAATGAATATGTTGTTTTTCGATATTCTGAGCAGAAGTGCTAAATTATGATTTTAATTCCCAATACGGAATAAAAATAAACATTATTTTACCTACTTCTTGTTGATGGTGAAACCAAGTATTTCTGTGTAGCCTATGCCAAGTTACTCAAATAAAACGACATATACTACAAAACCCCGTAATAAGTGTTTATTCTGAAATTGAAAGGTTTACTCTGAAATTGAACACAAAATATCAGTGATGTTGAAAATAATTGTATTCAGTGCACATTTTGCCACAATCATATCCATGATAATGTTATCTCGGTGAAAGGAGGGGATCTCTATTGGAAGAGAAATTGCCAGTCATAACATTTCAAATATCAGTTGGTGTGTAGTGATTGGCTCAAAAATTGTAGTTTGTCATTTCCGCGTTCCGCATAGTCTGAAAGCACTCTTTTAATGATAACTTTGCAGAATGAGGTGCCCGAAAATATCCAATTCAATTTGTTTGCCAATTATGACTACCTCTCAAAAAAGCGAGATATTATGATTTGCTTGAAAACTTTAATTCGACGTTTCCGAGCGCCTCGCCGCAATGACTAGTGTTGAAATTTTCGAAGTCATCGTTTTAACACATAATTTTTTTTTTAATTTGCTTTCGTTTTCCTATATGGTTTGATTCTATTCAAATTTCTACCTCATATTTTATAGATTTCTGGAATTCAGCTCCACAATAAATGATTTGAATAGAGAAAATTGTATCATGTATCCTCATCCGACTAGAACACCTTACCTCTGATACCCGAGTTCTCTAACGCTTGAATTAATAAAGTGTGGCTCACAGTGTCAAAAGCCTTACATATAAATAGGCACAGGCTAGACCTACCTCTTTCTAGAGATGTATGGATTTTTTTTGTTAGGTTGTTGGTTATTCTGTTTTTTTTAAGTTTTTCGAATATTTTTGCCAAGTGGCTAAGAGAAAAATTGGTCTATAGTTGCTTACGGATGTTCTGTCGCCATCTTCAAAAACCGGCACTACAATAGATATTTTGAAGGCATCAGGCCAAATTCCCTTTTCAATGCTCTCATTTATTATGTATGCTAGTGGGGTAGAGATAATGGCATGATATTTCTTTCAAAAGTTCTGTTCGTATGTCATCAATTCCAGGCAATTTATTGTTTTTGAGCTCATTTATCAAATTGTATATCTCTTCGCGTTCGTAGGGGCTAGTAGCATAGTATTGGACAGGATCTTTGGCGTGGTCTCGAAGTGAGGGTCTCTTTCAATTTTTTTAGCAAGTATTTTCCCAAAACTCACAAAATTTCCATTGAATTCTTCTACTTTTTCCTCAATGTTTGTTAGTAGAATTCCAGTTTCATTCCCGATAGTGGCAATATTAATTTTTTTTTGTTTATTCCCAAAGAGTTTTCGTACCATGGCCCACAAATACTTTGGTTGATTTTTTTTTTCCAATTTTGTTTGTTTTTTTTTTAATTTGTTTGTGAGTCTATTTTTGTATAATTTATATTCGTTTTTTAGGGTTTGGTTCTCAGGATGGATCTTTAGTTCCTCGTGCATTTCATTTTTTTTGTTTATCATTCTCAACATCCTATTTGTGAGCCACGGTGCAAAGGGCGTAGTTTTGCGCTTTACTAACTTTTTTTCAGTGCAATTTTCGATTGCTAGCTTTATTTCATTAATGAAGGCATTCGTTGCGGCGTTTGGGTCTTTATGTGTATATACGAGGTCCCATGAGGTGTTTTATATAATTTTGTTTAATTTGTCATAGTTGGTGTATTCTTTATACTTGTTTTTGTGTTGGTTTTTTACCTCTTCCAATATAATTTGTAGAATGACAGTATCATGGTCAGTGATTGCAGATTTAAGTGTCAGTGGGATAGTCATATCAAATTTCTGATAGTTTTTTGGTTTGAAAAAGATATGATCTAAGCATGTTCTAAGCCTTGTAGGATTGTTAATCATCGAGGTGTATCCGAATTCATTAAGTATGTTTATGTTTAAATTGTATTTACACTGTTCTCTAAGATGTTAATGTTCATGTCCCCAATGAAAATGTTGTACTTATATGTTTGTGATTGATTTTCTTCAAAATATCCCTATATACTTTGGAGAAAGACATTCATATCAGAGGCTGGCGAACGCTATTATACAGATATTTTCGTACCCAATATCAGCCCTGAGGAAATTTATACCACGTTTTGAAATAATTGAGTGTTGCAATGAAATATTGTTTTTCAGGTATATTACTGTGCCGTCATTTTGATTAAATTGTCCTTGGTTGCAAACTAAGTTATAGCCTAATATATTATATAGCTCTGGATTTGCTAGGTGCCAGGTTTCGGTCAGTACTATACAATGAAAGTGGAAGTTAATGTTATCCAACAATATATTAAGCTCATCAAAATTTTTACTGAGATCCGTATATTATTGTGTAATATGTTGAAATTTTGGTTTTTATTAACATCCAAAACTTCTTTGCACTCATGACATTCATTTAGCTAGAACGTATTTATGCTATTCACTTCGAAGTCACGTAAATATGAATCCATATCAGTTCAGATAAAAAAAAAACAATAATACATGGAACAAAAGGATCGATGAATAAAAAAAGGACTAGCGATAAAATCAAGTGTGTTAGTACATGGGCCAGACATACATATTTTATTTGTTGTTTACACTATCAGAAGTAGAGTTCAATCTGGTTGGATATTTTTCTCTTGGCTGTTGGACGATTGTATTAGGTTTCTTTGGATTATTTACCTTGAGTTCCTGTTTCTGCGTCGGTCTGTTGTCCAGTTCTCTCCTATTTTGGAATACTTTAGGTTTTTGTATGGTCTCTCTTGTGTGTATAGGTGTTCTTGTATGTTTTGGTGTCGTCTCTTTTCTAAAATGTTTTCTGATATCTGGTGTTGGAGAAGCACTTTTAGGCTTTTCGTCTTCACTGAAGTCAATTTCTGTCAAATCTTCTGCGGTGTATTGCTTCTCTCCCACGTACAATTTGTTTCCTTTAATGTAACTTTTTTCAGTTGTCGTTTTCCCACAGTGATGCAATCCTTTCATCAATACTCTATTCTCTTCCCTCTATCGCTCAGTGAGATCGTTTGCTATTGTGATTCCAGTATTTTTCAGCTTTGAGGAGTTTCGCAGTATGTTTTTCTTTTTCACTAATGACAATAGTTCGATTTTCAATGGTGCTTCGTTATGTTTGCCTAGGGAACATAAGTCACTTATATCGTCTTCTGTTGAGGTGACACCAAGCGAATTCTTGACTAGGTCGCAAAAGTAAGGAATACTTCTCACTGGCATGTTTATTCAATCCAAATAGGATAAGATTTTTCTTCTTACTGTTTATTTCCAGGATTTCGATTTCATTTTTCAGGATCTTATTGTCTTTTTCAACTTCACTCACTCGTTCTTTTATTGATTCTATATTCAGTAGAATTCGGGTTTTGGACGCTTCAATTACATTCTTTACTTCTATCTTACTCAGCTCAATTTGTTCGGTAATTTGGGCTAGGAGTTCTTTGTTATACATTCTCTGGTTTTGTATTATTGACTTGTTCGAGAAAAAAAGAAAAGAAACAAAAAAAAGCAGTAGGTATATCGAAGATTACCTTCATCTAATCAGTTCTTGGGTGGAAAAAAGTTGGATCTTCTTTCTGCAGACGGTTTTTTGTGCAGAATTCCCACTTATTATCACTATAAGATAGTTTTAATCAGGAGCTCACTTGAAAGCACGTGTTTATCTTACCGTGGTATGAATGTAATTTATGTCAAGTGTGTAAATTGTAACTCCTGTTGTCATGAAGTATAATCTGAATATCTTTTAGGTCGATACTAAAGCTACAATCTACGTAGTTCCAATTACAAAAAGTCGAAAAATAACCCAGAAGGAAGTGTTAGGAGAAAAGCACACTCATGATTTATAGACGGATCAAATACGAGCGAAGACGTCGGAGCCAGTATATACAGGGCTGAGTGGAAGATCAAAATCCCATTTAGCCTGGGACAGGCTTTAGAAGACTGCGCAGGGGAAATAATAAGGCAGCAGAAAATAAAACCCTTGCTCTCAATAGTCGGGTGGCCATGAAGATACATCAGTCAATTCTAGTGTGAAACTGGGCAGCTACAATAGAGTCACACCGACGTGGGTGCCCGGATACAAGGAGATTGATGCACTAGCCTAGTGAGTCTTGTACGCTCCCGTGCAATCTCGAGAAAAAATATACCTCACAAGTCCTAGATGTGAGGTATATGGAAAAACTAAAAGCTATAATCTAGTCGGAAGAACCGCTTTCAAGGCTGTGGAAGACATAGCCAGAGAGTGTCCCCTTAAACATAGAGGGAATTCCATAGATCTGCACAGGTTGTGATGGATTAGGCCCATAAACTCGAAATACTATCGAATATCTCTCTCTCTTTTACATCAAAATATGTAAACTCTCTCATATGGTGGAAAAAGTGTGTTTATTTATCATCGAGAGACACTTCCACCGAACCCAGTTCTTTTTCAAATGAACTCAGAACTCAGAAATTTTGAGCATTAATGAAGTTCAAAGCTCAGTAAGTAACGAACTATGAACAAATAATCAGTATAGAAAAGGAAACTACTTCATAATAAGCCGCACTGGCTACTGTTATTATATAAATTATATCTAAAAGTGTTATAAATTCAACCATTGCATTCAAAATATAATCAATTTTTCGGGCGTGAATGAACTGGAAAATTGAGACTGGCAAAAAATGTCATAGCGATTACGAGAGAGTGGAATTTGTAAGTATTGTAAATATTACGCACTACAGTCAATGAATGGAACGAAACTAGTCTAGGAGTGCCTTTGTGGAAACGAATTAATCTTTGACATACCTACACAGCGTATGAGAGGGACTCCAGAGTAGTATTAGCGGATTGTGAGTCCCAAGGTTTGCAACATCGCACCAGAATGAAAATACGATGGCGCGTCCAATCGGAATAAGTAGATTCCATTAATTAAATATTGGTGTCAATTGGATTACGTTATATCTGATATATACAGTGTTCTCGCGCAAATAAATTACTGAAGTCGTTAAAAATTCAAGGAAAATATCTCAGATTCGTCAAATTTTATTTTTAGTTGGACACATTATGAAATGTTATTCTAACATTGAGAGTAATTCGTTTATGAGATATGAAGTTATATTATTTTTTTAATTAGGTAATATAAAAAAGCACTTTGTTTGAGATACGTTACATTAATAATTATGTGAGTGTAGATTTGATGACAAAAAATAATGAAAACGATTTTGCAACTGAAAAATATTGAATTTGATTGCAATTATTATTGCTGCCTGACAGTAGTCTCGGCATCCATAATATTTTATAATGCGGTCCGTTAAATATTTTTTTTTGTGTCATTACTGTAAAGAATCTCTTTTGTTTTTTATTGTGTTTGAAGTGTTTATTGAGTGCTCATTCGATGAACAACGGTTAAATAAACTGAACGAGACAGAATTGAAATAGTTTGCGTGATCGCATTTGAAAACAGGATGTGCACCCAAAAAGAAGTTATTGTTCAATTCAACTCCTCCTGATCGGCAACCCCTCTAAATACCGTGAATTTGGGTATGTTCATAATCTTCTCAAATATGATCGACCCTCACCATCAGAATACGATAAGCTTAATGGGTTTTTAGCAAAGCAAGAAAATCATCACACTCAACGGCAAGAGCTATCCAGTAATGAGGATAATGTCGTAACCGGCTGAGCTTATAATCAGATAGTTACAATGTAGATTCTGCAAGGATATATGTACTACGGACCAGATTTCATGAAACAAATCAAGATCAGCAAGCAAAATCTTGTATTAAAAAAAGATGTTTTCAACAGCCAACTCAGTTGCAAAGCAACCCTCGGATATCAGAGACTTGTGTGAATTAAGAAGAGGGGGACCTCAGCTTTTTGAGTGTCATCCGAAGCACTACCCGTCTGGTAACCGTGGACAGTCCGAACGATTGATATCTAGGTACCAAGAATGTTCGGTTGGTCACCTATCTCCTCCCGCACAACGGAACTACCGAAATGAATTTTCATTTCAGTGGCCGTGCCGGGAATCGAAATCAGCCAGCGCCTCTACGCTCGCGGCCACTAGCCCAGTTCTTCTACATCTTGGAATACCCTGCAAATCGATAAGGCTATTCAATGCATCGTTATATGGGTCCAAAGGGCTGATAAAGATATCACTGATTTGTTTGGAACAAGATAAGTATATGTAAAGCTCTTCAATTTAGTTCTTGGGATATCTGTTAGAAAACTGAAGATATATGGTACGTTGGCACTGAATCCACAAAAATACCGTTTGTAAGGCAATAACATCTCCGGTTAGACAGTGAAAGCGAAAAGCATGAGAAATAAATAAAAAAGGAATAGACAGTATTATACAGGGTGTCCCTGGACTTCATTTTTTCTTCGGGAATGTATAGATGGGGTAAAAATATCACCAGTACTTCATATAACTTTTGATCCTGAAAGCCTTTGTTACCAAGTTACGGTCCCTCAAAGTTACAAAATGAAAAATGTTTTTCTTTGATAACTTTCAAAGTGAATATTCAGAATCATCTACATTTTGGTGATTGACTGAACAAATGAATTCCTTCGATAAGCTTTCATGCAGGAGTCAGTTGTTTTGCTACAAAGTCAGGAACGGACTACCCCCGATGGTCCACACCCCACAACATTGAAATGACTGAGATTTGTCAATATGTTTTAACAAAACAAGGTTACCTAGACAATTTCCTGAATAAAAGTACTCGTGTGGAAAATCGATCGGAGCAACTATTTTTGATAAAAATACATTTTTGTTCGACGACATCCAACCTGAGATGTCTACTATTATTCGAAAAGATGAATTTGTAATGAAAATAGAAATGATAAGTACAATGTTCGTAACGAATTTTTATCATGCAAACACGTTTACCTTACAATACTCATGATGTAAATAATCAATCGCAAGCCTCAAGAGCAAAGGGAAATGCAAAATCCGCTACAAAAACTGCTCGATCTGACCACCGTCTCTCTCAATACATCTTCTTAGTCGGCGCAAACACCCTCACTGCACTTGAAATAGCATGCCAGGGTCGTTTCGTATGGCTTCACAATGTAATGTAATTCTATTCAACAAGGCATCTCTGGTGTGAATAAGTAGAGCGTAAACGAGGCTTTTTAGATGCCCCCACAGAAAGAAATCCAATGAATTTGAATCCGGAGACCGCGGTGGCCATGAATATGGCCCACCTCTACCAATCTGGTTCAGATGGTCCCGCACAATCAAACTAAAATGAGGAGGAGCGCCATCATGCATTAACCACATATCTGTTCGCGTTTGCAATGGAACATGTTCCAAAAGTCCATTCAAATCGTTCTGAATGAACTCCAAATAACGTTCTCCATTCAATCGGTCATGTAGAAGATGGTTTCCTATGATACCAGCCCAAACATTCACGTTGAATTTCCGTTGGTGTTTGGTTTGCAATATCCCATGGGGATTTTCTTCGGGCCATATGTGGAGATTATGAGAGTTGATTACTCCATCTCTACTGAAGCCTGGTTCATCAGTGAATAAAAGTCATATCCTCTCTTTGCTTATCCAGGAACCAATTGGCATATTCCAGTCGTGCTGGAAAATCTTCAGGTGTCATGGTATGTACCTTCTGGATGTGATATGGGTGGAGCAGTTGTTCCCTGATTATTCTATGAATAGTGGACTTGGATGTATGGAAGTGTTCTGATAGGTTTCTGATGCTCATTGAAGGAGCATCAGCGACAGCTTCCAAAATATTTTCCTCCAATACAACGGTACGCACAGCCCTAGGAGCGCCCTCACCACCTCGTTTTGGCGAAACTGAACCTACAATAATATCGAAATAAAACAACAGGCTCCAATTAATTATCTATTAGACATACCTGTCTCCATCGAGCTGCGATCGACACGCTCGAACGTTCCTCTTGCCGGTAACGTTCGATTGGGTTAATGCTCGGCATACAGACGACGAGCTTCTGCAGCATTACCAAATGCTCGTCCATACAATTCATGCATATCTGCATATTCGTTGAATGTAAACTGTTCGGCCATATCAAAACACTTCAAACTGTCCTATAAAAATATTGACACTACAGTGACAACGCACCACTCAACAAAACAAAATCGCATTCCAGTTGTCATTTTTTATCCACACTAATTTTATTACTTTCTACAAGGTGTTTTTGTCAACATCTGTGGAAGAAATGGAACATAAATTTATTCACCGGATATTTGTCACCTATTCATGTGCAGCCGATTTTGTAGTCTATTCGTTTGCTTTCCATTAGTTATGTCTTCCGATGTGCGTTTTTTCAGCTAAATTTATCTTCGGGTTAAAGATTTTATCCCATGAAATTATACTTATCAGTGAAACTCCTCAACATTTAAGCTGTGAATACGAAATTGTAACATCCAAATGTTGAGTTTCATGAGATTCAGATAATACATTACGAAACGTGTTTATTCCACGCGTACATACACAATATGGAATGAATTCGATATTTCATAGTGGAGTAGCTTGTTAGTTCAAAAACACCATGAATCTACATAACATAACTTGATATTTCATTTGAAAAAATATCTACATTGTGAATGAAACTTTCAACTAGGTACTGTACTTTTTGTTCACGACTTTATTTTAGCATATTTTGTAATATCCCTGTTATAAATGTTGTTGAATTAACGTTAGCATTAGTATTTCTACTATGAAAATTTTTCATTTCAAATAATGGTGGACGATCGGGTTTGATGTCGTCGAGTAAAACTGCAGTTTTATTAAGAATCGTTGCTCCGATCGACTTTCCACAAGAGTACTTTTATTCAGAAAATTGTCTAAGTGACCTTATTCTGTTGGAAACTATTGCAAAATTATCTGTCATGTCAAAGTTTTGGGGTGTGGACCATCGGGAATAGTCCGTTCCTGACTTTGTAGCAAAACAACTGACTCCTGCATGAAAGCTCATCGAAGGAATTTATTTGTTTAGTCAATCACCAAAATTAAGATGATTTTGAATATTCACTTTGAAAGTTATCAAAGAAAAACATTTTTATTTTGTAACTTTGGGGGCCCGTACCTTGGTAAAGAAGGCTTTCAGGAACAAAAGTTATATGAAGTACTGGTGATATTATGACCCCATATATACATTCCCGAGAGGAAAAGGGAAAGTCCAGGGACACCCTGTATATCTCGAAGATCAATGAAGAAAACTCTGTAGATGAAATACTACTACTCGAATCCAGGATACTGATGAAATCATTGAAACACGAAATCAAAACCAGTATCATTCTCATAGTTAATCAAATTTCTAGGAATGATTTTTGATCAAAAACTTAGCTGGAAACCACACATAGATAATATCATCAGAACAAGTCAGGGGGGGATAAATCTACTGAAAATGCTATCTAATACATCGTGGGGCGCTGACACCTCAACTCTCACTCAAGTCTATAGGTCTCTCGTTAGATCCAAAATCGATTACGGATCAATAGCATACTCCTCTGCGAATCAATCCACATTACGCAAACTTGACGTCATTCACAATTCAGCACTACGATTAGCATTAGGTGCTCACCGCACAAGCCCAATAGAGAGTCTTTGCTGCGAAGCAAGCGAACCCCCTTTGAGATATCGCCGACAACACCTAAGTCTCTCATATGCTTCTTCTATTGCTGCCAAACCAACGCATCCAACCTATAATAACGTTTTCTCGAGTCGTTTCAAACAAAATTTCACAGGGCACCCGAGAACAGCCCCTCCTTTCTACGAAAGAATCAATAAGCTCTCACAAAGTCTGGAACTCACCCTCCCTCCAGTATTCTCTAATTGTATTACCTCCTATCCTCCTTGGCTGATCAATGTCCCTACATGCGACCTTACCATATCCGCTTTCAACAAAAATGAAACGCCTCCCCAAATCTTATCAAACCTCTTCCACCACAAATTGACTGAATATCAAAACTATATAGCACTGTATACCGACGCCTCAAAAACAGAACAGGGAGTTGGCTCAGCTCTAGTAACACCCAATGGAACATTGAAATTCAAACTAACCCAATCATCAAGTATATACACCGCTGAACTTTTTGCCATATTACAAGCATTACATTTCGTGAAGAATCACCCCGATGAAAAATTTTTAATCATATCAGACTCTTTGAGCGCACTTAAGGGTATGCAACAACTATATACAGACAACCCAATCTTACTTATGATGAAAAACGAACTACAATGTATCCAAGAACTCAGGAAAAAAGTTATCATGATGTGGGCCCCCTCTCATATTGGGATTGCTGGTAATGAGAGAGCAGACATAGCAGCCAAAGAAGCAATAAACGACCATCAATCAAAGATAATATCCAGAACAACCAATTCAGACATGAAATCATTCGTCAAAAGTAAAGTAATTGAAGAATGGCAAAGAGAATGGCAGCAGTCAAGTTCAAAACTGGCGCAAATAAAACCATCTGTAAAACCCTGGAGCCATTTCCCAAAATGGAGAAAACATCAAACAAATCTCTGCCGTCTACGTATGGGCCACACAAAATTTCCGCACGACTACCTATTGTCACGTTCTGAACAAACAATATGTGAAGTGTGTAATATAATAGTGTCTGTGAAACATATCCTGGAAATATGTCCCAAATTTCAAGAAGCAAGAAAGAAATACCAAATATCGCAAAATCTACATGAAACTTTGGGAAGAAACTGTAACGTTAATAATCTCATGTCATTCTTAACAGACATTAATATGTTCCACTCAATCTAAATGTAATGTATTGTTGCGCTAATAACTCTAGTGGTTGATGCGCTAATTCTTAAATAAAAAAAAAAAAAGTTGTCACATGTGGATGCGGGGCTTGGAGTCACAACAGCTGACAAAGGAAAACTAAAAATAACACAAAATACCAATTCGAATTATAAATGGCTAATGGCCATTGATTCGACGAAATAATTAGTAGCACCAACATTGTGAGATTCAATGAATATTAAAGGCTTGCCTGGTCAGGTTGTGCCCTAAAAGAGATGCCTAGGTGATATCAAAGAAACGATCTACTTCGCACTAGATTTTTGTTATGAGGCAAATCCTGGAAATAGCCAATGAATCGACATATATAAGTAGTTTCGTTCGAGAAGGCCATTACCAGTTCAGCAAGCAACATCCTGTAATCCTCTACATCTTGGAATACCATCCAAATATATAAGTATATGCAGTGCGATGATGTAGGGGTCCCGCGCAAGGGTTGATAAGGAACCTACTGATTCGTTTAATATAAGCCAAGGTGTAGGGTGAGGTGATGGCCTCTCTACAAAGCTCTTTAATTATAGAGTATACATTGGCACCGAACACACATAAATATTGGCAAATCCAGATGACATGAGCATCATCCTTAGCGGTGAAAGAGCGTCTGTTGAGGCGGTGACACCTTTGGATAGAGGCTAAGAGGACGAGAAAAAATATATAAAAAAATGTAAGACAAGCTTTTATACAAATGGCTAAAAGAAAAAAATCTATAATTGTTTCACCTAGGTTATTCTGTAAATAGCAGATTCAAAATTTTGCCGCACAAGAATATCTATTTTTTATTCACGGTAAGCTTTTGAATCCACGAATAACCTAGTCAAACAATTAAATAAATTAATATCCGACCCCAAGAACCCCAACATACTAATTTCCAATGGTATACAAGTTGGAACATCCTGTATGGTAAATCATATAAAAAGGAAACCCAACAGCGACATGTCAAAAATAATTTGAGGGAAATACAAAATAAAATTTTGAAAATGGAAAAGTGTACATATGATATACGATATAAAATTAGAAATTGTAAATAAAATCCTTAGAATAGTTTAAAACAAGAAAAAGTGATACAAAAAGTGGAAAAAAACTTTGAATTAGTGAAAATAAACAAAAAGTGAGGATTGCCGAGAGGCGGAATGACAAGCTGAGGGGATAGAAAAAAATTATGTAAAAGCGAAATCATGTATGAATTTTGAAGGAGAAAAATCAGAAACTATAAGGAAAAAACAATCCAATCAATCATTAAATGTTATGAAACGCACCCAGAGAGGAATGGGAATATAAACCATCAAGGAAAAACTACTCACCTGATCCAACAAAAATCCTGTCCGTGACGTTGTCAGTAACAAAGGGAGCCTTCTACAGTGGAGCTGTACTTTCCCATATATCAAGAACACTTCCAAGAGTCAGGAAAAAACTCATGAATAAGATTAGCAGGTATTTCAGACCAGAACTATTTGAAGTGAACATATTAGTGACACACTTGTTTTAGTTATTTGGATCACTTGTGTCCATCCATTTGAATGTTCAAATGGATGGACAGACAAATAATGTTATTTGTCTTTCTTCATGCTCATAGATTGAACATAACCTTGAAACATATATTCACCACTTATTTTATCACACATAAGCAAGTTCTTCACTACTTTATTTCACTGTTTTGATTAAAATGAGTTAGATATCGCAGGTTGGGTCGTTTTAAGGAATTATTTCGATAAAAGAATAACTCTCTGACATTTTTCTGAATTCATGGTTTATCTATTGATTGCCTAATCACAAATCTTTCCACAAAACAGTACTTTTGACTACAAGCAGAGCAACAAGTTGGCCCTACCGTGAGAACGGAGATACGTCATACTCCATAGGCGTACCGACTGAGCTGGAATAAGGTAGAGGAGTTCAGGTGAAAGAGTGTGAAAAAGGGTAAGAACAACATAGTCAGATATTCATTATTGTTATGATAGGTATTTACTTTTCAAAATTAACAAGTAAAAACTTTTTAACAAAAAATTAAATCGACGAAAAAATCAACTGAAAAGCAAAAGATAAAATAAACCTTCTTGGTCTAAATGATAATTGAGCTCCTAAACTAATGTGAGTAACTGATTTTGAGTCGGCGCCAAACAAACAATTATCGAAGATCATTAAATTACTTTGAAAGGAGTAATCAAAACGCAGGCGTGCATCTCGCTGCAATCATTTTACGCTTTACCTAATTCAATTGCTAGTTTGTTTGGCGTTGACTCAAAATCAGTTACTCACATTAGTTTAGGAGCTCAATTATCATTTAGATTAAGAAGGTTTATTTCATTTTTTGCTTTTCAGTTGATTTTTTCGTCGGTTTAATTTTTTGTTAAAAAGTTTTCATTTTTCAATTTTTTGTTGCGGAAATCTACTAATTACTACCTACCTAATTTTTTATTACTTCCAAAATACTTACTTCAACTATTAACTATTAAATAATATGATTTTCTATTTTACTATTTATTGTTATATAATATAAATTGATTTTGAAAGTACTGGTTAGTTGATTTCATCACTTTGTATATAATTCCATCCTTTCATAGAATGTAATCATTTTGACGGATGTAGGAGGGTCTGTCAATGTCAACTACATATGTGTGCCAAAGTTCATAAGTGAAAAATCAATCATCCACTATTTTTCTACCCATAGGGGTGGATCATTTCATTCCAAATTGGAATATGATCAACTATGAGGTATACCCCTTCTAATAATGAAAGAATCATCCAAATCGGAAAACCCACTACAAAGTTATGTTTGATAGAATCGGTTACCGGACCAAAATTCAGAGGGTGAACGATCAATATCCTTCATTTTGCTACCCTTAGGGATGGATTTTGTTGTTCAAATTGGAATGGGACCAACTTCGAAGTACATCCTATCCAATGAGGAAAGAATCATCGGAATCAAACCGCTCTGTAAAAAGTTGTGCGTGATCATACATAAAAAAAAATATACGCGTCGTATAGAGAACCTCCCCTTTTTTGGTTTCGTCGGTTAAAAAAGGAAATCAATTAAACAAATCTATCATAACAAATATTTTATTATGATGACTAGTTATTAAATAATAAAAATAAAAAATAGCAATAACAATCAATATAATTATTATTATTATCATAATATATATATATATATATATATATATAAAAACCTGGAACCATATGGCAATTCTTTTATTAGTAGTTACTCAGAAAATTTCATTCTTTAAAAAAGTTGGTGCATTCAATTTGACTGAATACGCGCATGCAGTTATTATCAGTGGCGTGCGGTTAAGCGGGAATCGGCCGATATTCTAAATTCACTATAGAGTAAAGTGACATTATTATGGAAAATATCGAAGAAAATTATAAAAAAAAGTTGTTTGCAATTCTCAATATTCTCAGATAGCCAGTTTAGTCTACTAATTACTAATTTAAATAATTGCTTAGTGAGTTGGCCTTATGGAGAAATCAACTTATTAAGCCGTTATTGAAATTGGTATTGGTGGACTGAATTGGCTAACTGGAAATTCAATTGATATTTTCCATAGTAAGGTCAGTTTTCTCTATAGTGAATTTTAAATTTCGGCCGATTCCCGCTTAACCGCACGCCAATAATAATAACAACTTCGCGCGTTTCTGGTCAAATTGAATGCACCAACTTTTATGAAGATTGAAATTTTCTGAGAAACTATTAATATAAAATAATCCCATATGGTTCCAAGTTTTTGGCGGACACTATATATATATATATATACATATATTTATATATCTATATATATATATATAAATATATTTATATATACATACACACATACATACAAATATGAAGTTAAATAAAACCTTCTGATAAAAAACAAATTGGTTTGTTATATTTCCCGAAGATCAAAGAACTGTATAATATCTCTGTATAATAGAACAACGAATAGTAAGCAAACATGGAAGCCCACTACACTCTCAATATATTGCTTGAGCCCAGGATACTGAAGCCCACTACACTCTCAATATATTGCTTGAGCCCAGGATACTCGATTATATAAAACATTTATTATAATTAATATCCTGGTGAGTGAAAATCTGTTTTAAAACTATGTATTCAATACATATGTAAATACAAACATGAATGAAATCAAAAAAATCCGTTTCAACCAACGAGTTTTCAACCTAAAATTATCAATTATGTTAGAACCACAAGAAATTTGAATATCCAATATGAGTTTTTAGAGGATTGATGGTTTATTCGTATTTACTTTCATATTCACACAAAGGTTGTAGTTGAGTAATTATTTTCCGATATGAAGATCCTAATGTGTAAAATTTGTAAATTTCTATTGGTTATCAACTTTCAGGTGAGGAAAATTTTACCGTTTTGCTGGTCAAATGTCTACTCAGATTATTATCAGTCCTGAAAAACATTTTTTTGTTTACTCTCCCCAAAACGACAACCTTGGGAATTAAAAAAAATCCGTATAATGCTACTTTTATGGACTTGTCCGTAAAGTGTCGCCATGTCAACACTTTACGAGCTGAATTTTATTCATTCATAAAACATAACTGTAAATTAACGGGTGTTTGTTTATAAATACTATAAAAACTATAATCCGATAACATTTTGCCGCAGAAAAGCTTGGAATTTTGATTTTTTCAGAATAAAATTGTCAATGACTATTGTTGCGGTAGGTACAAACATGATGACTTCCACACTTTCTTTCTTCGAACAATCGCAAACAAAATTATGGTAAATTCAAACATGATATAATCCTCTGACCAGAATCTATGAATAATGGTTGAGCTTGGGTTCAAATCAAGTTTCGATTTTCACACCTAAACCTACATACATTTATTGGATGATAATGATGTATATTTAATTTATTCCAAATGTCACTTATTATTCAGGATTACCACGAAATGGGCGACATCTAGCATTCACGATTCAACTGTCAAACTAGGAGAAAACAGAATTTTGCTGTTTACTGAATAAATTTACAATTTTCTTCAAAATTTGGAGTATTTTTCTGAATGGTAGTCATATTTATAATAAATAATATAAGTTTATTCACAAAATGTTATTATTACAGAATAAACACTAGAATTCTTGTTGGAATGTAAATAAGTAATCTAGCTAAAGTAAATAAACTGGAAAAAGTCATTAAAGGTTAAACCTGTGCGTGACATAAATACACAAATCAATATGAGATAAAGCAATAGTAATAAATATAATATTATACTAATTACTAATTAAAATCAATAAGATTATTAAGATCGTCTATAGATATAAATAAAACCACAGTAAAAATAATGATAAATATAACTTATACTAATTAAAATCACGAGTAAAATCATTGAGATTGACAATAGATATATATATATATATATATATATATATATAACTATGAAAAAAAAATAATGGTAATAAATATAAGTTATACTGATTAAAATCAACGATTTAAATCATTAAGATCGACAAGTCCGATAAATAAAGTAAATTGATATAGAAGGGGGGTTTACATTGGTACAAGTAATAATGAAATAGGTATACGTATACAACCAGGGCTCTATCTGTTTATTCTATTATTCTATGAATCATTCCTCTAGAGTTTTCAAAAATGAAACTTTTGAGGTGGTATTTGAAGTTTTCAAATTTTATGGGGGGAATTGCTTCTTTTGTGAAAAAATTAACACTCACATAGGCAATAAACATACTCAGGGTGATATCTAGTTCCACTGGATGATTTTTCATTATATTTCAAAAATTAAATTATGAAGTAACATTTTTTTTGTGGAGAGAATAACAACCGAACGTTATTATTTTCCACCCAACATTCTGCTATTAAATGCGGGAAAAGAATTTCCGCATTTAATATCGCTAGTGGTGACAACATTCAAGAGATGACGGGCTATCAACTGCCAAAGGTTTTCTCAAATTCATAAAGCAATTTCGAGGGATTTTGATATATGGTTCCAGATGAGTAATGCACAAATATGTGAGTTTCGAAAATATCCTCATTTTCATCCATTTCCTACCCATTTACATGAGTTTTGTTTTCACATATTTAACTTTTTCTTTTATTCTTGAGTTCAATATATTTGTTTGTTCCAATTTGACAAGGAAAGATATCTGTCTTTTGCGGAAACACTTATATTTCCCAACTCGTTTGATAATAATTATCTGAAAAAGTCACACATCACAGTTCAATGAACTGTGACTATTCGAAAATGTTGAAACTATTTCGGAATATCATTCCAGTTATTTTCGCATAAGACCAAAAAAGCACGAATGAATACCTTCCGATCACCTGAAAACTGAAAATAATTGCCACTTTTTTGCTGGAGATATTTATAGTACTATGGAAGTAAGAATGTCTTCCGGAATTCTTCGGCATCTTTTGAACTATCCTCCTGCAGTTAATCAACATTTCTTGAATAACACACCGTTTAAGGTTCACATCAACTTTGCATCTCAGATTGGAATTAATTACCTGAAGCTATGAGATTAAAAATTCAGATTCAAATTGAATTGGGGACCCATATTGAGGTATGCCCTAAAATATTTCGTTAACAAGATACATAACATTTTTCATGTTGTTCGGAAGTCGTCAGTATGTTGCTATCACTGATACAATCTTTTTCAAATTGACGGTCTAGTTTTATATATAATAAGTTCGCTGATTTACCAATCCGTTCCCCTTATATTATACGGTAGAAATTATTTTAGTCAAATCCTTCGGAGAAATCTCACGACTGACTTTCCAATCATATTTGTAGTTTAAATTAGAATTTTGATTTGAGTAAAAGTTAAATGTTAAACACTTTTGAGCCTTATTGGGTTATGATTATGAACAACGTAAAGAGTCGGACAGGATGAAAAAAAGGTCCTAATTACATTCACCAGATCCAAGGTTGCTGAAGACGAACTGCAAAACAATCAATTATCTATTGCATGCGCCCCACATTTTTCGTTACAAATCTTACAAGCATTCTCATAGCTACTGAATATTCACAATCAAACATGTTCAGGACAATATATAATAATAATAATGATGAGCTTTATTCACGTTAGTTAGATTAAATATACAAGAAAATGTGCTAAAAAATATCGTGAGTAAAGAGAGAAGAGCTAAAGCACATGTTTCACAATTCTTCGAACAATAAAAAATGGTATAAAATAATATCCAAGCAGAAGTATGAGATTTTTTAAATAATGAATAATAGTAATATGTAAAAGTAAATAAAAAAAAACAATCAGTCAAACACCTATACACGCATATACATATAATAAAGTTAAAATTGTATAAAATTATAAAAAAGCAGATTATGTGAGCTGGGTACAGTGCATAGATAAAATGGGTAAAAGTCAGAAATAAGTATAAAAGTAAACAATAGATAATTGAGAACAGTATAGTATGGTGTATAAAACATTTAAGTGAAATTAAAAAAAAATGGGCAAAATAGTGATAAGCAAATGACACAATCAGTCACCCACCTATACACACATATACATATTATAAATATTAAAAGTTCATTGTGAATCGATATAATATTAAAAACGAGCATATTTTTATATTATTTATCGAATTATTTTTTCAACATTTTTTAGTAAAAAAAAAAGAACGAATCATATTTCTTGGATTCTCATTTATGAACTCTCTCAATTGTTGTTTACATTTTCTTTTGATATTTATACATTTTAATTCATCAGGAATGCTATTGTATAACTTGGGTGCTAAGAAGAGGTACATTCTCTGTGTTGTAGCTTTGACCATGAACGGAGGTATATATGATTTTTTTTCGTGTATTGTAATTGTGGGTTGGTAGTTCGTTGAGGTGCTTTGTGTCGTGATGTCTTAGGCAGGTGATGAAGAAGTGTAATTGTCTCACATCCAAGATTTTAGATTCAGAATGAAGTAGATCAGATGAGTATCTGGAGTTTTTGGAAAATACCAATTTTATGAATCTTCTCTGGAGTACTTCCAACGGATTCAGATGAGTTTTTAATGCTCCACCCCATGCCAGAATTCCATAGCGTATATGACTCTCTACCGGAGAGTGATACAACGTTTTCATTTGATTGAAAGGTATGTTGTCTTTGAGCTTCTTGAATTTATACAATATACTTCTCAACTTTTTCACTTAATACATTATGTGCCATTTCATGTGACAATCAATGATCACGCCCAAATATTTGATTTGTTTCACGGGTTCTATAGAAAAGAGTACATTGTCCATGTTTATATCAAGATTGCTAAGACTAGGCAGGCCACGAGAGTTACAACTAAAAGGCAACCAATTGGTTTTTTCCATATTGATCGTAAGTAATTTATATTCGAACCATTTTTTCATAGAATGAAAATCAGATTCGGCTTTTGTGTTTCAGGTTTTCCAATTTATCAGACCTATAAAAAATTGCCGTGTCATCAGCAAATCCGAAAATTTTTCCACTACCATCGAGTGAGAACAGTCCATTTATATAAATGTTGAATAAAATGGGTCCTAGGATTGTTCCTTGCGGCACACCATCGTCAATTTTCTCGGCATCGCTAATCACACCATCAACACTCACAGCCTGGGTTCTATCGCTTAAGTAGCTCTTGGAAAGTTCTAAGCAAATGCCTCTAACACCAACGTCTTCCAATGACTGTAAGAATAGACCATGGCTAACGTGTCGAAAGCTTTTGACAAATCTACGAATATGCACAGACATTCAGATTCAGATTTCAGATTCTTTATTCAGTGAGGTGATGAGGTAAGTATTACATTGGATCATATAATAATTTTCTTAAATTAAGTTGCATGGTTAGCTAGTCTGGAGTGAATGCCTAAGCCTGTAAGGCTTGTGGTGCATTCCTATCATTCTAGCTAACCGTTTTCAATGTAGCTGGTATTTTCAAATTGATTATCACTAACCTATATATACACACATATATATACATATATAAAAACTAACCTAAGCCTAAAAAGTTTTTTAAAATTTCTTATAGTTGGATGGAGAAGAGGGATTAATAGACACAATATTTTCTTTTCACTGAAATATATTTAGTATGTGCTGGTTTTCAGAGATATTAAATTAAGTTGATGATTTGAATTTCTTGAGACTCTTGCATTCTCTCATTTCTGTGGGTAGTGAATTGAATATTTTGGGGCCTAGATAAAATAAAGTTCTTTGTGTATGAGATTTGTGGAATCTAGGGATATCTATTGTAAGATTGGTAGTGAATCGCGTACTTCTAGATCGTTGAAGACGTAGTTTATTTTTTTGTTTGTAGATCCAGGTAAGGCTTTGCAGCGTGTAGAGACTTCTTACATTTAGTACTCGAGTTTCTGAATAAAGTTGTTGTGTAGAGAATAATCTATCTTTCCTGAAAATAATCTTTAAAATTGAGTTTTGTGTTGTTTGAAGTTTTCATATAGTTTGTCCAATAAGATTGAGTGTGATACTGTATCGAATGCTTTGGCTAAGTCTAAGAATACTGCTATACATTTCTTCGAAGTATCCAACGACTTTATGATTTGTTCAGTTAGCTTGATTACAGCATTATCGGTACTAAGGTTTTTTCGGAATCCAAACTGATTCTCCGTTATTGTGCCATTCTAGCTGAAATAATTTAGAACCTTTTCCTTGAGACAGTATTCGAAGACTTCAGCAGAGTTGTTTATCACCGATATTGGTCTAAAATTTGTTACTAGATTATGTTTGCCTGATTTGTAAATTGGGGTTATGATAGATTCTTTCCACTGCTTCGGTAGTTCGCCCTTAGTGAAAGCCAGGTTAACAAGATAGGCAAGTGGTTTCAGTAGGTTAAGGTGTGTGTTTTTTATTATTTTCGTGCTAATTCCGTCAGGACCGGAAGAGCTGTTTTTTAAGTTTGAAATGGCCAGAGTGATGTCATTTTTCGTGACTGGTGATAGGTAAAAGGACGTGATTTGTGGACGTTTATTCATGTCTGTGTCTAATAGGAAATTGTTTTCTATATCTTCTGCCATCCTTTGTCCTATTTTCGCGAAATGATCATTGAAAAAGTCAGCTTTGGATTGGTTCTCAGTTATTTCCGTCCCATTGTGATCTGTTAATGAACTTTTATTTGTTATTGTGTTTTTTGGTGCTGTATTCGTTGCTTCATTAATTATTTGCCACGTTTTTTTGTAATTATTACCGTTTTCGAGTAGTTTTTGTTTGTAGTACGAATTTTTAGTATCTTTTATGTAGTGTTGTTATTAATGGTTCTAATTTTTGTTGTGCGATCAAGATGGTAAGTAAATTTGTTAATAAAAGTGTCATATGCGTTTTTAATATTGTTATGTTGAAGGACGTCATTCCAGTGTTCTTTTTCTAAATGTTTGTTGAGCTTGACGTAATCAATAGACTTGAAGATATTTTCTTTGTCGGTCGTTTTGTTCGCGAGTTTTTGGTTAAATGCTATCGTTGCGCCTATGGAATAGTGATCGGTCAGGTCAGTTTTTATCATCATAGGTTTTATTTCAACTTAATTTTTTACGGTGGTGTCAGTTCTTGCAAATATATGATCAATGATAGATTTAGATGTTTCAGATACTCTGGTGAAAGTATTTATATAGGAGATGTAACCGTGCTCTGTTAGTGTGTTGACATATAGGTTCACTTTATTGGAGTGTTTGTCATTGAGATTGATATTTATATCTCCTAAAAAGAAATCTACTTGTAGCTTTTGCAGTTTACTGAGATATGTGCCTAGATCGGCTATGTATAAGTTCATATCGGTTGAGGGGGGTCTATATGAGGCTGTAATGCCTATAGTTGTGAGATCCACTGTGAGGTTGATTCGTAAAATGTTGCATTCACTGAACTTCTGAATAATAACATTTTTTATATTTAGTGTGTTTTTCGTGTAGACTATGAGTCCGTCATTATTGTTGAATTTAGATTCATTATAGTGAATACTAAAAAGAGGGATAAAGTAATTATTATATCTATGTTACACAGCTCAGACTCGATATAAATCAGTAATTCTTCGAAATTCTTATGCATGCTTCTAATGTTAAAGTGAATAATTCCCAAACGGTTTGATTTACTCTTTTGAAAACATTGACTGAGATCATCATATATAGCGGTTTCAATATCCCCCTTTCGATCCAGTTCGTCTAGAAAGTCTATCATGTGGGAAATTTGGTTGAGGAAGTAATGCTGATAAGAGGAAAAGAAAGAAGGGAAAAATCATAGAATAAAGAAAATCCTAGGTAAAGCCTGTAACAAGCAAATTGGAGTGAAATTTAAACGTGTTCAAACTCCCAATGATAAGAATGAATGGTATAATAATTAATCAAATGTAATTGAAAGATAGGGGTGCAATCGAATGCTCCCAATATAACTTATTTGTATGTAGAAGGTCTACAGTTTATCAAGATCATTTTCATCTCAGATTACAATTTTTTTATTATTATTATAAACAAATATTCTTCCTGATGCGGTCCAGACATTTCTCATTGATAGTTTCTCGATTGCTTTTCTCATAAGGTCCAGTCTGCGGCTGGTAAGATCTTCTTTTATGACTACCGATGTTCCCTGTAGTAGTTTTTTTTTTGTTATATATAAGCTGTTTTGTTGTTGTGTCTCGCATTTTTACAAAAATTGCCCAGGGTTTGCTGTTTCCTTCATTTCGCACTCCTATTCTATGACATGTGATGATATCATCTTCATTCAGGCGAACGGATAATTTTTGATTGAAGAGAGCGATTAGTTCTTGTTTTGCGTTTCCTCGGACAGCTTCTTTGAGATTGAAAACTCGTAGGTTATTTAGTTCCGAGTCTTGTACAATGTTATCGCATTTAAAGACGGCTTTAGCATTTTCCGTTTTGAGTGTATTAATTTCTGCTTTTAAGCTCTCGATCACTGTACTATTTTCGTTTCCCATTTTATTTATACGATCGCCGACATCGTTAACTTTTTGTTCAAGCGAGATAAGCTTATCCTCCAAACTTTTTGCAATGCTATTTGTTACTTTTTCGGATATGATTTGTATGAAATCCTGTGTTAAAAGTGTATTTAGAGCGGTACTCACTGCATTTCTAATTTCGTCTGTTATCTCTCGGGTGATGACCATTTTGATGAATGTTGTTCACTTTCGCTATCTATTTGTATATCGTGTGTATCGGATTATCCTGGATCAGTTTTATAGATTACAATTATTTGTTTATAGAGTTATTTGTACTTTAACTGGGAGCTCTCACTAACGTGTTACTCACTGTACGCCATTTTCTCACGAATTGGAGTATTTTCATTCAGAGCTTCGGTTATTTCAGATGTTAAAGCTAAAATTGCATCCTGGGTTGATATATTTTCCTTGAAACCAAATTGATTGCTAGAAATTATATCAAATTTGTTCAGAAAAGAACTGAATGTGTTTTTTAGAATCTTCTCAAATATTTTAGAAAGATGGGTTATAAGAGACGGCAATATGCAAGGGGTTAGAAATTTGTATAGGGTTATGAATATAGAAAAAAATATTTTATACTTTTTATTCCGTTTCAAAAACCCTTGTCTAGTGATTGAAGCATTTCAACGTTATGGGTCTTCTTCCCATGATCCCAGTAACCCACCTGGATTCTTCCTCAACAGTGAAACAGTTCGTGTACTGGACGTACAGAAGGGTCTAGTGCAACGGATTTCGGCAGTAAGCGCTGCGGGCCACTCCCAACAAAGCCAGCTAATCGTCCCCTCCTCACTCCTCACCAGTTGCATGCCAGACTTGACGAGGTGAAAGTAAAAATTTTCTGCCTACGGATTTTCGCCTACAGGTTGATTCTTCAATTCAATTGGCTCTCATGGCATTTCATTGTACATGTATCCGTTTTTTTTTTTGGCCAACTCTTGCATTTCTACTGCTTCACGTTCGTGGTAGAGAGTAGGGGAAACCGAAAGAGAGTGTTCGGGGTGTCTTGAAATAGAGGAGTTTGGGACACAATGAAACATTTCACGGAGCCCCATGAGTGTTTCATTGTTTTTTCTTTTTGTTTCTGAAATGGTGCGAAATCGACAGCGCAAAACTAGCAAGGGACTCTTCTTGGAAGATAACATGAAGGCAGCAGTGGAAATGGTCATGAATGGAAACAGTCTAAGACGTGCTGCTGAATTGAAGAACGTGAATTATATCACTTTATCAAGATATGTGAAGAAAAGAAAATAATATGGTGAGGGTTGGGAAGAGGATATTAAATATACACCTAACTACACAGTTAGGATGGTCTCCACACTAGAGCAGAAGGAGAAATTGAAAAACTACCTCTTTGAGTGCTCTTAAACTTTTTATGGCCTACCAGTTGAAGATTGCAGACGAGTTGCATACGAAATGGCAGTGATGAACAGAATACCATGAGGGGAGGAGAAAATTGCAGGCATTACGGCTTTCTGAAAAGGCACCTCGAACTCAGCCAAAGAACCCCTGAGGCTTGCAGCTTGTCTCGGTCTACTTCGTTCACCAAAGCGAATGTAGATGTGTTCTTCAATAACTTGGAAATACTGTATCAACAGCACCCAGAGATTGGAGATGGGACAAGGGTGTTAAATTTGGATGAAACGGCCACATCAACTGTACAATTACCCCAACGAATTGTGGATGAAAAAGACGTCAAGCAAGTATGCGAAGCTACAAGTGGAGAAAAAGGCACTAACGTCACCACAGTGTCCATAATTTCTGCGTCTGGCAGCACTATTCCGCCAGTCATGTGCATGTCAAGGACTTTATGACTCAAGGAGCATTTCCAGGCACATCCCTAGCGGTTGGATGACATCAGAACTATTTGTGGAAGTTATTAAGCATTGCATTCGCCACACTTGAAGTTTTGGAAAAGAAACACTATGACAATGTAGAAAGTCCCTTATTTCTGGATGCTCTTATGCCGTGCAGGGAGAATGGCGTCTCAGTTTTGACTTCACCTCCCCATCCATCCAACAAAATGCAACCCCTGGATGTTAATGTTTTCGGGCCGTTTGAAACTTATTATAATGCAGCTCTTGACTCTTGGATGATGCAAAACCCTTGCAAAACTGCTTGAATTCATAATACAGCATCCTTCGTGAACACAGCTCAACAGAAAAGCATGACACCTTTCAACATAATTGCAGGTTTCAAAAAAGTGGGATACATCCATTTGATCGGGATGTTTCTACCGAATTAGACTTCTTATGCAATTATGTGACTGATCGACCGCTTCCTACCGTTGTGGATCATCAACCGCCTAATACAAATGTTATGCTGTGCCAAGTGATTCGCTCAACGGTTCCCTCCCTCAAGTAGAAGAAGGACCAGCCTTCCTAGAAGAAGGAGCAGCTCTCCTAGAAGGAGGAGCAGCTTCCCTAGAAGGAGGAGCAGCTTCTCTACAAGAAGGAGTGGCTTCTCTAGAACCATACAGTCATCGGTGTCCTCGATATCCAGGAGCTAGTCCAAGTCATGCTTTCCTATCTCCTGAAGATTATCGTGATTATCCAAAAGCAGGAGAACGAAAAACTGATCGAAAGCAGAGGAAGAAAGGGAAGAGTATGATAGCCACGAACACTCCAGAAATGGAAGTCATTGCAGAAAAGGAGAAACTGATTCCAACTTCCAGGATACTGCAGCAAAAGGAAGGTGTAAATCAACCGAAACCGAAGAAGAAAAAATCTAGTGAACAGTTCATTCATCAGAGGACGACGAAGAAGACGATGGAGACGTTGAATATGCAGACACGGACGACGACATGGACATAGATGAGGAGATTTTTGCTGTTGAGCCCGACCAATCCAGAATTGAACCCCAGGCATGGGGCACAATGACACAACATTTATTTTTTGGAAAATTGCCGCTTAAGGTCACACATAATTTCTATAATAATGGTCAATGCATTCGTTTCATAACTTAGATCCTTAGGTCACAGGAAATTGAAATGTTGAAAAAAAAAACAGGTGGAGAGCTATGGGCCAAACAACTTTCGTGTTCCATTGTGCCACACCCTCCCCTACCAGACAGAACTACGTGGAATAACACAGAACTCAACACCATTCTACAGTGCAACATCTGGTCTGAAATGGAGATCAGATGAAGAATAGCGTGGTAGCAGAAGGGTTTTCTAGAAACCCAAGGACTGTGTTCAGCTACTCCTGGGTAATCACACTTCTGTATTTCAGGCAGAGGTCTACGCAGTTCTTCTATGTGTGAAGGAAAACAACAGAAAAACAATAGTAGAGGAGCAGATCCATATTCTTTCGGACAGCCAGATGGCACTGAAGGCTATGAACAGACAGGAAGTGACGTACTAACTGGTAAGGACCACGTCAAGCTGACTTGGGTGCCAGGACGTTTGCAGGGAATGAAAGAGAAGACAAATTCGCTGGAAGAGAATCGGACAGGACAGACCTTCGGGATGCCGAAGCGCACGGCGCCAGCATCACTAGAAGACTGGATCCGGGAAAAACACAAACAACACTGGAACAGGGAACAAACACGGAAAATAATATATTTAAGGCCCGTGCCGAAAAAAAAAACAGCAGAGCTGTTAACTTTAAACAGGGAATCATTACGGGGCTCATAACTGGACATATGCCAGTAAAACAACACCTCAAAAAAATGAGACTTTTCGAAGGCGACCTACCAGCAGATTATGCGGAAAAAAATCACGCATACTGTGCCACTGTAGAACCTTGGATCGCAGGAGACAATTTTTGGGCAACCAATTGGTGAATCGAGACTATACAGCACACACCCAGTAAAGAACTCGTGCAAGGCACAACATTACTCAAATGAGCAAACAACAAGCAAGATACAACAGGCCCAAGTGTCATCGGAGGTCTTGACATGCCAGCTCGGTGGACATTTCAGTGGGTAAATTGGAGGTACAGGAGGTATATAGACGCCTGAACTCCCATACTACCTTACTACCCTCAATAAAAATGTAAATGTATGTGGTGTATGTGCATGTATATGAGTGTATGTATATATATATATATATATTCAAGTGTTTTTATTGCTCAATTTGATTCTGTAACATTGTATTCGAATATATTGTAAATTATATTGAGACTTGCTACAAATGTTCACACATAATGTTGTCAAATGAAACTCATATATATCTATCGTCATCGCCATATTTGCAATGATTGCCCAATATCTGGTATCTATCCAGATCAAATGAAGTTGGCTCTAGTTATACCCCTATACAAAACAGGCGAACATAATTCATGACTAACTACAGACCAGTTAGCTTGTTATCAGCTTTTTCAAAGCCATTTGAAGTGATCATATCAATGAGAATTATGAGTTTCTTTAACGCACACAGTTTGCTCAATGAGTTTCAGCATGGTTTCTTGAAGGAAAAAAGTTTATAGAGGAAATTCTTAAAATCTTACCTAACTAACAGGAAACAAAAAGTATGTATTGAGAAACAAAATACTGAGTTCTTCTCGGGCATTACTTAAATCGAAAAAGGCGTACCTCAGGGAAGTGTGATTGGTCCTTTACTTTTCATTATATATATGTATATATATATATATATATATATATATATATATATTAATGATTTCCCAGTTATTTTTAAACAATCAAGTACAACAGTCGTGAGTTATGCAGACGATTCCATAATCATTCTACCCATTAACAGACACCTTACTCGGGAGAACTCAATTTCAAACAACTTTTCTAAAGTTTCAACATATTTTAGTACTAACATGTTATTATTAAACACCGCTAAATTAGACTGCATAATTTTTCAAACTGTTCACAATAATATCACCTTCCCGGAGAATATTCAGCTCGGAAACGATAGAATATCTTTTTCAGCCAGTACAAAAGTGTTAGGAATCCATATAGATGACAAATCAAACTATGAAATACATATTGAAAATCTCGCAAAAAACTGGCAAGTAAATGTTATGCAATTAGAGTTTTGAAAAGTCACTTGAAAATAGATGCACTGAAAACGACATATTATGGGATTGCTTATCCCTTTCTAAAATATGGAATATCAGTATGGGCAGGGAGTATGCAACTAGAACGAATTTGTATCATGCAAAAACGGATATTGAAGACTATGTTGAATATGAAATATACAGATTCTTGTCGAAATACTTTCAGATGTATCAAAATGCTTACCGTATATGCCATTTACATATATGTTTGTGTATTTTTTGTGTACGATAATCAAGCTAATTTTGAAGAAGAAATCCAATTTTATTGTTTCCAAGCATAGACTGACAAACACAGAGAAAGGGCCATATTATGCATCCATTGAATTCTATAACAATTTACCGTTAATCATTAAAGAAGCTCGATCAAGACAAATTTTTAAAAAACATGTTTTGATCTGTTGTGTGACATGGAGCTATATTTATTACAAGAATACATGGAGAAATAATTTCACTACAGCTGAATAAAATGTTTAATCAATCTTACACCTATGACTGTGATATTTTATATATTTATAATTTCTTTTTCAATACATGTTGAAATTACCGTTATTAGGAAGTATTTCTAGTTATAAGTGACATTTGTATTTTTTATATTGTATATTATGTCAGACTTGAGTTTTTCAACTGTATAAAATTGAAAGCTTCAAATAAATCTATCTATCTATCTGTCTATCTATCTATCTATATATCTATCTATCTGTCTAAGGCCATATCATCTACGAACATTATGTCTGTTACTTGAATACGCCCACTGTCAACTTATCAGGTTAAAAGGTTTAGATTTCAGGAGGATAGACACATTCAGCCATGAAATCATTAGTGTTCCGTTTATTTTTACACCGACTTCAAAAAATATCACTTTATGCTCCTCAGTGCACTTTTTCTGAAGAAGGTTTTTATTGTTCAGTAATACCACTCGTAATCAGTTGGGAAAGCAATCATGTGTAAGTTTTTAGGTGTATAACTAAAAACCGTTCGTCCCCGATAATGCAGACATACTTCCTCACTGATTCTTCTCATGTTACAGGAAGAGGAAAAGAAATATTGTCCGTTACCTAACTTCCTTCTGATCACCTTGTAATGAATTACTATGCGAATCATAATCGACTTCCTGCTCGATCTTCAAATGTCAGCACACTTCTTTTTCTCCGGGCTCCGAGGCATGCTCAATCAATGTATACTTTCACTTCACCATTCATCGCTAACGCAATTTATCATTCAATATCAACTCAAAACACAATCTTCCATTCAGGCATGGGAATTGTTGAAATTGTGAAGTGTGAGTATGACCATGTTCTTCTTCATTTACATGTGAATAATATAGTAAGAATAAGAATGGAATGATCTTGAAATGACGTTTAAAGTATGCGACACTAATAATATGTCTTCAACTTCTGTTGTAATATGACATTATCAATGATGAAGGGGTGAGACATGGATCGACACATGATATTGAATTGTCAGATATCGAAAATGGAAACATTCTCAATTGAATATTGATAGAAAGATTTTTCTGTGAATTGAAAAATCTACGACTAAAAAGAAGTTATTTTTTGTGATTGTCTAACAGAAAACAACTACTTCCGCGGCTAAAGCCACGCTGGACATTGAACTACATCTGATAGATATTCTGAAAAGGCCCTAACTCAAAAGAAAAAATCTGAAATTGAAAATTTGCATTTTCATCCAGATAGTTAATTGATTTTCTATTCCAGTCTCAATTAAGAACTCATAAAGATGAATGAGGCAAAGAAGAATGTTTTCCAAAAGAGAGTACTCACCAGAAATCATTCGTTACATTGACGCAGGAGAGACATCGCATTCACTAGGTCTTCAATACATTTTTGTCGACGAAATCTATTTCACGCTTCCACGATCATCAGGAAGACCGGAAGAAATGAAAAACACATTTTCAAGAAGCAATCTCACTTTGCAAAGATGGAAAAAGTTAGAATCATTTCTTTTGGAGAGACACTTTGAAATTAGTGTTTTCTGACATTAAAACCTGTCATGGGGTATGATAGATTGATTTGTTGAAAATATAAACAGGATGTTCATAAAATCAGATGTGGAATCATCTGCGACCGAAAGATAAACTTTAGTCACTATCTTCCATCGTCACGATAACCTCTTGTGGGGTATTCATGTTGAAAAGGGAAACATTCTCAATTGAATATTGATAGAAAGATTTTTCTGTGAATTGAAAAATCTACGATTAAAATGAAGTTATTTTTTGTGAATGTCTAACAGAAAACAACTTCTTCCCCGGCTAAAGCCACGCTGGACATTGAACTACATCTGATAGATATTCTGAAAAGGCCCTAACTCAAAAGAAAAAATCTGAAATTGAAAATTTGCATTTTTATTCAGATAGTTATTCGATTTTCTATCCCAGTCTCACTTAAAAACTCATAAAGATGAATGAGGCAAAGAAGAATGTTTTCCAAAAGAGAGTACTCACCAGAAATCATTCGTAACATTGACGCAGGAGAGACATCGCATTCAATTTCAGATTTTTTCTTTTGAGTTAGGGCCTTTTCAGAATATCTATCAGATGTAGTTCGATTTCCAGCGTGGCTTTAGCCAGGGAAGTAGTTGTTTTCTGTTAGACATTCACAAAAAATAACTTCATTTTGGATTTTTCAATTCACAGAAATATATTTCTATTCATTATTCAATTGAGAATGTTTCCCTTTTCTACATGAATACCCCACAAGAGGTTATCTTGAACGATGGAAGATAGTGACTGAAGTTTATCTTTCAGTCGCAGATGAATTCCACATCTGATTTTATGAACAGCCTGTTTATATTTTCAACAAATCAATCTGTCAGATATCCTTCCTAACATATAAAATACTTGGCTTTTCATCACGTTTCGAACTTCTAAAGGATGTCCCGAAATTTCATACCGGAAAACAATATATGATGATCTTATACAGTCCCTACTATCTTATGGTATCAGTATGATACCATAAAATATGGTTCACATCTGCATTCTATCAATTTCATTCAACGTAAAATATTAAAAATAATATTAGCACTCACCCAACGCATGATTTATTTGCGGAAAGTGATGTCATGGACTCAAGACACCTACTATATTGCATAAAAATGTTGCTTGGAATTAAAAAAGAACAAAATACAATTATTACCTTTGCAACATCCATATCACACGGGAAGAAAAAATGTCCGAGTCCCAAGAAGAATTAAATGTTGATCAGAGACATAGCAGCTATCTGGGTCCCAAAATTTGAGATCTGTGGCACAAAACCATAAAAAACCAAAAAAAAACTACGAATTACAAACAAAAAAATGGTTGAAAAAATTCTCCAAATTAGACAGAAAATTATTTTTAGGTCATCAATGAAAATAAAGTTTATATCTCAATGATTGTGCGCAACAGTATAAATTCAATGTATTTCATATATCGTTGGTTGTTATAATTTAACTTTTCAGATTAGAGCCAAATCACATGCATACAAGCGATACTAGAGTATTGCTTACAATCCTGCATACTTTATCATTACTCGTATCAAAGCTTAGCAGTAAATAAACGATATTGTTTCTTAAGCATTTCGGTGCGGTCAGTCGCACATCTAATAGTTCAAATTGAACACATTTAGAATGTTAAGTTCAAGATGTAGTTCGATTGACGGCCTGGCCTGATTATTTTCAGCAAATTAATCCAAACCTTATATAAAAAGTTTAAAAATCAATCAAATTTGATAACGGTATCGGATTACTATTTATAAGGGATCTCTTAGATGTCTGGCAGAAGTATACATCCATCATGAACTCGTGTGCACTGTCCTTTAGTACGCTCTTGATGCGGATAAATTTATTTAAAAAATATTGATCTCACTGGACTTTACCTACCATGTCATGATTATGGTGTGAATTTTGACTATTTTCT
Source organism: Gonioctena quinquepunctata (assembly GCA_018342105.1). NCBI lineage: Eukaryota > Metazoa > Arthropoda > Insecta > Coleoptera > Chrysomelidae > Gonioctena > Gonioctena quinquepunctata. The sequence continues at coordinate 116,333 of JAFIRS010001220.1, forward strand.
TGGTAGCAGATGAATTCATGAATTCAATACAATCTGCATGAATTATGATGCCAGTAGGACATTTCTTTTCCCATAAATAACTAAGTTGAGTTGAAAGTGATCGATTGGAAACATTTTGTTCCCGCGGCTCCCATGACTTCCTTAAAAACCTGGAACCGACACTTGGATTTTTCTTCCCAGGTCGAATGGTACACTTTGTTTGAGCAGATAAGTGAATATAATAATTCATGCAAGTTCTATAATGCGTTTCTCTAGCGTTCAATGAATCATTCCATTAAAAAATGTTCCGAAGGAAAAATACGGCTTTTTTATTAATAATGAAATTTTTCTGATATTTAGTTCCTCAATTGGGCATAATCTATCATTCCCATCATGAAAATCTCATTCGTGATTCGTCTCATAAATCTATTGTTGTATATGTAATAAAAAAATAATAATCCTGAGTTGTGGCTACTGAAAATAGTTTTATTTCCAGTTCTATTGAGCTGAAGGGTTCGATTTTCATGTCAGTATCTTTTTTTTTTCAAAAACTACACAACCAACAGCATACAGTGTAAATCTAAAAAAAAATTATTCGTTTGAAAGTATGAACAATATGAAATATATTTTTGTCGACAATGATGTATTGAAGACCTAGTGAGTGAGTGCAATGCCAGTTTTGTAATGTTAAAAATTATTTCTGGTGAGTGCTTCTCTTTGGAAAACACTTCTCTTTGTCTCATTCACCTACATGAATTCTCAATTATGACTGGAATAGAAAATCTAATGAAAATCTGAATGAAAATGCAAATTTTTACTTTGTGATTTTTTTTCTTTTGAAATATGTTTCAGATGTTTCTGTGGAAGTGGTTGTTTCTGTTAGATAGAAATAATTACATCATTTTATCATTTTATTCGTGGATTTTTATTTCACAGAAAAATCATTCTATTCAATATTCATAAAAGTTGATTTCAGAACGTGTTCCGATAATTTCAAGTGCGAGTGTTTTTTTTTATATAATATCGATATTCAATTTGGAGAATTCTTAATGATTTTGATGTCATCTTTATTCAAATAATTTCACATAATATTCAGTGTATCATTTATCATGTATGCATTTTTTGTTTTCTAGGATTTCAGAATTCATTTTGTCAGTACCTATAACGACAGTAGTTGTGTACTCAATAAATTTGCGTCTCAAATAATACTAGGTAAATTCTTTTTTTGAATATTCATATATTTTGAGCAATGACAAGTATTTTATATCAGTATGTGAAATATCAAGCTCAAAACATCCGAGTTTATCATTTACAATTACGTACAGCAAAATAAGTAAAAATATGAAAAACGGATTATTATCAACATTTCATTTTCATCTCACACTTTAAGTTTCAGAATAAAAATGTACCAAAACGAGTGGTTGGAATAAATCGACGCCCCCCCCCCCAAGTTCTGTTAACGAGGCTGCCAGCATTTTCTATTGAGTAATTGCATTTATTATAATCACCAAAAGAGTTTGCACAACTCCTTAACATGTCAAACCATTAAAAGAGGCTCATTTGCCAGTAGAAAAAAAAAGCATTTAATGCTATTCCAGTGCAGTTATTAGAACTATGAAGTAATTCGATGCAGGATTCTCATCTTCCTGGTCTTTTGCACCAATTATCTCTGACCAGTGTCACGTTGACCTTTCAACTACTTGATGTAACATGAGTAATTTCATTGGGTAGTTATACCCACGCTACAGCGATATATTGGAGGTTATTTCCGCTAATCACAGCCTTGGCTCTAATGATGCTTCAGGATAGGAAAGAAAAAGAGTAATTATTCTATTCTCGATGAAATCTAGGAATTGCCACTCAAGGTGGCTTCCTGCGTTTCATAGAGTTGGGCGCAAAATATTTGGAAAAATAAAATAAACCGAAAACGATAGCTACTTTTAAAAAAAAACATGTTGGATGTGTTGTGGAACAAGTTTTTGCATATTTCTTTTAAATGATAATCGGCATCGACAGAAATGTGATTAACATAAAGATAATATAGAGATTTGTTTGGTGTAGTGGCTATTCAATCGTAAAATATGAATTTTTCAGAAAAATCGAATTAAACGGTTTTCTTCACATAAAAGATTCAATATAAATTGAACCAGAAAATGGTAGATCTCAGGTGAAAAACAACTACTTTCCTGGCAAATACCACGCAGAACGTTGAATGATATTCACCTGAAAATCCATGCATACCTCCATATAAATGGACATTGAATGCAAATGTTTCTTTCTGATAAGCTCGATTATGTTTAATTTATGTCGTGTTCACCTAACAATCCGCATACCGGTTTCAGGCTTTTTTGGCCCTCATCAGTACGGAGTAGTCAACCAGCCAAAGGTCCGAAGAGCTCTGGCTGAAGCGAGACACAACATAACCAAAACCATCATCGAGTCTATAACACCTATAGGTACGCCGGAAAAGAAAACTTCTAACTGGCGGTACCTAGTGACAGAAAAAAACACTCCGAAAATGTCCCACCTCGATAGGTTTCTAAATAAAAGAGTCCTTCTCAGTAGGAGTGGCAAGCCCGACTAGCATATAGTGAAAGATAAACGCCATGTGAAGTGGAATAAATAGAAAAACGAATTAAACTGTTTTTTCACGTAAAGATTCAATATAATTGAACCAGAAAATGGTAGATCTCAGGTGGAAAAACTACTTTCCTGGCAATCACCAGAACGTTGAATGATATTCACCTGAAAATCCATGCATACCTCCATATAAATGGACATTGAATGCAAATGTTTCTTTCTGATAAGCTCGATTATGTTTAATTTATGTCGTGTTCACCTAACAATCCGCATACCGGTTTCAGGCTTTTTTGGCCCTCATCAGTACGGAGTAGTCAACCAGCCAAAGGTCCGAAGAGCTCTGGCTGAAGCGAGACACAACATAACCAAAACCATCATCGAGTCTATAACACCTATCGAGGTGGCAGATTTTCGGAGTGTTTCTCTCTGTCACTAGGTACCGCCAGTTAAAAGTTTTCTTTTCCGGCGTACCTATAGGTGTTATAGACTCGATGATGGTTTTGGTTATGTTGTGTCTCGCTTTAGCCAGAGCTCTTCGGACCTTTGGCTGGTTGACTACTCCGTACTGATGAGGGCCAAAAAAGCCTGAAACCGGTATGCGGATTGTTAGGTGAACACGACATAAATTAAACATAATCGAGCTTATCAGAATGAAACATTTGCATTCAATGTCCATTTATATGGAGGTATGCAGGGATTTTCAGGTGAATATCATTCAACGTTCTGCGTGGTATTTGCCAGGAAAGAAGTTGTTTTTCACCTGAGATCTTCCATTTTCTGGTTCAATTTATATTGAATCTTTTATGTGAAGAAAACCGTTTAATTCGATTTTTCTATTTATTCCACTTCACATGGCGTTTATCTTTCATGAATTTTTCAGTTAGGCTTATATCATTCGTTTTGGACTGCATTATTATTGGAAATATCATAAAGATTAAAGAAATATAATTAGAAAAATGAGTACGGTAGAAGTAGATATTGAATGATTGAACTGAAAATTATTATTACGATTAAACTAAATGTAAATAAGTCATGTTATAATTCAATAGCATATATTGTTAATATACTTATCAGTGAGCAACAGAAAGTCATAAATTTTTTTACAACGAACATTACAAATAAATTATTTCAATAATTATTAAAATTCGAATTTGAAATTGAAGGTTTATGATAACTAAAATGAGAAAAATAAACTCTGCTTTGCAAATTATCTGAATTTCTTGAGAAAACTGCATCAATTGCCGTACCATAATCTAGTTGTTGATTGAGGTGGAGAATTATTTATTTTTGAATTTAATTTTTGTCTCAAACAATCAATTAATGATCTCAATTAATGATCTCAACCATCGATTCATCAATGTAATAGGCTGTTTTTTTTCAAAATATGAGTGAATTTTTTAATGGGATGACAATATTTGGCTTACTTTTCTTTCAGTTTCTGGCGAGGAATCTTTCTTTATTTTTTATTTTTTATTTCAGGTTTATCCGCATCAACCATTTGGGTTATTAGCGGGGTTCTATACATCTTATATATCACAAAATACATTTATATATTTCAGAAAGGCAACTAGTCTATCTATGTTCTGTGGGTTGAGGATTGTTCGTAGCTCACTGGGTAGACCGATAACATCTCTTTGTCGTTGGTACAATGGACAGTCCTGAAGTATGTGTTTCACATTGATATTTGTTTGGCAGGTTTCACATCTTTTGGTCACATCTTGTTGAAATAGGTGTTGATGTGTTAATTTCGTATGGCCAGTGCGGAGCCTGGTGAGAATCACTTTATATTTTCCACATAGTCCCTGGTATTGTATAGGATTCATATTTGGGTTGATTTCCAGTAATTTATTATTTTCCTGTTCATGCCATCTCTCACGCCAAATATTTTGTATATACGCCTTTATAGTGGACTTATTATTATTATAATAGTGAACTGTATCCATGACTTCAGTTGAGTTCCCTTAATCAGAAGGAAGAATTGTTCTAATTATTGAAATGGGAAACATTCTCAATTGAATATTGAATAGACATATTTTTCTGTGTTTTGGAAAATCCACGATGTAAATGAAGTAATTTTTTGTGAATGTCTAACAGAAATCTACTACTTCCCCAGCTAAAGCCACGCTGAACATTCAAAATAGTTTTTTATTTTCTATTCCAGTCTTTATTAAGAACTCATATAGATGAATGGGGCAAAAAATGAAGAAAAAATATTATTCGACTGAGTTGTTGCGCCATCTCTATCATAATGGCTAAACATTCACAATGTAGTTTGTTGCTCTTTTCAAAGTACCCGACTCCCATGAGTAGTGTATCTTCTGTTGGGAGATGTCGATAGTATTGAGAATATATTTTATTTCACAAGGAGGTGTTGGTTGTTCAGTACAAACACGTCATAATCAAAGAGTATATCTGTGTCAATTTAACCAAAATACAATATTGTTTACTCTCATACTTCACATTTGGGAAATCATTTCAAGGAGATATTTGGGGATCCAAATATAAGTATTAATTTAACAGGATTCCTTATTGTATCATTCAAAACTTCATCACATTCAATTCCCCAGGTTATCTAAATTTATTGAAAATAATTATCCACTCAATCCATCAAACATGTTTTCTGTATATTTAGTTGCCTACTCTCCAAATAATCTGAAAGTCTATGGGAATATTTTTATTAGAAACTAAAATCACATATATGTAGAACAAATCACAATTTCTAACACGCTTTCATAACCTTCACTCGTAACTAACAAACAATGTAATCAAATCTTGTGAAATTTGTTTTAATTGTAAAATTGTTTTTAACCGCTTCCTTAGAAGCTAATGAGAACTTGTACGAATTAAGATCACGGGGACCTTACCTTTTATAGTGGGATCCGAAACCACTTTTGTAAGTCAATTTAAACCTACTTCTATGTCGTATGGAAATGAAACTTTGTATGTATATGTAGTTTGGATGACAATACTTTAATTTGGTATCTTGGAGCTGATCTGATGTGGAGCCAGGAGGTGAATAGTGGAACTTTTCAGTGGCTTTCAGTGGTTTTCTCAGCATAATTTACAATTCAAAGATATGGCGAATGCACTGGTTCTCAGCATATTCGCCAAAATTTAGTTATTAATAACTTCCATCTCATGTGGATGAATCAATCGGAGAGTTTTTCTCCAGTAGTCTTTTTTAGTCTTCTGTAGCAATATGGACTCAAAGTTAAAAATAAAATTATAGTTTGAAAAAACTAAAAAAACACGCATATATGGCAATAAAGACTAAAGATTTTGAAATAATAAGAATAAAGTCATTGCCCAAAAAATTTTCTTTTATGTAAAAAAAGCGTGGGGTGCTCTTCATGGACTTTTCATAATGATATTAAGATAACTGATAACAAGCACCTCACGATTTTTTACATAAAAGAAAATTTTATAGTTGATGACTTTTTTCTTATTTTTTTCAACTTTTTAGTATTTTTTTAGTTTTTTCAAACAATAATTTCATCAAACTGTACGTTTTCAATTCATTTCATGGAAAAAATACAAGAAATTCATTTTCTTACAAGCAAATTTTCATGAGGTAAAAAACAATGAACCTGATAGTAGCGCCATCTCTTTTATAATAACTGAACAGCTAGAATATACATCAATATGTTTAGTTTGCAGCTCTCTTCGAGGTTACGGACCCGCAACAGTTGTATGTTCTGTTTAGTAGATGTCGGTAATAATGCAAATTGGCTAACAGATAATCAGTTTTATTTCATGAGTGGTTGACCAGATGAATCGGTAACTTCGGACATTCAAACCAAAATACATTATTGTATACTCTCATACCTCATATTCATAGATAGAATCATTTCAAGGACAACAAATGAGTTCTTGGTATTAGGTATATATTTTTTGTGACTCGAGGTGTGTTGCACTGTAAAATATATCTGGAATAAGGTGAAAAAAAATGTGTGTAATAAAATTTTGTAAAATGTACATTGCATTATTTACTTTAGAACCAAACCCCCCCGAAATTTTTCTCTGGGTACGGCCTTGGTTGAAAGTGGCATTTGATTCTGTGGGTGACGAATATTGCGAAACGATTGTTAGCGAGTGGGGGGGGGCCCAAACAAAATAAAAACACTTTTAACAAATGTATCAAACAATACTTTTTGTACAACTATTTTTTTTAACTCGAGGTGTGTTGCAAGATGATTTAGAACCCGTAAATAGTAATTAAGGTATGATACAAGTGTTGAAAAGGCCGTGCCCAGCGAGGGGTTACACCCCCCCCCAAAATCTGTAAAATATATCTGGAATAAGGTGAAAAAAATGGGTGTGTGATGAAATTTGGTAAAATGCATTTAACACTTTTAACAAATGTATCAAACAATACTTTTTGTACAACTATTACTGATAATAAAAAAAGAACAAAACTTTTGTAGAATTCGAACCTAATGTCCCTCTGGACGACGAGGCAGACGCTCCAGCCACTTGAGCTAGCAAAGCACATGGTAATAAATTCCGGTATTCTGTATTTCCAGAAATATTTACTAGAAATTGAAAAAAAAAAGTTTATGTAAGGTTTGAAGATTTTTTAATCAATATTATATCTAATAATCGTGATGGTATGGCAAGTAAAAACAATTTGAATTTGAAATCGATTATTCAGATTGCTCTTTTTTCAAGAAGCTGCAGAGCATCTTTAAATATGTTACCTGAAAAATCACGTCAATATGAAATTGCCTATAATGGATTCATCGAGTGGAGTCAAATAAAGAAAGTTGTGGGCAAGTTCACTAAAAGCGTATTTTTAGTTTATTTCGAAGAAAAATCTAAGTTATGGAAGTCATCCACGCTGTGGTTTAAATTCTCTATGATAAAAGCTGGATTGAAAATCAAGAAAAACGTGGATATAAGTAGTTACCATAAATTGATAGCATTTTCGAAACGAAAGAGTGTCGGATACCGTCCGAAAAAATCAAAAATTCTGACAAGAGAACAATTTGACAGATTTTCGAATGAACGATGAGAAACGTTCTGTAGTTGAATTGAATACTTGTTCAGTTACTTCTCATTAATATTACCAATTGTTCCAACACCAAATACATTTTAATGTTTATAAATAACTCCCACCAGTAACTGTGTTTTGATCATTATTGTAACATTTCATTGAAATATTTCAATTGAACATATTAATACTATTGAGTATCTACCATCATATTACTTTTAACACTAGTGTTGAAATTTTTTTCAACACTAGTGTTAAAAGGGATTTTGACACCTGTGAAAACATCAGTTTTTAATTCACATACCTATGCACTAAAAACGTCATTTTTAATGGAAGTTGTATAAGTTGTACGAATAATATGTTATTTGACCAAAAAATCATACAAAGTTGGTTGAATAAAATAAAAGTTGTGTATTTCAGGGGACAGTGAAATGATGTCTCCAAATCGGTTTTTTTCTTCATTTTTATCCCAGATTTTTCAATTTTCAGAAAAATCTATTTATCCAATATTCAAATGAAAATGTTTTCCCTTACAACATGAATACCTCCCAAGAGGTTATCTTGAACGATTGGAGATAGTGATATCTTTCGATCGCAGATGATTCCACATCTGATTTTGTGAATTCATATTTTCAATGAAATCAATCAATGAAATGTTTTTCATCTGAAGTTCCTACTATCAAGTTGCGCTAATGTGTGTTACCTAAAAATCATTACTTTCAAGAATAAATAAAAAGTGCTCCTAGCACAATATTACATTTTCAAAACATTTGCGGATTATATACCGAGAAAATATCAACATCATTCAAGTTTTCCGGCAATGAAATGTTAGCATTTAGCAAAAAAAAACTAGACCTCTACTAGATACATAATTGCATTGGTAGATTTCTAGTATAAACTATGTCTTCACTAAATTTTGTAGATTCAATTTCCTGATGATATGAGGAGTAGTTCATCTTATGACTAATAGATGGCGAAATCAACATCCCTTATTTCACCCCAAGGCAAAATGTCACTACCAGTACTGTCTTGTGTTACGTCCATTCATTACACGTTGTCTCAAAAACATGGAGTTTTTACGAGCTGCTATTATTCCAAATTTTGTGTTTACCGCTTGTTTAGTCTACTTTAAAAAAATGTTTCTCACGCCATCTGTGAATGATGGACTAACCCACTAGGTCTTTGAGAATTTGACACTCACGATATGAAGGTGCCTGTTATTGGAAATGAGAACGAATTTGCCCAGATGGCACTGTCATTCGCTTTGAGCGATGGGATATTGTCGTCATCCGTGTTGCTCGCTCTTATATCCAATAACTTTCAGATATAATACTAGATAGCACTGCAGCTGTTAAAAACGAATTCAACGTAAAGATGGGTAGTCCGTTTTGGGGCGTAGGTATAGTTTTCCCAATATCAATTGCAGAAGCATAAAACAGTCTTGCGGCGAAATCCTGGGCGCAGCAGTGGCGGAGATAACTAATTTTATTTAGATATTTTAAGATTTTAAAAATACTTCATAAATAATGAAAAATGAAAAAAAAACAAAGATAAGCTTTTATTTATACAAATACATTAAGGAAGAAAAATAATTTCTTTCATTGTTTGATGTAGGTTATTATTATATCCTAAAACGTATTTCGATCGGCACACACCAAGACCATAGACGCCACTGGTTTTTAATCTTTCAGAGCTATTAAAACACAAATATATCGCGTGATTTATGACCTCCCATCGTATAGACACACCTGCCAGCATTGATGTCCGACTTCATTGGCCCAGACGAATCGGTTGTACAACAGACAGCCGTCACTCAAGTCCACGTTGACTATCGGCTCTTTTGATCTACCGTTTGCCGACGGCGAATGTTTACGAGTAGTACAGATTATTTTTCGTTCCGTTTCTTCGCATATACGCTCGTGTTAGCGAAGTCAGTTTTCATTTGCTCCCTATAAAAACAGCTTCTGCAATTGATATTGGATGGACTATACTTATAGCATTCGTAAATTATAAGTAATATAACTTGGTGTCCTTCAGAAACTTGCTTATAGCAAACTGGGTCTAATCTGCTGTTGCATAAAGTAGACTATGACATGGTTTTTAAGTTTACCAATGGAGCACAACCAATGTCCACATCACAAAAAGTAGCAGCCGCCCTACCCAACAATACCTACAATATCGAAATAACGCTTCTGCTATAGCGTTATGCAGAATTAACATATTTTTTACCAGAAAGTAAATCTCATTCTTTTATGAGAAATGTGTTCATCCCATCTCAGATGATGATCAATTATGATTCCCAGATATTCTATAGATGTTGGTTTTATTATTGTTGGGCAATTATATAGTTTACTTTTGGTGCAAGTTGGCTCGTGTTTACTAAGCGTATTATTACGAAGTTCATCATATGAATTGAGGAGAAATGTCATGAATTCTGTCTTTTTCACATTTAAACTCTGTAGGTTGTTATTATTAAACCAAATCTGCAATTTTTTCAACTCTGTTTCTTCACTATACTTTGAATATCAGGGCTGTGTCATCAGAGTAACAAACAATATGTCTATTGAATTTTTTTATTTGAAACATATAGCGTTGGTGTACACGAGAAACGGAATTGGGCCTAGGACTGTTCCCTGTGGTACACCCACAGATATATTCAGTGGTTTACTGAGATGGTAATTAATTTTAACTATGTGTGTACGTTGAAACAAATGATGCTGCATCAAATCCATTGCATGACCTTGCAGTATCGAAAGCAATTACTAGACCAATAAAGACCGGTAGACATTTTGATGATTTATCTTAGGCATTCACTGTTTGTTCCATGAAATCTATTATCACATTTTTTGTGCTGAAGGTGTTTATAAAATCTTATTGTCCTCCTATTATCACATCAGTTTGTTGAGAAACTCAATAAGTCTTTTTTTAAAGGATTGTTCAAAAAATTTCGAGTTATTATTGATCACTGAGATGGGGCAATGTTTTTGAGATAAGATAAGACCTATACCACCAAATTCCGTTATTGTGATGGATAATGCTTCGATCACTCACGTCAAAATGTACCCTCAAAACGACAAAAAAAAAGAGGCTTTATATGGCTTCCAAAAATTTGAGTATTCCCCAATAGGCCACAAAGTAGGTAATACTACAACTTATTAAAAATCAAAATTTCCAAAGAGAATATGTCATTGACGAACTTTCTAAGGTAACCTCCTTATCATTGTGTTTTTAACACAATAAAATTAGTTTGGACATTTATAAAAAACAAAATGGGGAAAATTCAATAAATGTCCAAATCTAAGCGGAGAAGTAGTAGAAAACGTTAGTAGAATCTTCAGTGAGGAATATAAAGATAACATTTCCCATGTGATTTCAAAAGAATGTGAAAATTTCATTTTGCCATCCAATCAACCTTTAATCATAAACCTGAATGATTCGTGTGATTCGGAGGATTGACCTTATGATGATTAAGGGTAGAAGGCATTTAATTTTCTAGGCATATTGGATATTCTTATTTTTGTTTCTCTCTCTCTCTCTCTCAATTGCCAAAAATGTTATCGGGTTTGTCATCTTTCATTTTATTTTAATAATTTCATACCTAATTTAAATTTTATTTTATTAGGTTTAGTTTTGTTATATATATATAATAATGTTCGTAAAAAATCCTGATTGCCAACATCTGTAATTCTTATGTAGCACTGATGCTAAATAAATTATTATTATTATTCAGAACACTGAATAAACAGTGATGCTTGTTATTTATTAGTTTTTTTTATTCCACACTTCCCTAATACTTTTCATATCTTAGATCTTATATCGCTTAGTGATAACATCTGCCGGTCCCAAGCCCGTGAAAAAAATAAGAATTTTATGGAAAATCAAAACAACAAATCATAGAAGTACACAAATTAATTATATGAACTAGCGGTGTCATAATATAGAGATGTGTTTTTGATAAGTGTTGATGTTATCCCGTCTGGACCTGGTCTTGAGTTTCGAGATCAACATGATTATTTCATCCATATTATATATATAATTTTCATCCACAGATTCTATGCATAATGTGGGTGTCACTGAAGTTTCTTCCAGAAAGTTACGAGGTAAGATACATTTCTCTTTTTTTTTTACATGTTCCATCCTACAGTTGTGAAATATTCGTTAAATGAATCTGATTTTTACACGCTTTATATTAGCTTCACTTGTATGTTTGTAACCGACTCCTTTGGGCGCGATTTTGACCCACTTCCAGACGTACGAATGATTTGAAATTTGGTAGGTGTACATAATTCCGGTGACAATGCATTAAGAAATTTTTGTTTGGAAAAATAACAAAATGGCGGCTACAATATGGCGTACGAGTTTTGTGATTATGGTCTGATTCGCTTCAAGATTGGTATCTGAGGGTTTTCGTGGTCAGAGATTATGATTCTTTTGTCAAAACTGGAAAATTCAAGATGGTGGATCCAAAATGGAAGACGAGTTTTGTGATTATGGTCCGATTCTATTCAAAATTGCTATGTGGGGGTTTTTGGGGTCCAATATTATGATTCTTTTGTGAAAATTGAAAGATTCAAGATGGCGGCTCCAAAATGGCGGACGAGTTTTGTGATTATGGTCCAATTCTATTCAACATTGGTATGTCGAGGTTTTTGGGGTCGAAGATTATGATTATTTTTTCAAAATTGAAGGATTCAAGATGGCGGCTTCAAAATGGCGGACGAGTTTTGTGATTATGGTCCAATTCTATTCAACATTGGTATGTCGAAGTTTTTGGGGTCGAAGATTATGATTATTTTTTCAAAATTGAAGGATTCAAGATGGCGGCTTCAAAATGGCGGACGAGTTTTGTGATTATGGTCCGATTCTATTCAAAATTGTAGAAAAATTAAAAAATCAAATAATAATAATAGTTTGAAAAACTAAAAAACACACTTTGCTAGAAAAAAAAACTAAAATGTTGAAAATAAATAATAGTTCAAAAACTAAAGAACACGCTTTAATAGAAAACTGAACTTAGAAGTAGAAAATAATTTTAAATGAGTTTGAAATAAGAATACAGTGATTAACAAGAAATGTATTTCATCGTAAAAAAGCGTGGGGTGCTTTTTAAGATATTTTCATAATGATTCTACTACAACAATTGACATCAAGCACCCCACCCTTTTTTACGATGAAATAAATTTGTTGTTAATCACTGTATTCTTATTTCAAACTCATTTAAAATTATTTTCTACTTTTTAGTTTAGTTTTATATTGAAGCGTGTTCTTTAGTTTTCAAACTATTATTTATTCAACGGTTTTATTTAGCTTTATTTGTGTCTTGTGTGGGTCAAATCTAGTAATTGAAATTTTACCCCCTTCCAGTAAACCAATTGATCTGAAATTTGGTACACACCTTTAGTTCTGATGACAATACAATTATGTGTATTCGGTACCATTGTAAATCCAAGATGGTCACCACCACAAAATGGCGGATTATATACTTTTTACGAACGCCACTGGCAACAATAAAAAATTATGTTGTACAGCAGAAAATGCCTTTTGATGCATAAAAGATGTGTACTGTTTCACAAAAATATTTAGGGTCATACCAAAGCACAGTGGTCCCCATGACGAAGAAAACGGAACTAATTAATTTTTTTTGCTCGCCTCGTTGGCTGTCAAAAATCATGAAAAAAATATGAAAAAATTTGTTGTCTCAAAGTTTTGAGTCTGTTTTTTCCGCGGAATTGCTCTGAAAGCTGACGAAAACCTTGGTAAAAATAAAAATAAAACTTGTCACAAAGGGGTGGTTTTAAAAGAGGTGGTTGGAAAAAAAAAACAGGTTCAAGCCTTTTTTTCGCGGAATTGCTTTTGAGGCTAACGAGAATCATAGGAAAAATAAAAAAAAACTTGTCACAAAAGGGTGGTTTCTAGAAGGGGTGGTTCGAAAAACAAATCAGATTCGAAACTTTTTTTTACGGAATTGCTTCTAAGACTGAAGGAAATCATGGGAAAAATATTTTTAAAAAATTGTAACAAAGGGGTGGTTTGAAAAAAAAAACAGATTTGAGCCTTTTTTTCGCGCGCGGAATTGCTTCTAAGGCTGACGAGAATCATGGGAAAAATATTAAACAAACGTGTCATAAAGGGGTGGTATTTAGAAGGGGTGGTTAACAATCAGATTCAAACCTTCTTTTTGCTGAATTGTTTTCAAAGCTCACGAGAACCATAGGAGAACTTGTCGGAAAGGGGTTGGTTTCAAAAGGAGTAACTTTGGTATAAGATCCAATGTTATAAATTATGACTTTTTGAATATTCAACTTTAATTAGCCAAATCAGTACCAAAAATCTCCATAAAATATTGTTTATGATATAAACAGTCACATTCTAGCAAAAAAGTCAATTTTTTTATAATATAATGAGGTGTTAATTCATTGTGGGTCAAAATAGGTATATTTGATGCGTTTTTGATACACTCTTGCAAAGGTTCACAATTAATAAAATGTTTAAAAAAAGTGCAAGTATGAGCAAGCAAATTTTTGGTATATTTTTATAGAGACTTCAGGCTATCCATTAGATGTTTTTTCAGAGCGGGAAGTCATGGGGCATTTTTTGTAAGTCTAACGAAAGTTGAAAATGTACGCACGTTCATTCTAATAAGAACACAGAAAATAACTATTAATAACTCAGTAAATAATCGACCAATTTACCTTATCAAACATGAAATGAAACTTGATTCACTTTTCACCTGAGTTTCTCAGGAATTATTCACAAGGTGTTCTTTCTGGAGCTAATCGAACTCGGAAGAAAAAGTAAACGTATGATGCCGAGAAACGTACACGATATAATGGTCGTCTTTGAGAGGCTGAAGAGCGCAAATGTTTCGCAATAGTTACCCGCAATTCCGAGAAAAGATTATCTGGTCTTTTGTTTACCCTCTCACAAAGTTGGGAACGTATACGAAAACTTTAACCAAATTCGAATTCGTTCCGCGTTTTCGTTAATTTGGACCACTGTGCAAAGTTATCATAAAAAAAAAGTTTTCTTTAAACTTTAGCACCCTGTAGTTCAAAAGTTAAGACCTTTAGGACATATATTCATATCAAGTGTTTTCCCCAAAATGTATCCAAATATTAGCATGTTATTAAGAACCACCCTGTATAGTCGATGAAAGATCTGGTTTCGCTAGTTATTCCTGATGGTTTATTAATTTATGCCGCGAAACCATTTTGGACCATTAAATTGTGATAATGGTTGGTATCATGGGAGTCTGTATCTAATAGATTTATGATTATATCACCCAAGAACAGTTCTATTGCCTGCTTACTAAAACTCGAGAAATAATTCTCTAGTCCTAACATTAGTTGAAGGCAGTGATGCCAACAAATTTGTTTCAGAAAGTGAAATAATTTGCGTATTTGCTGCTGTAGAGTTTTTCACGTAAACCATGAGACCATCATTTTGATTCGTTTTCGACTTATTGTACGGTTTGTGTAATTTGGTATCATCAAATCAGTTACTGATTCTATCTCCCCTGAACTTTTCGAAATCTTCCTGCAGATAAACAAGTAATTCATCGAAATGTTTTTATTGTACTCCGCATGTTGGAATTAATGGCTCCTATGTCACGTCATCAATATTTTATGAAATAAATCTGTCGAAATTGTTTTCAGTTATAATATATCCATTTTTAATTGGATGATAAAACATAATAGAATTTGGGTTTTGATCGAAAATGCCGAGCATAGGCGTATAGATTTATTATTTTACTTCAAATGCTATTTTTGGAAAGTATATTCAGGATAGTCGCATAATTTCTTGGTAATTGAGTCCAAGGTTTACGTTACGTTTTATTTCCAGATAATGATCTATGACATATCCTTGTTTTCTCACGGTTCCTTTTGTGTTGACCAACAGTTAACCTAAATCTGTTCGAACATTTTAATAATTGTTTTTTATGGAGACTGTGTTGGATTTGAATGAAAATTTTGGATTTCCGCTTTTCCATTTTGTATGAAAAATAAAATTTGGAATTCGAGGAAACTCTTGCAGATCTTATTTTGTTTCTTATTGAAGTTCTCTACCGAAGCAAATATTTTACATTATTGGGAATTGTCCACAACTCCAACGAAAATTTTTTTTCAAATCCAAAGCCATACCGCAGTTTCACATTTAAGAATGAATCATGAAACAGATGCTGATTGATTGATTTGTTTGAAAATAAGAACAGGATGTTCATAAAATCAGATGAGGAATCATCTGCGACTGAAAGATAAACTTCCATCGTTCAAGATAACCTCTATTGGGGTATTCATGTTAAAAAGGGAAACAATCTCAATTGAATATTGAATAGAAATATTTTTCTGTGAATTGAAAAATCCACGATAAAACGGAAGTAATTTTTTGTGAATGTCTAACAGAAAACAACTACTTTCCCGGCTTAATCCACGCTGGACATTGAACTATTCTGAAAAGACCCTAACTCAACAGATAAAATCTGAAATTGAAAATTTGCATTTTCATTCAGATAGTTATTTGATTTTCTATTCCAGTCTTAATTAAGAGCTCATATAGATTAATGAGGCTAAGAAGAATGTTTTCCAAAAACGGTACTCACCAGAAATCATTTGTAACATTGACGCAAGAGAGGCATCGCATTCCCTAGGTCTTCAATACATTTGTGTCGATGAAAATCTATTTCACGCTTCCTCGATCATCAGGAAGACCGGAAGAAATGGGAAACACATTTTCTAGAAGCAATCTCACTTTGCAAAGATGGAAAAAAAGTTGAGAGGTGTCAAGGGACACCCGGATGGAACGAAGTTCCTTTCGATCAATTAGTGATGGAATTGTAATGAAATTTAATTTTTTTTAAGTTATAATATTTTTTTTTATAATTAACAAATATAATGTAATATAAACTTAATCAGTAGGCTCAATTTTAGTACATACGCATTGATATTGTAATATTAAAATATAATTTGCCTTTAAATTTATTAAAGTTATGACGCGTACACTTGCTAAACACACAATAATGGAGATATTATAACGCGTATGACTTGGTTAGCACAATAGTAAAGAGAGGTTATAATGCGTACTTGCTAAAAATACATAAGCATTTATTATTGTCTGTATAAAATCTCTACTTACCTAACTCCATCAGCAATATCCGGAACTTGTGCAGAGACACTGTCAGGATTCATTATTGTTATTATTTTTTATTATTATTTATTATGTACAAAAAACCTGTATACACTCAACAAAAATAATCGTCGCGACCCCACACTGTTCAATGCGAAATAGAAAGACGAAACGAAAATAACTGGCATGCTTTCTATGAGAGAGAGAGAGAGAGAGACAGACAGAGAAACACTCGCACGCCGCACGGCTTACAACTACAGCAAAAAGTGTCATTACAACTTTTGGTCTTAATTTATTCCGTCTAGCCCCCTTTCGCAACGCGCGATAAGGAACTTCGTTCCAAAAATTAGAAACTTTTATTTTGGAAAATTTGAAATTAGTGTTTTTTGACATCAAAACCTGTCATGGAGTATGAAAAATTGATTTGTTTGAAAATATGAATGTTCATAAAATCAGATGGGGAATCATCTGCGACTGACAGATCAACTTTAGTAACTATTTTTCATCGTTCAAGATAACCTCTTGTGAGGTATTCATGTTGAAAAGGGGAACATTCTCTATTGAATATTGAATAAAAAAAATCTGTGAATTGAAAAACCACGATGAAAATGAAATCATCTTGTGTGCTAAAGCCACGCTGGACATTGAACTACATCTGATAGATATTCTGAAAGGACCCTAACTCTAAAGAAAAAATCTGAAATTGAAAATTTGCATTTTCATTCAGATAGTTATTTGATTTTCTAATCCAGTCTCAATTGAGAACTGATATAG
Source organism: Gonioctena quinquepunctata (assembly GCA_018342105.1). NCBI lineage: Eukaryota > Metazoa > Arthropoda > Insecta > Coleoptera > Chrysomelidae > Gonioctena > Gonioctena quinquepunctata. Next base: position 133,779 of record JAFIRS010001220.1, read on the forward strand.
ATGAATGGATTTTTCAATTCACAGATAAATCTTTCTATTCAATATTTAATTGAGAATGTTCCCCTTCTCAAGTTGCTGATTGCTACTGAACTTCACTGAAATGGTTTCTTAGCCGTGAAACCGAAGTATGGTTTCATATTTAGAAGATCTTTCTGTTGAGTGGAAACCCCTTTCCTATGAATTGTGTAAACTACCCAATGTGAGTGAAACATTTGCTTGAGTTGAAAAACAATATGTGATCCTTTTGCAACCCAACGCATTTGTGATTTCTACATCCGAGAAACCTTCTTCTGAATGAAAATTTCATTTGTCACAGAAAGTCAAATTATAGAAATAATTTTTCTAAAATCAACGAGAATTGATTGGACTACTTTTTCTCAGTTTCAAATGTGATTTTTTTTGCACTAACTGTTACTCATGTTCATGTGAATCACTGATTTGGAATAAGTTCGGATTTATCAAAAAATGGCTTTGATAAACACTCCGCAGTCACTTTTTCGCGTAAAGAAAACTGTATTTTTCCACTTCGTCAATGTACCATTTTTTCTTCCTTGTCACAATTGTCATTTTTGAACATTAAAAAAGGGTTTTCCGAACTTTTGTTATATATTCGAAAATGTACGAGACATCATTCGAAAATCACATCAAACTAGCAAGCAAAAGACATTCACTTCTACTGTTTAATCTTCGGTTAAACAAATTCAACAAATAATAATATTTTAAATTAATCTAAGGAAGTATTTTCCTTCTTCTTTTTGTTTATTATTGATCTCCAAACTTTCCTGAAGGTCGAGTTTACAAGCTTTCTTTTCTTATATACATATAATATTTCAAACTATGTGGCCATTAAATAATTATTAGTATCGAACACTTTCACTAGTTGTACAAATTAAAAGCAGATTTGCTTGAGCCAGAAATTTTATTTGGATGTTACTTTCGACTACTGCACAAAATCTTTCTTGCAGTTATTCACCATACATGGCTGCCTCTGCCCAGACACACACACTCACAACTGTTCTACTAATAGATTCTATTATCTATACCTCAAACCCGATAAAGTATAATCTGTAGTGGTTTATGCTATAATCGAAGTTATCAACTGGTTTTTACGCGGGAATAGTCTTCACTCAATTTGGTCTACTATACAGTGCTCCTCAAAAGTTCTCTCCACCCCTCTTATTTTTGGAACGATCATACATAAACATGTGAAATTTGGAAACTGAATATTAAAGGTTGTAAACTTCCCTATTAATGATGATAGATGACGAAACCGTCAAAGATGACGTCACAAGGCCATTGTGACCAATAATTTTAAATGGAACCCTACGGCAAGCGACACCTCTTTTGAAAGGTATCGAAAAAACCTATTCAATGATACTAATTTTGTTTGTGTTCATGGCAGTTTTGGAACTCGCTTTTAAAAAACGCAAAGCTGTGATGAATTAAATCAGTTAATACTAAAATTCCAAATTCAAGCTCCGCCTCTGGATAGTTGTCAAATAAGTTGACGTTTTTGTTAGTCTCCCTAATTTGATGTTTTTGTAATTGTCCGAATTTTTGTACATTTAATAATTTGTGTATTGCTGATCGAACGTTTAACTGTTTTAGCAGCTTTTGGTACTTTCAATACTTTTATACATTTTGATCATTTGTTAAACTGTTGTGAGCCGAATGTTTAAGTGCTTCAAGAAGCGAAATGGTACGTGCATTAGTTGATAAAGTAGCAGCGATCCTAATTCTTGGTGAAACTGGACAAAATATTCATGCAGCAGAACGCATTTTTAATGAGAGGTTACCTGATCGTCCCGTTTCGAGGACTTATTTAAGGGAGCTTCTTCGTAAGTTTGAAACAACGGGTAGTATTAATGATGCGAAACGATCTGGCAGACCACAAATTTCTAATGAGAAAAAATTTATATACTGGCAGAAGTAATAGTTAATCCTACTTCTTCAACAACTCACGTTGCATCTACCTGTGAAGTCAGTCGAAGTACAGTACACAGGGTGTTGAAAAAAAACAAATTTCGTCCATACAAATTAAAAATGGTTCATCAACTCTCAGATGACGACCCAGACCGAAGACTAGAATTTTGTGAAAATATGGAAACTAAAATTAATCAACAGCCAGACTATGTCAAAACAATTTGTTTCAGTGACGAAAGTACTTTCTATCAAAATGGAAATGTAAATACACAGAATGTGAGATATTGGAGTGACGCAAATCCTCACCTGTTTCGTGAAACACATACCCAATTTCCCCAGAAGGTGAATGTTTGTTTGAATACTAATTTAACTGGTGAGGTTTATCTGGAGCTGTTGCAAAACGCAATAGAACCGTTAATCCTTGAAAGTTTGGAAGATAATCCAGATGAATTCGGCAATTTGGAAATAACATTCCAACAGGATGCTGCTCCTGCACACTATAACGGTGCTGTAAGACGGTATTTGGATGAGGAGTATCGTGGTAGATGGATTGGACGACGAGGTTCAACGGAATCTCGATCTCCGGACCACCGGACCTCACACCTTTGGATTTTTTTCTGTGGGGGTACCTTGAATCGAAGGTTTACGCCACTGAACCTAACAATATTGATGTTTTAAAACAACGTATTGTTGCAGAATGTGAGGCTGTTTCCGCAGACACATTTGCAAAAGTACGAGAAGAGTTTAAAAATAGGATACTTCACTGTCAGAAAGTGAATGGAGGTCACTTCGAGCAATAACTTCAAGTAGATACTGATTCTTAAATCTGTAATGGATATCATACTGAATGGAATTTAAATTTTAATGTTTACTAATGAGCCATTGAAACTGCCATAAACACAAACAAAATGAGTATCATTGAATATGTTTTTTCGATACCTTTCAAAAGAGGTGTCGCTTGCCGTAGGGTTCCATTCAAAATTATTGGTCACAATGGCCTTGTGACGTCATCTTTGACGATTTTGTCATCTATCATCACTAGTAGGGAAGTTTACAACCTTTAATATTCAGTTTCCAAATTTCACTTGTTTATGTATAATCGTTCCAAAAATAAGAGGGGACAGGGGACTTTTGAGAAGCACTGTATACGGGGAAATATTTATTTCTCTTTCTGGATTCCTTCATAATTGTACGATTTTGAACGAACCCTATGTTTTGAGTCGAAGTTCTGCAACTGAGAATGGGTATACTACATCAAGTCCATTACACGAACAAAAGTGTGAGAATATTAATTGAAAGATTTGTCTCAAATAATCAAATAGAACTGTTTGATCAAAATAGAAAATTCAATAAATTATTATTTGGATATATTCGAGTTGAATTGTCTTACGATTTGAAATTGATCCATAAGTGGGTATGTCCAGAGCCTGCTATATTCAATATAGTAATATATTTTTCAGTGTAATAAAATTAATGTTGGGGGTCCTACATTCTGAAATACGATGAGAATATCAGTCAACATATACAAAAAATATAAAAACTATAAAAATAAATATATTTCTCAGAATAAAAGCTATTACATACAACAGAAACCTTAAAAACTACACCAAAAAAATCGAAAATAAAAATTCTGTATTTTGTGTGAATTTTTTGTATATTTGAGCAAAGCGCTTTCGGCCTACGTCCATCTTCAGTGCTTATCTGTCAATGAGAATAAAAATCATTTTGATTAAGTGACAACTTGTGAGCATTCTCAGATGTGTTGTATGTTCCTGGGTCTCAGAATCACATTTAAAATGTTCAAAACAATAAAAATATCCTAACTCAGGTCTATCTCAACATTGTTTGAAGTTTGAAAATTATTTTGGCTAACGACTAGGTCTTAACACGGCTGTCTATCCGTTAGCCAAAATTATTTTCAAACTTTAAACAATGTTGAAATAGACCTGAGTTAGGAAATTTTCATTGTTTCGAACATTTCGAATGTGATTCTGAGAACCAGGAACATACAACACATGTGAGAATGCTCACAAGTTTAACTTAATCAAGATGATTTTTTATTCTCATTGACAGATAAGCACTGAAGATGCTTTGCTTTGCTTAAATACAGGGTGATTCAAAAGTACTTTGGCAAACTTCAGGAGGTGATTCCTTACAATATTATTATAAGAATAAATATATGCCCTGAAACGCTTAGTTTCCAAGATACAGGATGTTTTATTTTTATTTTAGTTTTTTCAAATAACTTTCGAAATACTGCCCTCAATTGAACGAAAATTGGTATTGAGAGGTTTTTCGAGGTGTCATATCCGACCCTGATGTTATTATTGCTCCTACTCGTAGGGGGCGCTACCTACACGTTTTTTTTTCGATTCATAACTTTTTTAAGCGGACTTCTAGCAAATTTTTTAGTAAAAGAAACAATTCCACTATCATATTCACGTAAAAAAGCTACCCCTGTTACAAGTCGCTGCAAGCAACCGTTTTCTAGATATTTGGACTTGAAAATTTAAAGTCGATTATTTGATAATCGATGCGTGTTGAAGTTATTACTTTTATTTTGCATTTTTTATAAGAATGCGTAGGAAATGAATTTGACGTTTAAGTAAGTAGTTTTGGTTTTCTGTAAAGGGTGCCACCTATTCTATTTATTTTTACTCGTTTGAAATAGTTATTTTTGTATCAAAGGTGCAAAATCTGTATTTGTTTCATTAAAATTTGCAAGAAATATCAACATTTTATTTCAAAAAATTTTGAATATGTAGAATAAAATAAAATGAAGGAAACTAAATTGTATTCGAATGAATTGTTCAAAGTGTCCACCTTCAGCGAAGATACAGGCATCCAGTCTTCTAGTCATTGAATCTCGTACCCGCTCAAAAATTATTGGTGTGTTCAATTAAGGTCAGTATTTCGAATGTTATATGAATAAAACGAAAATAAAAATAAAACTTCAACACCCTGTATCTTGGAAACGGAGCGTTTCCGGACATATATTCATTTGGACAATTTATAATAGAATATTGTGAGAATATTTATAATAGAATATTGATATTGTGAGGAAGTCAGTCAATGTACTTTTGAATCACCCTGTATACAAATTTTTTTACACAAAATACAGAATTTAGATTTTTGATTTGGAATAGTCGTGTACACAGCAGTAGTGCATTTTTTTAAAACTTATCGATTAACCATACTTTCCAATCGGTTTACTTCATTGCTGAGAGCAGCTAACGTAAACTTCAGTTTCATATTGTCTTGTTCCAAAAAGGCACATCGGATAGCAATCTCATCTTCCTTTGCTTTCCTGGCATCTCTTGACCTTTTCGCAGCTTCATTATTTTTCTTCCTCTTTTCCAAATAGCTGGGATCCTCGCTCTTCGAACTCAGTTGATTCCTCCTCATATTTTTGTTAATAATGTTTTGGGTTGATTGAACTTGGGCGAGCATTTTTTCTCGGAATTCTGCGTAGGATGTGGAAGAATCTATTGGTAACAATGCTTCGGTATTTGCGAATCTAAGGGAAGGGTCTTTCGGGAACGCTTTGAATGGTCTGGTCTTCAATTTTGTCGTGGAGGAGATGCAAACGTCTGACAAGTTTGAATTTTCTGAGCATTCTGACATAGAATTTGGACTTCTGGAACCAGAGGTTGAACTGGGCTCCATTCGCGGCGGAGACCTTTTTGGACTTGGGTAGGTGAAAGAATAGTCTGGGGAGTCGGCTCTGCTTCTTTTCTTCGTACAAAGGTCTAGGATGTGCGTATTGGGTGAGTCGTACACATTTTGGTTGTATTTTGCCATCGACGATAGGTTCAGTGGAAGTGGAGTGAAGTAAGGCTCCATCTGTGAAAAAAGATATGTCAGAATTATGCATACATATTCTTGTTGCGATAATAGGTTAGTTCATGGAAATTCATCATAAGTTTCATTTGCTTGTTGAAAAAGTAAACATTCCTCCATATTTATGTTCTTTATTATTCGAAATCGATTCAAAAAGGAAATATATGCCTATAATTTAATTCAAAGGTTTTTTATTTTTAACCATGGGACATTTGCACTAACAATATACATAGGTGAAAAATAATATCTCTTAATAGTAATGGTAAATTTATTTTATTATTAAATTTTGTATTCTTCGAATTATCTCAATGATCAGGATCAGTTGAATAAGTGAGTTCACTTTTGGACACATTGAATCAGTAAGTTCACTTTTAGACACATTACTGTCAAAAATCCTGAAAAGAAATGAAAACTTCCCTCGAAATCAACTGGGCATTTTCAGCATCCCATATAATCCATTTAATTATTTTCCAGCAAACTACAGCCGATTAGGCTAGTATAGTTTTTTTTTTCTAAAATTGCAGTAGCGGGAAAAAATATGAAATGATTAAATCAGACCATTGCAGAAAATATCTTGATAATTGTATAACACATATAAAATAATTAATGAAAAATTTTTGAAGACAAGCTTTTATTTAAATGCCCTACAAAGTGAAAAAAAATTGCATTGGATGTGTGAGTTACTGATTCAAGAGCTTGTCGCGAAAAGTTTTCAGTTGGAATATAAAAGCGACAAGCTTTTGATTCTAATATAACTCACGGAGAATGACCTACATCGCACATCCAAAACAATTGATTTTCTACTTCTTAGGGCATTTGAATAAAAGCTTCTCTTCAGAAAGTTTTTTTTTATTATTTTATTTCGAGATGTTCAGTTAGTATGCCTTAATCTATACATTTTTGTTGAAGCATCGTTATTATGAGGCCTGTTTCCTGTAAGTATTGCTCTATTTCTTCAATGAGGAGACCATCTAAAGATTAACTCGTCTGCCATCTTGAAGCTGCCATGTTCAATTTATGAATTTTGACAAAAAATCAATAATCTTCAACTAAATTCATAATTTCCGTGCTCAAAAACCCCGACATTCCAGTTTTAAAAAGAAAAAGTCCATAATCACAAAACTTGTCCACCATCTTGAAGCCGCCATCTTCAGTTTATGGATTTTGACAATCAATTCATATCGTCCAATCCCGAAAGTCCCCAGACACCAATTTTGAATAGAATCGGACTATAATCACAGAGATCGTCCACCCTTCTGGTGCCGCCATTTTTATTATCAAAATTTTAGAAGAATTTCTGATTTTCACCCCAAAACCTTCCTGTTTTTTCTCTAAAAAATTTTCATTTTTCCATTTTTACCGGAATTATGAACACCTATTCAAATTTTACGTTAATCGGACAACTAGAAGGGGGTCAAAAATCAGTTGCAAGATTTGTCCCAAACATATACTAACTAACAAGTAAAGTTAAATGAAAGCTTATAATATAATATAAAGCCTGTAAAAAAGAGTTACCTATGTCAAAAATCCTGATCAAAGTTATCCGACGAGGAATATGAAAACTTACAATAAAATTAACATTTTTCGCATCCTATATCCTATCTATAGATACTATTTTAACCCTTTCACTTCGGGAAGTGAATATAGTTGAAAATCATAGTGCTCATAGTGCGGGAGACAAATATATTTAAATGCATTGTTTGCGGGTTTACTGCGGAAATCAAGTATATTAAACTACAAATATAGACAACTGGATATACAAAGAGTTGTTCTGTAGGTTGCGGGAGGGGAATTAATAACATGAACTGAAAGGGTGCTTAGCGTGCGGGAATCAACTATATTTATGCGTTGTTGTCACTTCAGTTTCTGTTTTGTGATATTGTTAGTTGAAAACTTTTTCATGTTATATGTTATGTGAAATACTATGGTGATTATTGAAGTGGCTTCTGGAAGGAACAGAAGATGAACTCCATAATTTATAGGAATATAAGGATGAAGGATCAAGAAATAAGATACAATATTCCGTGTTTAACTGTGTACAGTACGTCATACATTTTGAGACATCAATTAAATAGGTAATTCCACAAATTCCAAAATATTCGCGAACGTACAGCGATTTTCATTAGTATCTCTGAATTCCCTGCATTTGTGATATTTTATAACAACTGGCAACACTGCACGCGTTGCCCTGCTGTTAGCTGCGGGAAGAAAATATAATCGCAAACACGTAACTGCGGGAATCATATATTCGTTTTTTTGTTTGTGTAAGCATCACGCAAAAATTACTGGACCGATTTTGTTTGAAAGCTTATGATTCTACTTGAAAACTGGTGTATATTTTATTCCGCTCCGATGACAGAAACACGATATGTAACAATAAAACCACATTTTTTGAAATGGGAGCTCCCTTTATATCGGTTGCACTTGGTTGTGAAAAAATGTGGAAATATATATATATATATATATAAATATATATATATATATATATATTTATATATATATATATATATATAAATATATATGTATATATATGTAGGTTTTCTCAGGTTATGGTTCGATGGGTAAAATAATCAAATGCAAGTTATAACATTTTTTGGGTGTTTTTTTTTTCTATTAAACAATTTAAGTTCCGCCTGGGAGGCTTCCCGGCTTCTTCAGATTTTTGCTATAAAGGAAATATATATGGTGAAGCCACATGTAATTGACATTGACAAATAGTTTTTTCTTACCTGCCAAAACAAATTCAAAGGGTTAATGGTTGTAGGGTTCTTTTGCCCATTTTATTCTGGGGAACATTTCTTTGCTTCTTTTTCATTGTAAGTAAGTTAGGTGCTTGAGATGGAAATACTTGGTTTTTTAATGTAAAAGTGAGTAAGTAAGTATTTATTAAGAATTATTCTTAAATGAAAAAGAAGCAAAAAAATGTTCCCCAGAATAAAATAGGCGAAAGAACCCTACAACTATTAACCCTTTGAATTTGTTTTGGCAGGTAAAAAAACTATTTGTTAATGTCAATTACATGTGGCTTTCCCATATATATTTTCATTATAGCAAAAATCTGGAGAAGACAGGAAGCCTCCTAGGCGAAACGTAATTTGTTATATAAAAAAATACAAGAAAAAAAACACCAAAAATATGTTTTAACCTGCATTTGGTTATTTTACCCATCGAACCATAACCTGAGAAAACCTATAACCCATATTATACTACATGGTTCAAGGATCAAAATTGAATTATATATATATATATATATATATATATACAGCAAACGCACAGTACGAAGCCCGGTATATACCAATGATGAATCGAAGCCCGGGTTGAGAGGCAAGGGGACTCGATGCTTTCATTTAATATTTCAAGAATATTTTGCCAGTCGTCGATCAGTTCGCATATCATTAGCTTAGTCTTAGCATATGAATATTTCATTGTTATTTCATATGTATCTTCCCCAGTGTCAGCCAAGGGAATTCTTACCATTAACCTTTCGGAGAATTATTGAGCCTTTCCCATCTCACTGTTAAATTACCTACTAGGGATAATAGCACTTGTCTACGCGATAATACCGAACAAAGTATTCAGATATTTCACGCACATCGAAAATGTCATGTCTACTTAAAATTCAATATACCGATTTCCCGAAAGAATATTTGAAGCTCGATCAAATGACTCAAATCGATCCGAGTATTGTTATTGAAAATACGTTGTTTTAAGGTGTACAGAAGGACACATCCTTAACGATAAAATTGCACGTTGTATTCGACGCCTCCGCGAAATCAGTATCAAACCTCTCATCAAATGAAGTTCAATTGACTGGATGACAATGCAATATTAACTCGCTCTCTTGTCTGTCTGTTTGTTTGTCTGTGATAATAACAATCGTAACAGTAGTAAGGAGCAATCGATTTTAAACTAAATGTCTCCATCATAATCCCATCAAGATGTTTAAAATCGATTGCAAAATTTCACACATAAAAAACGAAAAGCAGAAAATAATTATTTGGATAATTTTTTCAATATATACCACGCGTATAAAACGGACTGAAAAGTATAAAATAATTTCTCCTAGCCCCATACAGATTTATAATCCCATACCATAGACCTTATAACTGATGGACTGGCCGTCACGTGACTTTAACACACAGTTCCTGGCGGACTATATATGAGAGAGAGATGTTGTGAAGGATAGAAATACGACAAGGCAGAAGATACAAATTGGCTATGGCATTACATTGGAAAAACCTATTTCTTGTAATTTTTTCAAGGGAAATATTGACTACTTTGAATGAGATGAGTTTTGAAAAAGTTCAAGGAATCACACTGAGGAACTTTATGCGACATATTTCCATGATATCTTTCAGAAACAAAAGAATTCCATTGAGCCTCCATCTGAATGAAAATGATTTTTATATCTCTTCCAAAATTTTCAGGAAGTTTAGGAATGAAAAAAATTATTGATAATTAAATTTATATTCGGTATCATGAAGTTAGAAGTGAAATTGAACTAAATTGGGAACTCCGGCGATTTCAGAATTTGTTATCAATAATGCCTACATAAAAAACGTTTTATCGATAAAATTTCGTGTCTGTAGAAAAAATGGCCCAATTAATTTTGGGAAATACTGAGGAAAATAGTACGTGTTATTGAGGATGAAAGTGATATTTTTTCTATCGAGCGTGACGGAGGTCGACGGACAATCCGTAGAGAAGTCTATTCCAGCCTGGCGCTGTAAAAGAATATCTTTACTCCGGCGGGGTAAAAGTATGCTGTTAGTCCAACGGAGTAAAAATTCCATGTATATTTAAAACGTTTGAAGAAAACATTCTTCGATTTAAAAACGTATATATCTGCGTTTGTTCTCGGAAAAAAAGGAAAATTTTGGGACTCAAATAAATCATATTATACTTTTATAAATATAACATTAGTTCAAGCAATTGCTCGGGAAAAACATCAAATTCTACACCTGAATCAAACAAAATCCTACCAACCCACCTATGCTAGGTGTACTAATAATAAATCTATTAACTTCAGCTACAATATAAATAGAGGCACAAAAATTAAACTTATATAAACAAGAGAAGTCACGTAAATTGTTATCAGTTTGTGCGTGAAATTAAATTGAAATTTTCTCATAAGTTCGGAAACCTGTGAAAATGTGTTAAAAAAATCCACAAATCAGTACCTACACTCCATGCTTACTCACCTATGAAATTTCACATCCAGCTCTTTTTTGTACCTAACTACACAATTGTAGGCTGTACACGAAGAAGGCATAGATATTCAAGAATGTTTATTACTTGTCAAACAGTTCAGAAACACTGGATAAATTTATAAAAAACTTTCAAAACACCCCACACGAAAACACATATAAACAATATACGAAACCAATGTTATGCCTGAACTCATTCTGTCCTTTTTCACAGGTTCTGATATCAATGGTCTCTTTCTCATAACCAGTCCATATTATTATAATGTCTATGTCCCATACAGATTCCCTACCCCATACAGATAGTCTTGAAAACTCATGACTGTGAATTCTTAATAGCTGTGAAAATACTTGTGAGATTTAAAACAAAAAATGTGGGGTACAAGCAAAAGATAATTGATGCATGAATAGTTCACCTAAGTCACTAAAAATGTTATTGCGCTGCAAATGATATGAACTGTTGTGTGAGTTTCTTCAACGACAGCTACTTCCTACACTCCTTACTATTATATATTGAATATGCCTCACGTTTTTTGTTCTAAATCTTGAACGAATTTTCATAGCTATCAAAAATTCACAATCACAAATTTTGAAGGCAATCTGAATTGAATAAGTAATCTGTAGGGGGTTATAAATCTGTATGGGGCGAGAATAAATTATTTTATACTTTTTAGTCCGTTTTATAAATGTGGTATAAAAAAAATATGTAAATAATTTTTAGTACTTTCAACTTCAAATTTCAATAAATTATATTATTTTTCTACATTACACTAGAGTATACACTATTTTGTAGGACAGCCATTGCTTTTAACAATTTCATATGGTGTGCTGAGATGGAATTTTGTTTGATACATGTTGCCAACAGTAATCATGAATTACATATTTTACGTTGAAAAGGAAAACATTCTCAATTGAATATTAAATGAAAATATTTTTCTGTGAATTGAAAAATTCTCGATAATAAATAATAGTTTAAAAAAACTAAAAAAACGCTTTTTATGAAAAACCGAACTGAAAAATGAATAAATAATAGTTTGAAAAAACTGAAAAACACGCTATTATAGAAAACCAAACCAAAAAAATAGAAAATAAATTTTAATAAATTTGAATTAGGAATAGTGTAAAAAAATTTAATAAATAGAATTAATAATAATGTGAATAAGAAAAAAAATTATTTAAAAAAAATGGGTGCTTTTTAAGATTCAGATTAAGCACCCGACGATTTTTTTTAAATACAATAAATTTGTTTCTTATTTACATTATTATTATTTTTATATTTATTAAAAAAATTTACACTATTCTTAATTCATATTTATTAAAATTTATTTTTAATTTCTTCAGTTTGGTTTTCTATGAAAGCGTGTTTTTCAGTTTTTTTAAACTATTAGTCATTTGTTTTTTAGTTCGTTTTTTTTATAAAAAGCGTGTTTTTTAGTTTTTTTTAACTATTATTTATTTTCCACTTTTTAGTTTGGTTAATTTAAAAAAGCGTGTTTTTTTTTTAAAATTTTAAACTATTATTTGTTCTAATTTACTATTAATTCCGTGATTACTATTAGTAACTGTATTTTTTTTCCAAATCATTAATGTGTACAGCTGTATTAATAGTCAAATCTCGATTTAAGAAGTCATTCAAAGATTTTAACGTTGTCAATATATACAGTGGCTCACAATATTCGACTCCAAAAACCTCCACATACCAATTTTGAATAGAATCGGACCATAATCACAAAACTCGTCCACCATTTTGGAGCCGCCATCTTGAATTGCTCAATTTTTACGAGACAATCATAATATTCGACTCCAAAAACCCCCACATACAAATTTTGAATAGAATCGGACCATAATCACAAAACTCGTTGACCATTTTGGAGCCGTCATCTTGTATTTTTCAATTTTGACAAAAGAATCATAATCTCCGACCACGAAAACTCTCAGATGCCAATTTTAAAGCGAATCGGACCATAATCACAAAACTCGTCCGCCATATTGGAGCCGCCATTTTGTTTTTTTCCTTACACAAAAATTTCTCGATGCATTGTCACCGGAATTATGTACAACTGCCAAATTTCAAATCATTCGGACGTCTGGAGGTGGGTCAAAATCGCGCCCAAAGGAGTCGGTTACAAACAAACAAACATACAAGTGAAGCTAATATAAAACGTGTAAAAATGAAGTTATTTTTGTGAATATCTAAATAACTACTTCCCCTGCTGAAGCCACGCTGGACATTGAGCGACATCTGATAGATATTTTGAAAGGAAAGAAAAAATCTGAAAGTAAAAATTTGATTTTCTATTCCAGTCTTAATTGAGAACTCATATAGATGAATGAGATAAAGAAAAATGTTTTCCAAGGAGGAGCACTCACTAGAAATCATTTGTAACATTGATGAAAGACTGGCATCGCATTCGATAGTTCTTCAATAAATTTTTGTCGAAGAAGATCTATTTCACGCTTCCACGATCATCAGGAAGACCGGAAGAATTGGGAAACACATTTTCTAGAAGCAATCTCACTTTGCAAAGATGGAAAAATGAAAGATTTAATTCGGAGTGACATTTTGAAATCTGTTTTTTTTTGACATTTTAACCTGTCATGGAGTATGTAGATTGGTTTGTTTGAAAACATGAATGCGATGCCAGTCTTGCATCAATGTTACAAATGATTTCTAGTGAGTGCTTTTTCTTGGAAAACATTTTTCTTCATCTATATGAGTTCTCAATTAAGGCTGAAATAAAAAAATCAAAGCTTCACTTTCAGATTTAGGGCCCTTTCAAAATATCTATCAGATCAAGTTCAATGTCAAGCGTGGCTTTAGCCGGGGAAGTAGTTGTTTTCTGATAGATATTCACAAAAATAACTGCTTTTCTAGCGTGGATTTTTGAATTCACAGAGAAATATTTCTATTTAATATTCAATTGAAATTTTTTTCCTTTTCAACATGAGTACCCCACAATTTTATTTTAAACGATGGAAGATAGTGACTAAAGTTTATCTTGGAGTCGCAGATGATTCCACATCCAATGTTATGAACATTCTGTTCATATTTTTGAACAAACCTAAATATTTTACGCATAATAGTTGCGTTAAAAAAATGTTCAGTATCCTCCAAGTCTCTCTGCGTAAACCCTGAATATTTTTTTTGATACCCACCAAATCATTAAATTGTAAAAAAAAAATTCAGGATTCAAAATGAAGCGAAATGCCTTTTTGTTGAAATTGGCTCTTGAGAATAAGATTGCCCATGCGTCAGAAGATTTAAGTGTCATGAACATTTCCGATCCTCCCCCATCTTCCCTTTTTTGGAAAAACTTCCCAAACAGAAGAAAATATGGATTACAGCGAAACATTCACAGATAAATCTGATGAATCTAATTCACAGCCTCTAGAACTTCATTACTAGTACCAGAACATCTTAAATTAACTACAATTTGTCACAACTCATTAGATGTTAATAGTTATCATGGAATTATCCAAGAAAGTGGTTCAATGCTAGGAATACTTTGGATAACGTAATTTCTCAAAATCCTCTATTTTCAGCAGATTGGCAAAAGCCACCTTATAGACCTAATTCATAAAAACCTCAACTCTATTTTGTTGCCGATCCTAAAAAAAATTATTAATCTATGGAAACAGATTATCTAGATGGTGATACAAAAAATTTCGAAAATGTATATACATACCTACTACTTTTGAAAATATAGATTTTACGAAATTCACAAAACAAAATAAATGAGAATATTTTTGTTAACAAGGATTGGGTTGAAATAAAAACTTTCGTTTACAATTTCTTCAGATGAGTTAAACGTTTTGCTTCACCTAAACTGCATCTTACAAAATGCCATAGTGTATGTGAGTAAATTTTCTAGCCAAATCACTAATTAGTATATTCTTATTGGACCATCTCTCTCAATGGGTTCTCGTTCTCCTCAATTATTAGTATAGAATTTGCAAGTTTATTTCAAACTGTAACATTATTTTTGAAAAGAAGATAGATAGAATACTGTACTGGCTTTTCAATAAAACACTCTAATATTTGATGGATCTGAAAACTCATTCTCAACATCCACTATAACAGTGAAATGTAGCATAAAATGTTTCTTTCCTTCATTTCCATAATATTTATATTATTTTCTCATATCTGAGTATGATTCAGCCTTTCATCGCTGAATTCATAAGTAATGTTATTTTTTATGATTTAATGAGATGAAATTCAAGATCAATATTGAATGAATACATCGTAATAAAAAACATAAAAAAATACCGAAAACATTTTAGGTGCTCCTCAACTTTTCAGTTCAAGTTTAACTCTGAGAATGCTCCTTTACCTCAATCATGTATTAAAATTATGTGAAAATTTAAAACATATTTATTACAAAGTAGAAGTAGAATCAATAAAAAATTTGGGGTATATAATCATTGAATATGTAACACATATTTCAGATTTCTCTTTATAGATAGATGAAGAAAAAATAGTCATACTTTTAAGATAATTTTTTCGTTCTTTCCACTTTTTATATCTTTTACATTTATTGATATATGAAAACACGTTTGGTGGTCTGCAGCTATTCCAAAACTAGCGAGAATAAATAACACGGATTATAAAAAAATATTGTAAGTAAGTAAATTAGTTTCCAAACGGCTAAGTATTCGAATGTTCAGTAACTGTAATACCTTTATTATGATAGCATTTCAAACAGTTAAATCTACGTAGTTGTCAGATTTAAGGGCTTCTTAACCACGCAAATTATGATAATATTAAGGAAGCCCACTTTGGGCTTCCTAAATATTCCGCGAGCTTCGTACCTACTGTCTTTGAACTATATCATTTTGAGCTTGGTAATGATGGTTGCTATGTATATAATTTTTATTACATTGCTTCGTATGTCTTTCCGGTTCAAAATTTGTAATGCATTTTTGGAGCACTTGACGATATCCAATTGAGCTGAAATTTGGCAGGGGTTCATAATTCAGGTGACGCTGCATTATAAAATTTTTGTTACAGAAAAAACAAAATGGCGGCTCCAAGATGGCGGACGATTTTGGTGATTATGGTCCGATTCTATTCAAAATTTATGAAATTCAAATGACGGCTCTTGGAATTTTTGTTAGAGAAAAAACAAAATGGCGTCACAACATGGCGGACGAGATTTAGGTTTATGGTCCGATTCGATTCAAAATTGGTATGTGGGGGTTTTCAAGGTCGGAGATTATGAATTTTTGATCAAAACTCACAAATTCAAGATGGCGGACGAGTTTCTGTAATTATGCCACGATTCGATTCAAAATTGGTACGTCGGGGTTTTTGAGGTCAGAGATTATGAATTTAGTCGAAGATTATTGATTTTTCAGTTAAAATTCATAAATTGAAGATGGCAATTCCAGGATGGCGGATGAGTTAATCTTTAGTTGGTCTCCTTTTTAAGGACTAGATAGCTCAGAACTTATAGGAAATAGGCCTCATAATGACGATGCTTCAACAAAAATGCATAGATTAAGGCGGAATTAAGTACTTAAAAACACAAAATAAAATAATTAATAAAAAACCTTTTAAAAGGTTATTCAAATGCATTAAAAAGTAAAAAATAATTACTCTGGATGTGTGATGTAGGTTATTCCGTGAGTTATAGATTCAAAAGTTCGTCGCTTCGTATCGAACTGAAAACTTTGCGCGACAAGCTTTTGAATCTATAACTCAAGGAATAATCTACGTCACACATCCAAAGCAATTATTTTTTACTTTTTAGTGCATTTGAAGGCTTTTTATTATTTATTTTTTAAGTATCTATGCCACTAGTTCGATTTCAACAAATCAGCTCTGATTATTGTATTCGTCTTGATATCATATGTAACATAGGTTACCCATTTATTTGAAAAGTCCAAAATAGTAGTGTCGACAAATATATAAAATGAAAGTTAAGAACTCAAACCGACTACTAGAAAACGTATCCAATGTTAAAATGCATGAAAGAAAAAATATTTTTCAATTCAAGTATATTTTTTTAATCAGGGGCACCTTTGACCATTCTCACTTAGATGCTTTATTTGGAGAAATAACATTCAGTGTACCATCACAGAAAAAAATGACCCCCGACAAGGTCATATAAAAAACAAAAAATAGTTTCGCATCCAAATTATAGCGTGTAGTAATTTTGTTCTGACTGCCAAAATATGCAGGATGGCATTTTTGTTAAGTGGAAACAAATACCATAAATCCAAAAGTATTTAAAATTAACAGCGAGATGGGGAAGGAGATGGTTTCAGAGTTTTGAACCATGATATTTTTTATTTTTGAGTACCTCACAGACCGATACTTTTGATCAGGATGGAAGACACTACGAAATATCAAGAACTCACTAGATATGATTTGTTGAAAATATAAACAGGATGTTCATAAAATCAGATGTGGAATCATCTGCGACTGAACAATTACAAAAAAATATTTCAATTGAGAATGTTTCCCTTTTCATCACTAGACATTTTTCTACATGTGGGTTTCAGATTATTGAAAGGAAGTGAAATGAAGTAATTAATACGAAACTCGATAACCAAATCTTGTATCATAATGTTATGAAAACGTGTATCCCGATCATTTTCAATAAAAAAACTTTTAGGAACCTACTCATTTAATAAATATTTTTCGCTTGTAGCCAGATGAGAATGAACTCTCAACGAAGAAATAAAAACAACGTTATTCCGAAATTTTCAGTTTTGTATTGTGTTGTGAAAATATTCTGGCATCCATTTAGTATATATAAAAAAAACAGTTTAATAAACGATTTCTAATATTGCAGAAATTGTGAGAAAAGAATTAGTGACAAAATCATATAAAACATTAACTATTCAAAATTGAAAATAGGTACTCATTCAGACTCACCATTTGTGTTTGAGAAATTCAATAGTAAAGCACAGTGGGTCACAGAATCTAACGGAACCAACCAATTGTTGTGTTAGGTCTTCTTGAAATCAAGTGAAACTACTGGCAAATTTCGAAAATTCGCTATTATCTGTCAACCCTTTGGGAGTGGTCACTGGGAAGAACGAGGGGTAGGTAATAAATCGCTCCTACCTCTATTTTGCACATCTTCGAGGGATTGTTTTGCGAGGGTGTAAGCAGGTCCGGAATAGAGCATTTGAGACCGGGAAGATATTCGAATTATGCTCAATTCTGATTCCATACCAAAATTGGAAACAAAAAATCCAAACCGTTATTCACGAAAGGAAAATATAATCCGATTTCATTTTGGGTTGAATATTGGCATTTTTTTGAATCAGTAAATGACTTGACCCTACACTGAAAAAAGTTTTGTTCGTAAAATCAATGAACAGTGTTGATTGATTTGCCATACATTTATTCAACGAATGATCAATTGATTCTACGAAAAATTAACTAGTTTGTTTTGAATAAATAATTGCAGTGTTCATTGATTTCATTACGAGTGTTCGTTAATGTATACAGTGCGCGTCAAAATTATGGAACAAATTCGATATTTCGCAAGCCATGTACTTTTGACAAAAATCCTAAAATAGGTCGATTTTTATTTTGAAATGCCGATTTTTTTATGTATATTCTAAAATGGTTATGTCGGTAATTTTTTTAAATTGGAATAGATGTCTTGTGATATTTCATCTGAAAGGCCCTTCAATACTGCATTCAATGATAATAATTAATTAGATTTTTTTTTGTACAGGGTGAACAAAAATTAATATTTTATTTCAATAAGAGAATAACTTGATATCCAACAAAATAGAACAGTTAAATAGGATGTTCGAAATGCCATCCACCAGTCTCTTGACAATAAGCAAATCTACGGACACATTCCTCTTGCACATCACGAATAACTTCCGGAGTAATTCTGTCAATTTCGATCCTAATTCGATTTTTCAACTTTTGTAGATTTTGCGACCTTCGATTTCAAATAACTCCACAAGAAAAAATCCAGGGGCGTAAGATCTGGAGATCTTAGGGGCCACTCTATCGGTCCGCGTCTACCAATCCACCTCCTAGAAAAACAGTTATTCAAAAACTCGCGAACATCACGTGCATAGTGTAGGGGTGCACCATCTTGTTGCAACCAAATACTTTCATTTGGTGAGTTAGGATTGTTGGCGTTTGGAAAAATATATTTTTATTATTATTACATTATGATTATGAAATTCTTGTATTGTCATCGGTCCTCGATATGTGTGACAAATTTCAGATTATTCGGAAGATTGGAAGTGGGTGAATATTTACTTCCAAGATTTTATTACATTGTGAGTTATTTTGTTACAAGTAAAGATAATAAAAGCGTGTTAAAAAATGCAAACTTTTACTTTTTTGAGCCAAGGCTCTGATCCCTTAGACTGCCCTGGCGGACTAGTGAGTCAGTGCTCTACTACACCAATGGATCCTTTCCAAATATTAATAGTTAGCTTTTTCCTAGTCTAAAATGGAAACAAAAGACAATCACAAATTAATGCCATAATAGGCAAGTTAGTGTCGAATAAATGTCAGTTGAAATATCAACAAATATTCTTCAAAAATTCCAAGTGAAAAGGTTCTAAAAGTAAACTATGACTACTTTAAGTGAAACCCAACGCATAGAAATTTTGATTTTTATTGGATGCGGAGATAGAACCAGAACTCAACAAGAGGTATGCGACTTGTTCAATGCGAAGTATCCAAATAGACCAATCAGTCGTTCAACAGTCAGTAAGATTGAGAAAAAATTTAGAGAAACTGGTCATGTCAAACATATTCCGAATGCTGGACGTCCTAAAATAGAAGAAAACGTGAAACTTGATGTTCTATTGGGTGTCGAGAATAATACTCACAATACTTCACGACAAATTGCAGCAGACCTTGACATATCCCAAAGTTCTGTATTACGTATTCTAAAAGCAGAAAAGTACCATCCATACAAAGTACAGCTACATCAACAACTCAATGATGATGATCCCGATCGCCGTGTGGAGTTCTGTGGAATGATGCAGGATTTGTGTAACCGCAATCCACGTTTTATAAAACAAATTCTGTTTTCCGATGAGGCTACGTTTTGCCTAAATGGTTCAGTAAATCGTAAGAATTGCAGATATTGGAGTAGGGATAATCCTCACTGGATGATGGACGAGCATACTCAATACCCTCAGAAAGTCAATGTTTGGGCAGGGATAATAGACGACAGGATTGGTAGACGCGGACCGATAGAGTGGCCCCAAGATCTCCAGATCTTACGCCCCTGGATTTTTTCTTGTGGGGTTATTTGAAATCGAAGGTCTATGTAGATAGGCCACAAAATCTACAAGAGTTGAAAAATCGAATTAGGATCGAAATTAACAGAATTTCTCCGGAAGTTATTCGCAATGTGCAAGTGGAATGTGTCCGTAGATTTGCTTATTGTCAAGAGACTGATGGATGGCATTTCGAACATCTTATTTAATTGTTCTATTTTGTTGGATATAAAGTTATTCTCTTATTGAAATAAAATATTAATTTTTGTTCACCCTGTAAAAAAATATCTAATTAATTATTATCATTGAATGCAGTATTGAAAGGCCTTTCAGATGAGGTATCATAAGACATCTATTCCAATTTAAAAAAAATACCGATTACGTCACCATGTCAAAACCAGTGACATAACCTCTTTAGAATATACATAAAAAAATCGGCATTTTAAAATAAAAATCGACTTATTTTAGGATTTTTGTCAAAAGTACATGGCTTGCGAAATATCTAATTTGTTCCATAATTTTGACGCGCACTGTATGTACTAAAGCCAATGTAAATGTTCATTGCATCAATGACTTTTTAATAGTTCAAGTAATGTATTCGGTATATGTCAGGGTCTACTATCACTATTATATTCGAGTGTAACCCGGAGGCTCTTACTCTTTCAACATAAAAACAAGTTCATCCATCAAAGCATCCAGGGGAGCAGATATTTGTTGATCCCCCTGAAAAACCACATTTATCACCCAATAATCTTATCTTCACCGAGGTATATCAAACATTGTTCATATACATCATATAAAGAACAGTCTTGTTACGGTTCCTTGCGGTTTCCCAAAAACTATATAACTGGTCAGACTTTCAATTTACCTGCGATTGTTTTGTCGAGCAAATCTTCATCAGATGGGACAGCTGGACTGCAGTCTTATTGATAATCATTTGCTCCAGCTTATAGAGCAGCTGATCTCTAGGCGGGCTGAGATATTCTTCCAGAAGTCTAGGAGGCAAAGTGGGAATATCAGGTGCTATTCCTAGCATTCCCGGTTTTGTTTTGAAAGTTGCTGAGGCAAGAGCGTAGGATAGCACGCCCGCGTCGTGGGCTTCCATCTTCAGCACTTTGGATGACCTGATATCATAAAACATTTAAGATTAAAATCAATTAACAGACAAATCCCTTCATAGTTATTGAATTTAAATGTACACGAAACTGGGCCTTAACAAACACAGGGATGTCCTAGGTATGTCCTTTTTATGTACCGCGGTACAAGGACATGATTGGGACATTCAGGGGATGTCACGCACAGGTTGTCCAGAAGACATCTGGTATATCCCTTCATGTCCCAAGCCATTCACGAAATTTGAATTTTGATTGGACAAGGATTAGTAAAGAATCTTTAGTCCTTGCCATGGTGGTGATTCTCGAAAATAGTCGAGAAATATTTTTTTTTCCAAAAGTTTTGAAAAATATTAATTTCTATAGAGGATATAGCTTTCACTACCCTGTATGGATTAACAAATAGCCCATCACTCCAGAGAGCGCCTGGAACGTTTAAAACGCGAGGGGTCGTCTATATTGTAATCAGTGGCTTCCCTCTCAAGAGGATTCTCGTGGGCTATTGCACAATCAAATACTCTCTCAATCAGCTCGTTCTGGATGTCATTACAATCTAAGAATTCAGGGACTCCCCTGAAGACAACTCTCAATTTTTTATAATCAGGTAGACTATAGGTGTGAAACGGAATATCTTGATCTTTAAAAATACTGGATATTTTCCTGTGGTGTGTCAAATACATTCTTTGACAGTTTGTTCAATTCAATATTATTCCTTTTGAATAAAGAACTAACAGTGACCCACTTGTTTTCATCTCTGACTGTGATAGGAGGGACGTTTTGTCTTCTGATTGTATGTGGAGTCTGCTCTGTGGGTGAAGTATTTGTCGCGATGGCATCATCCATATTCACGTCGTCGACACTTTCTGTACAATTTTGAACTTGACTAGTTCCTCCGCTAGAAGAGGCGCACTCGGATTCGGGTTCAGCTGCTGGACCATTTTTTGCCGGTTGGTGCAGTCACTGTCTGATGTGACATTTGTCAAACTTTGGAATTTATTTGAAGTTGGAACATTTAACGCAGTTTTTCTACTAGAGTCGGCATATCCTACTAGTCTAGAGCTTCTACGATAATGATAAGATGTCGAGGGTTGATTCTGCGTATCTTTGGTAGCCAACAGGGCAGGAAATTGCTCCTTTCTGAGCCTTTTTGTAGCAGGGACATCACCAGATTCTTCAGACTTCTCATTCGATTTCGCCGAAATTAGTGAACTCATTATTGGTATTTTTGATAAACCTTCACCTGGTAAAGACAACAACGCCCTCATCACCTCCAGGAGATCGGCCCTCGGCAGAGAACCGATTCCTGCAAAGACTGATTCATTGCCCGCCAGATCGCAATTTCCAATCGGATTTCCATCCAATTTTCTGTCTTCAGGGAGATTTTTCAACGTCGTATCCAATATATATGGTGCAGGAGGATTAGTTTTCTGTTCCAGGATGGTACAAGACTGGTTTGATTCGGAAAAACACGAATTTCTCACACTTTACTGCGGAGCAAACTTTCTACCAAGTATGTTACTTCGCTATAGAGGGTAAACTCTATTCGTTATATGATTTGTTTTTTCTGCAGATGTAATCTTTCAATAAATTCTGGTTATATATCAATGAACAGCGCATCATCGAACAATCAACTTGTGAATTATGCCAACCAAGGTAACTCATTTCAATAATGTATGAATATATCGATTGATTATTTGAAGTTATTATTGATTCAACAAATAACCTAGTTTTTCATAGAATTTTCAATATTTCAATATATATATATAACATATATATATATATATATATATATATATATAAATATATATATATATATATCAAAAAGGCACTGCAAGTACTGAGGGGGGAACAAAAATCACCTGAAACCGTAAATATTCCAATGAGGACCAGGAAATACTATGATATTTATTGCAGGACCAACAAAAAGTGATCTGTTCACAATTTAGGAGCTCAAAAAAAATAAACAACGTTAGCTCGTGAGCACCGAACACAGCACGGACCATAGCTAATCGACCAATAGGGCAGTAGTTTTAGCAAATCACGTGCGTGTCACGTAACGATCACAATAGTTGTTTACTTTTATAGGTACTAAATTGTGGATTCAGATGAACTTGAATTATTCATTGTATAATTGTGTAACTCAAAATTGTGAAAAAGGTTAGCTAGTACCATTTTGAAATAAAAGATTCAATTATGAAGATATTAAATCTAAACATTTATTTTGTAAGGTACAAAAGCTCTAGTGAATGAAAATACGTGAATGATTCAATAAAAAAAACATATAAAAATATATGCATTCAATTTTTCTATATACTCTATCCACCAAACATGTTTCCAATGCTCCTATGTGATTCGTCAGAAATACAGATCGTGTTCACTTCCCATAATTCGGGAGCCCATCATATGCTATCGAGAAAATTGAAAAATTCCAAAGGGCTCTGGAGATTTTTTGAAAAAAAAAAAAATTCGAAAAAACTATTTTTTCTACTAAATACGGACCTGGAGATTTTTTGAAATTTTGGGCTCTTTCAAAAATCTGGAAATTTTTCAAATGTCTTTTGGATCGATTATCACACCCTTAGCCAATAATTTTGAAACATATATAAACAATGAAGAACCCTGTTTTTGTTATTAAGGAACTGAATTGTTAAGTAATGAATGAAATACTTTGAATCAAAGTATGAAAACAAGCATTAGGCTATGAATTGAAACCATTGAAACAATGAATGCAATACATTATTACGATAAACGGTGTTCATTATATTAACGAAAACGAGCATTAGTCTGTGAATTGAAAACTTCGGAACAATGAATGCAATACATTATTACGATGAACGGTGTTCATTATATTAACGAAAACAAGCATTATGCTATGAATGGAAAACATTTACATCCTCATTGAAACAATGTATGCCTTCTATTATCACGATAAACGCTGTTTATAATACTAAAGGAAACAATCATAAGACCATACATTGTATGCATTGTTTCAGTATTTTATATTCATTATCAGGAAGGAATATTCCTAAACGCAAATTCATTTTCAGATAATAATGATGCTCTTAAATAGCACGAAACAAAAACAATATTTATACTTGTTCAAGAAATGCAAAATTGTTTTTCACCATATGCAATAAAAAAGAAATAGAATTGTGGTTGTAACTTACGAATGAAAATACTTCCAAAGATTAATGACAATGTATTAAACAAATTACATCGGACTTTGATAGATATAAATTCATGCAATGAGACAGCTAATCGATTTAATATTTTATAACAGTCAATCGAGTTTTCAAAAATAATATTTTTACTGAATCAAGTACACTCTCGTGTATTTTTCATCACAGTAGAATAACTTCTTGGTTCGTATAGATAGTGCTTGATTTCACATTTCCAGAAAAAATCGCTCCAGGAAGGATGACATGGCTTTTTATATTTGTTTATTAATTTTTTAGTTCCATCATCATTACATATTGAATACATTTGAGTGGGAATGGTCGCTTTCATATTGAAGATTCAATAAATACTCTCACATTTCAATAGTGGTTAATCGGATTATTTATTTTTTCAGAATAGTTTGTAACGAATGATGTGAATTTGCGGAATATGTTTTTTCAAAAATATGTGGAAAAAACCGACGTATTCCAAAGTTACCATTCTTATTTTTTCTGTTAGTTTTTATGATTTCATTGAAATCGGAAAACATCACAACGAACATCCCTCTAAAATTCTTATGCTCAATAATGTCATTTTCCTCAGAGAATCGGCAATGCTTCTTTCGGGACCCTGACTCCAACTTCGAGAATTGCAAGATCTGATTTTTCTTGAGGAATAATCTGTCCAGATCATGTCAATACAAAATACTGAACATTTTCTAGACAAATCAACACGAAGCAAGAAATGAACGTAAAGAGAAGAAATCTTGACCTGATGCATTCTGATCCACACAAATTTTTCAAAACGCGTATTGTAAAATTTGTTTCATTACTTGTTTTGTGAGGAAGTTGACCTCTTTCTCTTTCCTAATCACATTTTCATGGGATAGCGGATTGGGGCGTTTCGGATAATCAAACAAACAGCTATCAGCTAACTGCGAAAAGCTGGATTAAGGTGGACAATGGTTAGGTACAGTGTTAGCCTCATTCGACCTCATCGATTTTTAATGTGAATATACTCAGCAAGCGTCATGTTGGGATTTTTCTACACAATTCAGAGATCACTTAAGGCTTATGGGGAGGGAACAGCTCAAAAGAAGATTTTCTCATTCAATAAATTCTCTCAAAATTCCTGCAATAGTCTTCAATATGTTCAATATATACTATCACTCGTTTTGTTTGTTAAATCGGTGTTGGATTTTATTTTTATTATAATTATACAGGGTGAGTCAACAGGATTCCTGTGTTTCATTGCTCCTTAATGTATCACTATTTCGAATTCTTATATTTTTTTTGTCAAAGAGATCATCTAAAACCACTTTTTGAAAACATGTTTCATTCATACTGGGTGCATCATTGATGCGTGGCTAACCAAAGTTGTTCTTTTTCAAATGAAACACCCGGTATATTTTCATATAATCCGATCGGCTGTTCCATTGGCTGCTCAACGATTTTTTCAATTTTGAATTCCGTTGCGGCGTTGCCGAGTTATTCAAAAGAAATCTATTTTATAGACTCCTTTTAGAAAAATTACCTATTTCACATTTCGAAATGTTTAGTGAATATAATTGGGAAATCGTTGAACAATATGATGATGTTCATTGAGAATACCAAGAATTTGGAATAAATTGTACAGGATGCCCGATACAACAACACAAACTTAGCCATTTTCAAACATCGGTATTTTGATTTTTTCAAATGGAATACCCTGTATATTTTCATTTAAATCAACTCCTTTTTGATAACTCTATACTTTCCATTCTCCATGTCATGTACCTAAAACAACTCGTTTCCGAGATTATTATACATCCAGAAGATGGATATTTTTCCACAGAAAATATTGACAATGTTCGCCTTTGGTATCATATTTGGAATTAAACTTTGCATAAGAATCATAATTATTCGAATCTAACAGAAAATAACAATAATGATTGCAGCAAATGTTCAATGTGCCTACCATTTTCGCCAATACACACTCTCAATCTGTTTCGGAAATTAGTATCCACATGTGCCAGCATGTCCTCTGAAGTTTCCCTGAAAGCAGTACGAATTCTTGCTTTCATATTTTCAGGAGTTGTGGGCGGAGTTTGATTGATAACCCATTTGATGTATCCCCATAAAAAAAATCAATTTTTGTAAAGTCCCGTGACCTTGGAGGCCACTGAACTGGCCCTCCTCTATCTATCAATTTTTCACGGAATTCATTATCAATGTATTCCCGCACATCAGTGTGGTAATGTGCAGGCGCGCCATCTTGTTGTAGCCACATTCTCTGCCTTATTGCCAATGGAATATCATTCAATACATTTGATAACTGACTTCGCAGAAATCTTAGATATTTTCTTCCATTGAGATGACCGTTGAAAAAAAAGGGCGCAATTACACGCCGACCAATGATACCTTCCCAAACATTCAGTGACCAACGTTGTTGGTGATTGACAAATCTAACAAAAATGAGGATTTTCAGTTGCATAATAGTGCATATTATGCCGATTCACATGGCCATTGTTGTGAAACGTGGTTTCGTCTGAAAATAGAACATGCCCAAAAAAATCAGGATCTTGGTTGATTTTATCCACACCCTATTGGCAAAACCGCATTCGCTTTGGAAAACCTCCTTCAGTCAACTCCTGCATTAATTGCATATGATATGGATGGTAATTGCATTTTCTCACCATCCGAGAAACACTACTTTGAAATATCCCCAACTCCCTACTCAAAATACGTGTACTCACATGGGGATTCTCGGTAATATGAAATGCAATATCAAGAGTATTTTAATCATTCGTTACAGGACAAGCACGTTCAAACTTTTTGTAAAATACTTTTCCAGTTTCCTCAAATCTTGTTTTGAATTTTCGAAATGCTCGCTGGTCTGGATGTCTTCTCTCAGGAAACTTTTGTTCGTATAATCTAGACGCCAGTAAGCAATTGCCATCACTTTCCCCCAAAGCATACACCATTTTAACCATGTCCTCGAAACGATAATTCATGATGCCATGATAATTTTTAACACAACTGGATTGTAGTTTGACAGTTACCTCTATTTACAAATTCCGATAGTCATTTTTTCAGCGGTGGTCATGGATAACTAAACTAGAAAAAATAGTTACATTTGAAAATTTCTTCTGCTATGCAAGTTATTCATGAGTTGCCAAGAATGCTTTTGAAGATGGAAACAATAATTGATACATCATTCAGTATCAGTATTTTCTATGAACAAACATGTAAATAAAAAAATCTATTGAATTGTTGATTTGATATTGAACAATTCCTTTAAACCAGAATATCTCGGAAACAGGTTGTTTAAGGTACATGACGTCGGGAATAAAAAGTGTAGTCATTAAAAAGGAGTTGATTTAAATGAAATTGTATAGGGTGTTTCATCTGAAAAAATCAAAATACCGATGTTTGAAAGTTTGTGTTGTTGTAGCGAACATCCTGTACAATTTATTTCAAATTTTTGATATACTCAATGAACATCATCATATCGGCCAACGATTCCCCAATTATCTTTAGGTACTAAATATTTCGAAATGTAAAATAGGTAATTTTTCGAAAAGAAGTCTAAAAAATAGATTTCGTTTGAATAATTCGACAACGCCGCAACTGAATACAAATTTGAAAATATCGTTGAGCATCCAATGGAACAGCCGATCGGAATATATGAAAATATACCGGGTGTTTCATTTGTTAAAGAACAACTTTGGTTAGCCACACATCAATGATGCACCCTGTATGAATGAAAATTATTTTAGAAGGTGGTCTTAGATCGTCCCTTTGACAAAAAAAAAATAAGAAATCGAAATAGTGATCTTAAGGAACAATGAACCACGGGAATCATGTTGACTCACCCTGTATAACCAAGGCTTTCATTAATGTCTACGTTAGTGTAATCTAATGTATTATTCTTATCTGAAAGGTGTCAAAGGAGCTCTGCATCCTCTAGGACTTTACTAATGGCAGATCCGGTACTGGATGTACCGTAATTCTGCAAATTGTACCGTTCACTACCTGGAAATTGGAAATTTATGTTTATAAGAGGAATTTGCATTGCATTACTGTGACATTGTGAGTAACTGTTTATGGATGTACGGTTCTAGATTTATTTTTTATAACTGAGTGATCTTTTTACAGGCCACTGCGAATTTTGAATTTCGGTGAAATGGTCCAATAAAAGTTTTACGACGGTTTTTTTGCAACTTTCGTTTATTACAGCAAAAAGGTTCAAGGGAATCGAGGACGACTTCAAGGCTGTCTGCTAAATGTGTATTTTCTTAATTTTTTCATGTTATCAACAGTTAGGGTTTGGCAAAAGTTCTTACATACGCATGTTTTGATGATATTTTCTACGACATCTAAAGAGTCAATTTAAAAAAAAACACTAATGGAAGACCATGTTAATTGAAAAGGGAAACATTCGCAATTGAATAGAAATATTTTTCTGAAAATTGAACAACCCACGACAATAATGGAATAGAAAATCAAATAACTATCCGAATAAAAATGCAAATTTTCATTTTCAGATTTTTTTTGAGTTAGGGTCGTTCTCAATATTAATCAGATGTAGTTAAATGACCAGCGTGGAGTTAGCAGGGGAATTAGTTGTTTTCTGTTGGATATTACAAAAAATAACTTCATTATTGTCGTGGATTTTTCTATTTTCAGAAAAAACATTCTATTCAATTTTTTATTGAGTATGTTTCCCTTTTTAACATGAATCCCCCCCCCCCCCCCCCCAGAGGTTATCTTGAACGATGGAAGATAGTGACTAAAGTTTATCTTTCAGTCGCAGATGACTCCACATCTGATTCTATGAACATCCTGTTTATAGTTTCGAACAAATCAACCATGTGAATTTTTCTTGAAATGCGGAAAATAAAACTCGCAAATCAAAAAACTATTGGGATATGTTTAATGAGATAAGGGGATATATTTTGGATACTTATATGATATCATGATATTTTCCATTATTCAATATTTATATTATCGTATATCAGACTCTCCACGATGAAAAACAGTTTTTACATTGTTTGTGGATTATAAAAACGGAAACAATGAAAATATTGTCATTTTACTTTGAAAAGAGAATGATGTCACACACAAAATGTGAATGAGAAGATAGGCGAGATTTTGAAGAGACAACAGGAGAAATTTCAAGAATATGATCAATATATTTCCTCTCTTTCCGACCAAAACAAAAGTCTAAGGCAAAAGTCGACAAACAAGAGCAGTATCAAATTTAAAATAATTTAAGAATATATGGAGTTGAGGAAAGCGATGGTGAAATTGTGGAAGATGTGCACGTAGGTCAGTGCAGTGAATTCACCTATAGAGTCGGTCCAAAAAAACACCAGCCTGGTAAAAGATGGGCAGAACAAAAAACCCCGAGCTATACTTGTTCGTTTTTCTTACTACAGGGATAAACAAAAAGTAATGGAGAGCAGGAAATCCCTGAAATCCAGTGGTGTCGTGATACGAGAGGAACTAACCAAGGCAAAACATGACATTTTGATGAAAGCCGCAAAGAAGTACACTAAGAAAAACGTTTGAAGTTGGAATGGAGAAGTATTTGCAAATATTGGTGGATAGAAAAAGATTATTGATGTGAAAGTGATATTATCTAGGCAGTTTATCTTTCTTACCTCACAGAGCAAGAACAAAAATAAACTCTATTTTAGTTATTATATCAAACCGGCCAGAATACAATATTAATCACTGAAAATTAATTAATTGTTTACATTTCCTAATTAAGTTTTGTACTATATTATATAAAACTCATCTCTTGTTAACATTACAGATCAGAAAGGAAAATTATTTATTACTATTTTACTTTATAATGGAAACAGACACTATGAACTGTTACTATCAGAACTTCAGAGGGCTGAGGACATAGCTGAGGGAAATCAAATTGAATATTGAAGAGGACGATTATGATATAATTATGGGAACGGAAACATGGTTGCACAAGGGGATATACGACTCTGAAGTTATAAATCTAGATAGATATAATCTGTTTAGAGCAGATAGGAATTATAGCTTGACTAAGAAGGTAATGGGGGATTGGGTTATGATAGCGGCCAAAAGAAAAAACAAAGTTACTGAAGTACGTAGATAGTTAAATCTATACGATTTGGTGGGTATCAGAATGAGATTCAAAAAGCAAAATTTTTATATTCTATCAGTTTATTTTCCTCCCAATTCAATCGCAGAAACGTATCAGAATTTCTGGAATCACATTGAAAGTATTCAAGAGACCAACAGAAACCTAGTCATTATGGGAGATTTCAATTTGCCATATCTAGCTAACGAAAACATTGGGCAGGGAGGGGCGGATGACAGGTATAAAATATTTAGAGACTTCATTAATCCAAACGCACTTAGACAATTTAATTATATAACCAATAGCAATGAAGGACATAATAATAATTTCTTAGAACTATCAAGACCTGAATTTACGTTATTACCCGAAGACGACCACCATCCTTCCCTTTATGTG
This sequence comes from Gonioctena quinquepunctata, assembly GCA_018342105.1. NCBI lineage: Eukaryota > Metazoa > Arthropoda > Insecta > Coleoptera > Chrysomelidae > Gonioctena > Gonioctena quinquepunctata. The sequence continues at coordinate 164,728 of JAFIRS010001220.1, forward strand.
CAAATCGTTGTAGATACCCTGAGAAATGACGAACACCCAGAAATGACAGCTAACGGATTGAAATACTATAATTTAAAAAAATGTAACTTTCCAGCCCTTACTCGCATGATTAGAGATTTAGATTGGACGCCACTGTATAAAATCAAGCTGTAGCCTTTTTTTATGACAAACTATACAATATTTTAAATACCACTGTTCCCTGTAACCGCGTCAGACATTCAAAGTACCCTGTCTGATTTGATAAAGAGATAAGACGTTGTATAAAAAGGAAAAAACAATTACATTCATTACGACACCTCTCTGAATACCATATGGAACTATTCAAAGCAATTAGGCGTGAACTGAAAGCAACAAAAAAATGATGGATACACGGAAACTATGGAAAACTCTATCAAAACGGATAGTAGAAATTTTTGGACTCACAAAAACAAAAATAATAATTACTTCCCAAACTTGGAATTCGAGAATAAAAAAATTCCACTTCGCGAGGTGGCTGACTATTTTGGAAAATATTTCGAGTCCATCTTTGAAATAGATAAGGCCTCGTATATAGTAGAGCGGGAAAAAAATATCGAAACTATGGCAATCGTTAGTGAGGTATCTGTCGGTGAGTACTATCAGGCGATGAAAAAACTCAAACCAAAAAAGTCGGCTGGCATTGACAGAATCCCACCTTACCTAATCAAAGGATGCGCGGAGTGGCTACTGGAGCCAATTCGGTTCATTTTCAATCTTTCTATAAGAACAGCAGCGTTTCCAGAAATGTGGAAGGAATCAATTGTAACACCAATCCATAAGCCTGGGAAAACCTCTGATTTTTTTAAATATATTTTATAGATTTTTCTAAAATTACGGTAAATAATTTTTTATAAAAATAGTTGAAAAAACAGATGATAAATTAATTTACAAAAAAAAATAACTGTATATCTTGAGTATTTATTAACAAATATGTGATGAAAAACCGCTACAATACATGATGAACTTGACATTATTTAAATAAATCCGTGTAGTTCATGAACATTTAATGTTAATGACTCAAACCGATTTTTTTTGAATAATTCAGATACTAGCCTACACAATCGTCATTGTAAGAAATAGATAACGGATTTTTTTTATAAATAAATGCATATAAACAGGTAACCATGACTGACAGACAGACTTGGTAAGAAGTTTATTTAAGAGATCAACTAATGCTCTATAAAATCATCCTGAATGTTGAGAACTGTATCTTCAATGGGTCAAAAGTTATATACCGTAATTTTAGAAAAACTATAGAAAATGTAAAAAAAAATCGACACTTTTTTGCATATGGTAGTTTTTTAATTTTTAGTAGTTTCAGAAAAAATATAATAGGATTTGGAATTTGTTTAAGCAAATTTTAATTAAAAAAATTTTTAAAAACTAATTATTAAAATAATGGAAATAAAAAAAAACGATAACAAACAATAAGAAATTTTGTCTGATTTTTTTTAAATCATTAAATTCTCTAGACAACAAAATGCAAAAAAAATTTTTCAAATATTAAACTATTCCTTTCAATTCATTGACAAATGTCCTAAAAAATATTTTTCGAATGTTATTAAATGCCTTCGTATTATGCAAAAACACAATAGCAAAACATATGGATATACTAATTTTGTTAACAACATTTTTAAAATTTGTTTTGATGATATGAACAGGATGTTTATGAAATCGGATGTGGAATCATCTGCGACTGAAAGATAAATTTTAGTCACTATCTTCCATCGTCAAAGATAACCTCTTGGGAGGTATTCATGTTGAAAAGGAAAACATTCTCAATTGAGAATTGAATAGGATGATTTTTCTGAAAATTGAAAAATCTACGACAATAATGAAGTTATTTTTTGTAATATCTATTAGAAAACAACTACATCCGCGGCTAAAGCCACGCTGGACATTGAACTAAATCTGATATTGTCGTAGATTTTTCAATTATTAATTGAGAATGTTTATATATAATATATTATATTATATATATATATATATATATATATATATATATATATATATATATATACGACAATAATGAAGTTATTTTTTGTAATATCTATTAGAAAACAACTACTTCCCCGGCTAAAGCCACGCTGGACATTGAACTAAATCTGATATTGTCGTAGATTTTTCAATTATCAATTGAGAATGTTCCCTTTTCAAAATTTTTTGAATTTTTTGTTAACTTGGAAAATTATAATATATATATATATATATATATATATATATATGTTTTTTGTTGATAACAATTGCAATTTTCTTCACCAAATAACAAAAAAAAAATTCTTTCTCAGTATTGCATTCCGAATCAAATGAGCTATAGCTCATAGTTTTTGGAGACTTGGAACTATTTTTCGCAGGAAACTCATTTCTCGACTAGTCTATGACACATTCTGTTTGAAATATTTTTTTTATAGATTTTTTGTACCACTAGGAATGTCTATAATTTAATCTAAATGGAGATTCTTCTTGAAAAAACGAACTTGATGCATTCTGATTGAAACTTTTCCATTAATTTATTAGGATGTTGATCCTGTTTTGTTTTTTTTTTTATAATTTGCAAGACTGTTATATTTCTTAGAGTACTGAAATTAAGATTTCATCTCATGAAACAGATTTGGTGTGAAATATTACCGATTTTGAAGATGATTGCAATATGATTAGATATTTTCTTATATATGATTTTAATTGTATCTCTGGGAAGGAAGATTTAGTTGAAATCATATTTAGAAAAATATCAATTTTCACAGTGATTTCTCAGTTTTATCACAAACCGAATTCTTCTATTTGAAGAGTCAATATATATTTCAGGTGGCATAAGTCTGTTGGAAAACATAAGAAGTTGTTTTTTATTTTCCAACTCCCCATAATCTGAAAACTAACAAAGTTCCTAATGGAAAAATGTTAAAGAAACAGGTAATTTTTTCAAGAATCTTCAATCATATAGTTTCACCATGTCAAAATAGGCACAATTAATACAGCCTTGGTAAGATTTGTAAAAGGCACATGAATGCTTATTTAGCGGTATGGAAAACTCCAGGCTTTGTTTCATCAGCTTTTATAAACAATATTATAAGGCTTCTAATAACATGTGTAAGTAAGCGTATATAACATGTATGAATGTGCATGATTTGTATCTGCATAAAAGTTCTTACTCAATCTATTATACAGTGATGAAAGGATATATTACATGGTTCAATATTAGAGCGCTGAGAACGTTTTATCGGCAATTTGATTTTATCGAATCCCTTTATAAGCAATTTAGTGCCGAACAAAGCTTCATAAGCATAAAATGCAATATATAATTTACAAAACTTGAAATGCAATAAGAGGTTATCTTGTGTTACTGGGGTACATGTTATGGAAATACTTTTCACACATGGAGTTATGGTCAACTATAATATTTATATTTTCATACGGTTATGATTTTGAGAAACTTCTGAATACTCATATGAAGAGTCACATTTGAAATAAATACGTTGACATTACTCCTGACCCATTCTGTAAAGACAACCAAGTCAAATATGCACTTCCCAAAGAGAACTTAAAGGACGTTGGAAGCATTGTATCCGTTCTTTTGTGGCGTTTCTTCAAATGCCTACTGAGAGGTATTGGTGAAGTAAAAAAATGTTAACGTGTGGATGTTCTTTCTGGACTCAACATAGTTCGCATTGAGAGGGTCATCGCAGATATTGAATATATATATATATATATATATATATATATATATATATATATATATATATATATAGTCCATTTTTAATGGTTCTCGACAATATTATTTTATGAATTTATCACTTCACACCACATAAAGTAAAAAAATTCATGTGAATTCAATCTTAGGATATTTATATTTTTTCGACAACTTACTTTTAATAATTTACTTCCTTTTTGTATACCATGTAATACCAATACCAATGATATAATTCCAAACGATTTGATGACGTTGTTGGAATACTAATCCGTTCGGAGAATTTCATAATTGGATTTAAATTAAGGGAAACTACCATCAGATGAGTAGAAAGGGATCAGCTGAAGATATTCACATAATTAAATATTTAAATTCGAATTACTTGAAACATTTGCAATATAGAGGTAGGAAATATATTTGGAGTATATGAAATATATATATATATATTATATCTATATTATATATATATATAGATATTAAAATTAAATATTTAAATTCGAATTACCTGAAACATTTGCAATATTTTTTTTTTTTTTTTTATGTTCTGGTTCCCACGAAAAGGGATATCCTGTAATGTTCAGAGGTAGGAAATATATTTGGAGTATATGAAATATATATATATATAATATATATATATATATATATATATATATATAATATATAAATATATATATAATATATATATATATATATATATATATATATATATATATAGAGTGGAATAATTCACCATATTAGTGTTTCAGTTTTTGTATGGAAGAATTTGTTTGAAATTAAAAAATGGAAAACACGTGGAGTAATAATTCATTTTTGGAACAAAAATTCTTAGGCTTTTGGATTCTAATTGAAAAGGGGTCTATTTGTAGATATTCGTTTCGTCCTTGGCCGAAAACTGTTTTATAATACTTTGAAATTTGCCAACAGAAATTCAAAAACAAATGTTAATAAAAAGAATTAAAATAAAATAATCAATAAACAAAACATGTTCAAAGACAAGCTCTTATTCAAATACGGTAAAAAGTAAAAAGTAAAATTGCTTTGGATGTGTGACGTAGGTTATTCCATGAGGTATAGATTCAAGAGCTTGTCGCGCAAAGCTTTCAGTTCGAATACAAAGGCGACAAGCTCTCGAATCTATACTCACGTCGCACATCCAAAGCAATCTTATTTATTACTTTTTAGCTTGTCATTATTTTATTTTGTGCTTTTTTGTAAGTACGCGTTAATCTATCTATGCATTTTTGTTAATGCATCGTCATTATGAGTCCATTTTCTTGTAAGTTCTGAGCTATCTTGTTCTTCAATGAGTAGACCATCTGAAATTTAACTCGTTCGCCATCCTGGAGCTGCCATCTTTTTTTTTTTATGAATTCTGACGAAAAATCAATAATCTAAAACTAAATTCATAGAATCCGACCCCAAAAACCCGACATACCAATTTTGAATAGAAACGACCCTTGTCACAAAACTTGTACACCATCTTAGGGCCTTGACAATAAATTCATAACCTCTGACCCAGAAAACTTCCACATACCAATTTTGAATAAAATTGGACCTCAATCACAAAGATCATCCACCATCTTGGATCCGCCATTTTAATTCATAAATTTTGAAGAAAAATCATAATTTTCGACCCCAAAAACCCATACATACCAATTTTGAATTGAATCGAACCATAATTACAAAACTCGTCCGCCATCTTGAATTTATACCCCGAAAACCTCCCCATACCAATTTTGAAAAGAATCGAACTATAATCACAAAACTCGTCCGCCATCTTGAATTTATGAATTTTGACAAAAAATTAATGATCTCCGACCCCGAAAACCCCACATACCAATTTTGAAAAGAATCGAACTATAATCACAAGACTCGCCCGCTATCTTGAATTTATGAATTTTGACAAAAAATGTATGATCTCCGACCCCAAAAACCTATACATTCCAATTTTGAATAGAATCGAACCACGATTACAACTCGACCGCCATCTTGAATTTTTGAATTTTGACAATAAATTCATAATCTCCGACCCCGAAATCCTGCATATGTCAATTTTGAATAGAATCGGACCATAATCACAGAGATCGTCTGTCATCTTGGAGCCGCTATATTGATTTTATGAATTTTTAAACAAAATCATAATCTTCAAACCCAAAACCTCCACCCAATTTTAAAAAAAAAAAAACTCGTCCGCCATTTCGAATTCATGATCTCCGACCCCGAAAACCTCTACCTTCCAATTTTTTTTATTTTTTAATTACACTATTCAACAGATACAAGATCCAATTACAGAATAGGAATATACAGTATGAACTAATCAACATGTTAGCTATATACATTAATATAAATCATTGGACAAAAACAGAACAGTGCAGTTTTTTTATGGAGGCCACACTGCAACAAAAAATGTCAATGGTTTCATTCATCTTATTATATGAATTGCACATCTTATAAACAAGTGCATTCAATTTAACATTGGTGTGACAAAGTGGAAGATAGAAAGTAATGTTTCTCCGAGATGTGAGTCTAGGAATATAAAACTTCAATATATCCAAAATGCAGCAGCAGTCCAAATTGTTGTGAATAAGATTGAAGAGGAAAATAACATGTGACCTATTTCGACGAGATTCAAGTGAATCGACTGAAAATCTAGAAATTTATTGTTGCACAGTCCTTGGTCCAATTTTATTTAATGTATACATCAATAGCTTGTTTGATACTCACAGCTGTGGTAAGATAACCACATATGCGGATGACACGGCTATATTTTATAACATTGAAATCCACAGCCGAAAATGACTTGAAAAGCATAAGGTCTTGGTTCAATAGCAGACTTCTCACCATCAATGCCAAAAAAACATTTTTCCTTCCAATATGCTCGAATAAACCCACCTTACCGACCTATAATACGCTTCATGTCTCAGATGACTTCATTATTGAGTCAACTAACAAATTCAAATATCTCGGTATAGTCTTGGATAATCACCTCAAATGGAACTTCCACATCAAATATTTAAATTAAAAACTGCAATTTCTGATATATAAATTTTACAATCTGAGGAATATACTGAATAACAGTGAACTGAAGATGATATATTATGCACTAGCTCAATCTCACATTTCGTATGGAATTATTATCTGGGGCGCTGCTGGTAAAACTTTAATTAACAGTCTCATAATAGTTCAGAAAAAACTCATAAAAATACTATTTAGCAGAGACAGAACTTACTCCTCAAACAACCTCTACAGAGAAACTGGATTTTTCGACCCCAGACAATTATTTCTACTTTCTAGTAATAGACAACAACACAAACTCCGAACAGAATTGAAAATAAATTATCATACCCCAATACTCGCAATAGGAATTCCAACTACTTACCACCTAAGGTCAATAAAACAATTGGCCAAAGAAACTTCTCGTTCCTAGGTCCTAAACTGTACAGACTCTTACCGTCATTTATACGCGAAATCACAAATGTTCATTGTTATAAGAAAGAAGTGAAAAGCTACATACTCACACTACCTCGAGAAATTATCCATCAAATGATAGACAACCCAGGTACACAATGATAAGAATTAGGTTCTATTCATATCGCCTACCTGAGCATGATCCTTTTTTAAATCTAATAAGTACTTCATAATAACCGTACACTGACAATCGTACTATGTTATATCCAAGTTCATACCTAACTATGGACCTTTAAAGATCTTGTATGCCACATTGCAATGCGACAATCATCGTAATTAAATTCAAGTTTTAACTTAAAAGTAATTGCATAATTGCAACTGTGTTATATTCTACTTCTGTGTTCTACAGATATATACTATCTCTCAATGCCAATGATAATATTCCTCTAACATCCCTCTCAACCTACTCTGAACCACCACATCTGCCCCATCTTATTAACTTCTTCACTCATAAACTGTTTTTGTATAATTACTGTACTTCCTTATCTAATGTAAATACAATTCCCAAAAATATTGTCACCGCACTCTTAGTCGACACTCATAAAATTCAAGAGTGTACTTATTATATAATATATATTAGTCTCAATTGTTCTATTGCTCTTGAAACATATAATAATTATTTAAAATTTTTATATAAACTATACTAGACCCTACTGTATAAGATATATTCAAATGTATTAATTTAATTTTTTAGTTTCAACCCGCACAAGAATTTTTAAATTCTTTTTGGATATCTCATTTATTATACAATCTCTCTATGTATTACTATGAAAATTGTCCTCTGTACAATAAAATTACTATTACTATTACTATTACTATATGTGGATAACCTACGTCTGGGTAGTTGCCTTCAAGTTTGAAACATAGATACTTCGAAAATTTTCGTTGGATATTTCTAAATAAGATATATATATATATATATATATATATATATACCTGATAATATGGTGCCCAAACAATTGATGCATACTCTGAATTTGATCTAAAAATGTAAAATATAATTGCAGAAGAGTTTTCTCATTCCTTCCAAAATCTTTTGACACTCTGATTATGAATCAGACCATAATCACAGAGATCGTCCGCCATCTTCAAGCCGCCATGTTGTTTGTTTCTCTAACAAAAATTCCATAATGCATTATCACGGGACCTATGAAGACCTGCCAAATTTAACGTTAATCGGGCAATTGGAAGGGGGTCAAGTACAACTTGCAAGATTTGATTACAGACAGACAGGTGAAACTGAATGAAAGCTTGTAAAAAGAACCACCCTGAAAAACCTTTAGAATAGAGAAGGAGCATAAGTTTTTGACCCAAAGTGTATAATCTTACTTTACAAAATAATCATTAATTTCACCACATTGTCTCATTTTATATTTTCTGCTGAAAAATGTATATCAGAATTTGAATATGCAAACAAGCCGCACGTCCATGGGATTGCTAGCTCTGGCGAAGAGCCATGCATCTCTGCATGCGAAAGGTTCGGTTAATGCATTTTGTATTTTTCTTTTCCTAGGCTCAATTTTCAATATTTCGAAATGAAAATAAATCAGTGTCCTTTAATCAAATTTTTACTTCCCCGAAAATTAATGTTCCTTTTAAAATTGCATACCTATTTTGATATTAAAAAAAATACAATTTTTAAAAAAAAAAAAAAAAAAAAAACACTTTCGGGGAATTTAGAAGGAAAGTCGTTTTAAGTAGGTATGGAGCCCTCTTAATTGAATATGCTGCCCTCTAGAGGACATAAAGTCATGAACTGAGAAAAATAATTCAATGATGCTGTGTTGGATATCAATTGAAGGGCTTGATTAGCACATCTCAAAAATATATATATATTGTTAGCTGTTGCTCGCGGCTTTGCTTGCATGCACCCGATAATTGGGAATAATTCCTAATATCACGCCTCAGATGTGAGCCAAACATATTTTCTCTCCAAACCTACCCAAAATACAAATACAATAAATACGTATTTCATTATGGACTATGATACACATAGTTATATAAAGTTATATAAAAAAAAAGTGTGTAAAAATAATGACATAAGCTGGGAGTACCTCCACGCGGTATATCACCTAGGTACATGTAAAACAATAAAACCAAAACAAAACAAAATAAAGCGGCTCTGCAAATACTTTATCACAAAATTATAACCCCAAAATAATTTAAATGAAAAGTAAGTTCAAACCCGACTACTGAAAAATGACGCTCTAAAAAGTATAAAATGAAAAAAAGCTGAGAAACTAAAACCCGACTATCATACACTAAAAAGTATGAAACAAGAAAATATTCTCATCTGAAATTATTATGTACAAACTATTCAATATAAATAAAAAACGTACACATAATATATTTCAATGTATTTAATACATATTCATAGTGGTGTTCAGAGGATAGCCGGGTCATATGCCACCTACCCCAACAAAACAATACATTCTAACAGTAGTAAGCGATCATAACCTTTAGGGCAAAGTGGCATACGACCACGGCTATCCTATGAACGCCACTATGAATATGTATTAAATACATTAATATATATATATATATATATATATATATATATTAATAGACGATAAACATTGAATAGTTTGTACATAACAATTTCAGATGAGAATATTTTCTTGTTTCATACTTTTTAGGGCGTGATTTTTCATTAGTCGGGATTTAGTTTCTGAACTTATTTTTATTTAATAACCATGATCTATATTTTAAAATTTAAAGGCGTCGGCACTTTGATCTTTATGTTCCCGTTTGTACACTGCGCAACTCTGATTTGTATCCCTCGCGCATACCGCGTGTTACTGTGTTACTAATACGGACATTTCTCAGATACTTCGAAGAGCGATAATCGCGTACAGTCTTCTGCGCATCCTGAATTGTTTCCCTGGAGTGGATGTTACCTTGGAACATGCATTTGGGCCAAGTGAGCTAACTGCTTCTTTAGCTATAAACTGTGCAAAACTATCAACAGCAATCAGTTGGTTTACAATTGGACTTCAACATTACAACGTTGACTGATACAGTTAAATTTCTTGGAATACATTTTGATGTATATATCAACTAGGCGTCATATTTCCTTCTATTACATATTGAAAAATTTGGAAACATTACTAGATGTCTATCAGCTTTCAAATATTTATTATGTACGAATGGACCGCGTCCCCGATGTGGAATCTTTACCATTTCAAAAGATGTATGTTCTGCACTGAGGGCAATTTTGAGGTACATTAAAATATTCCTTGTAGGAAAATTTGTAACTTGTAACTTTAAAATCTAGGCACATTTTGACTCTGACTAGTTTACAAATATTTGAAGTTATGTTTATAACTTCAGGCTGAACAGAGATATTCATAATATCAGAATTCGTCAAACAGGCTTAAGGTTGGACAAGCGATAATCGACCTTTATTACACGCTTTATATTAGCTTCACTTGTATGTTTGTTTGTAACCGACTCTTTGGGCGCGATTTTGACCAACTTCCTGACGTCCGAATGATTTGAAATTTGGCAGGTTTAAATAATTCCGTTGACAATGCATCAAGAAATTTTTGTGTGGAAAAGAAAACAACATGGCGGCTCCAATATGGCGTACGAGTTTTGTGATTATGGTCCGATTTTCTTCAAAATTGGTATCTGAGGGTGTTCGTGGTCGGAAATTATGATTCTCTTGTGAAAATTCAAAATGGTGGACGAGTTTTGTGATTGTGGTCTGATTCTATTCAAAATTGGTATGTGGGGGTTTTTGGGGTCGAATATTATGATTCTTTCGTAAAAATTGAAAAATTCAGGATGGCGGCTTCAAAATGGCGGCCAAGTTTTGTGATTATGGTCTGATTCTTTTCAAAATTGGTATGTGGGGTTTCTGGGGGTCGGAGATTATGATTATTTGATCAAAATTGAAGGATTCATGATGGCGGCTCCAAAATGGCCGCGAGTTTTGTGATTATGGTCCGATTCTATTCAATATTGAAGAATAATAGTTGAAAAAATTAATAATAATAATAATAGTTTGAAAAATTAAAAACACGCGTCAATAGAAAAATAAACTGAAGAGTTCAAAATAAATACTAGTTTAAAAAAACTAAAAAACACGCTTTTATAGAAAACCAGACTAAAAAATAGAAAATGAGAAAACATTTATTTTATTTTAATAAAAGCGTGGGGTTGCATGGTATCAATAATTATATAGTACATTACACACCTAGGGCAGTAAAGTAAGAAATGTCGCAGATCACAGGTAATTGTTGGCCGAAGTGATACCATGCACCCCTCGCTTTTTTTTAAATAAAATATATATTTTTTTTTCTATTTTTTTAGTCTGGTTTTCTATGAAAGCGTGTTTCTTAGGTTTTTTAAACTATCATTTATTTCATTCAAATACAAATTATATTCGCCCACATAATTTTTTGGGAAATAACACAGCAAGGGACCTGTAGGATAACTTGGGCCTATATAATATTGGAATTTGAATTACGGACTCTCAATAAGACAAAAGCCGAGTGGGGTCACATGTTATACGTTTTTGACTTAATTGCTGACCAATAAACAGAAATGTTCACATTTTATAGATCTATACGAGTTTTAGCTCTTGCTAGGTTATTCTTCAGAAAATCATCATAGCAGTGCAGGGGGTGGGGATAGGTAAACGAGCGGTTTTAGACTCTTAATTCATACAGAAAATAATAACACAAAATAAAATAAGTTAAACGGTACTTTAAGCTGAAAAACAATTAGGTAGGCATAGTACTGCAATACTTAGAGATTCATTATCATTCATTACTGATGAGGTTAAGCGCTCGACTGACCACTAGCAGGGACGTACTCGATACACTGAAATTTTCAGTCAAGATGATATGTTTAATTGACGGCTTGTCCTGATTATTTTAAGAAAATTAGTTTATAACATAATCCAAACCTAATATAAAACGGTTGAAAATCAATCAAATTAGTCATAACTTTGAAATTATCTGGACAAATTTCAATTCGCGCATCAAAATGAAATAAAGGAGATAATTTACGTATTTTCAAATCCGTACCTGGAATCCTCAGCCCTATTTCTATCGGAGTTCGCACTTCGAACAATGGTGAATAACTGTGTCGAATTAGCATTTATAATAAGTGTGCTAGATCTGTGGCAAAGGCAAAGGACCCTAGCGAAACCTGAGCAAATATGTAAATGATCGTTCTGTGATCTCGCACCATGACAGTGACGGATTTACTTTTACACACATTCTGCTTAAGTTGTCTACTGAGAAGATGCATGCAAAGCATATGAAGACATGACTGTGGATAATAGAAAATTGACGAGCCCCACGATTTTATTTAAGTCTGATCAATGCCCTATATTGATGAGGAGAGTGGTGTGATAACTGGTACCTAGTACCCACCTAATTATTTTTCAGCTTTTAGTACATTATATGCATCATTATTATGTTTCTTTACAATAAAACCGTTTAACATGAAAACAAAATTTTTACTTATTTAATTTTTCAGCTTTCAGTACATTATCTTCATCATTATTATGTTTCTTCACAATGAAACCGTTTAACTTGAAGAGAAATTTTCACTTATTTTATTTTCACCGCTAACGACGTATCATTTATAGCCACATAGTGGTCGACACGATACGAAATCTTGACTTGGGTTGTAGATTCATGCTTGAATCACGATTCTAAGTTGACAAAGTCCTTGGTTTTGGTTAGATACCTAGATTTCAGTTTTAATGTATTGACTGTCTAAACTATATGATCCGTCATTTTGTTTCGGACGCCATCTTGGATTTGGAATTTTTTCATGGTATACTAATTCTACTAGTCCAGCCCTTTCATTTAATATCGATATGAAAGGGTTGTAAAAAAATATGTAATCCGCCATTTTGTGGCGGCGGCCATCTTGGATTTACAATGATACTGAATTCACATAATTGGACTGTCATAAGAACTGAAGGTGTGTACCGAAATTCAGGTCAATCGGTGAACAGAAAAGAGCTATAATTTCAATTACTAGATTTGACCCAAACAAGGCAAGCTAAATAAAACCGTTTAAAATAAACCAAAACGCACCTAATTCACACATTTTCGTTCAACTACCTGAACACATTAACCAAGTTTGATGCTTAAAATGGACCTTTGAACATTTTTGGAGGAAAATAGTTTTTATACAGAGCACGATTTCTTGGATTGCCTGGTAGGTAAATGCACCAGTGAGTGAACGCGTTAGGATTTTCTCAAGGTAATCGTTAAATTTCTAAACCCATATTATGAAATAACCTCTACAAAATATACTAAATGTTTTCTGTTCTAGTTGAAAATATATATTTACAAATGTATTTTAACAAACGTCACATATTACTAAGTAAATAAATAAAATATTTGTCATTGCACAAATCTCTAGTAAATGAACACGAAATGCCAGTAAATGAACAATGGGTATCTACTGGATGGACACAAGTTCCAGTAAATAAACAATGGGTATCTAGTAAATGAACTGAATAAACATCCTATGTAGGTACCAAGGTGGTACGAGTACATCTAAAACTAATTTGTTGAAAATATAAACAGGATGTTCATAAAATCAGATGTGGAATCATCTGCGACTGAAAGATAAACTTTAGTCACTATCTTCCATCGTCAAGATAACCTCTTCTGGGGTATTCATGTTGAAAAGGGAAACATTCTCAATTGCATATTGATAGAAAGATTTTTCTGTGAATTGAAAAATCCACGATTAAAATGAGGTTAATTTTTGTGAATGTCTAACAGAAAACAACTACTTCCCTGGCTAAAGCCACGCTGGACATTGAACTACATCTGATATATATTCTGAAAAGACCCTTACTCAAAAGAAAAAATCTGAAATAAAAAATTTGCATTTTTATTCAGATGGTTATTTGATTTTCTATTCCAGTATTAATTCAGAACTCATAAAGATGAATGAGGCAAAGAAGAATGTTTTCCAAAAGAGAGTATCACCAGAAATCATTCGTAACATTGACGCAGGAGAGACATCGCATTCACTAGGTCCTCAATACATTTTTGTCGACGAAAATCTATTTCACGCTTCCACGATCATCAGGAAGACCGGAAGAAATGGGAAACACATTTTCAAGAAGCAATCTCACTTTGCAAAGATGGAAAAAGTTGGAATCATTTCTTTTGGAGAGACACTTTGAAATTAGTGTTTTCTGACATTAAAACCTGTCATGGGGTATGATAGATTGATTTGTTGAAAATATAAACAGGATGTTCATATAATCAGATGTGGAATCATCTGCGACTGAAAGATAAACTTTAGTCACTATCTTCCATCGTCAAGATATCCTCTTGTGGGGTATTCATGTTGCAAAGGGAAACACTCTCAATTGAATATTGATAGAAAGATTTTTCTGTGAATTGAAAAATCCACGTTTAAATTGAATTTAAGTTTTGTGAATGTCTAACAGAAAACAACTACTTCTAAACTATTATAACAGCTATTTTGTTATAGCCTTTTGTGAATCCTGTTTGTGCTTTGAAACTACATCTTCATGAGCTACTTTCAAAGCTTTGAACACTGCTACATCACATGGTTGTAGTATGTGAGTAGCAACTCACAATATAATATAAAAAAAAATCTATGCAGAAGTTGAAAAGGTCCATTCTCATGTGGGATTTGTGCCCATCTAGCAGTAACAAAACTGGCAGTTGTATATGATTTTCTTCCAACCATGGAAAGAAGATTTTATCTACGAATTCACGAGACAACCTGAATCTGACTGTCCTATTCCCCAACTCTCTGGAATAGAGGTAGCAATGTCCCTAGGTATCTTTTTATAAGGATACCCCACCATCGGAGAAGGTACAAATAACAGTTATGCACTCTTTCTCTGGTCCACGTGCGAACTCATATTTTTTTTTGTAATTTTCCAGATTTCGGACCAGTCTGCAAACCTGTCTCGTCCACATTTGAAATTCTTTCCGGACACGACAAAATATCAGAAACGTTTTTGCTAATTATATAGTCCTCCAATTCACGGAACCATGTCCTGATGCCTTCTTCTGTAACTGATGCTTGGCCCTTTGAAATTATTTCAGTGTTTCGCTGAGTAACTTTGGGGTGCCTTTGAAGAAAAAGCTCAACCATTTTTGCCGGGTCTATCGTCTGTAAACATAATTGGTCGTTTCAAAAATTTCAAAACTCGTTGAAATGGATCATTCACTTCGTCTGGGTGCATGGGGAAACCTTATATTGCTTTGGATAAGATCCATTTTTCTAAATTGCCCTCCTCCTCCTTTGTAAGAGTGGTCGACTGCCCCATTTTTCGTACTGCGGGCACTTTTCATTTTAATTCATTGGACAGAGTACTTTCCGGAATTGTATATTTCCTACTTGCTCGAGAAATGTTCATTTTTGATTGCCTGATTAATTCAAGAGCCTCTTGAAGCATCTTCTCAGTATATCCAAATTTCTATCCTATTTGGTCTTAGTTATTTTCGCACATGTTAGGTACACCATAGGCTTATTTTTCTCAAACTTTTTCAGTTTTTGGGTAAGAAAATCAGAAGAATATATGTTTTTGTCAATTACATAACGTCAACAGGATGTACCTATCCAAATGGTGGTAGCGAATTATTAAAAAAAGTAAGCGCCCGGAAAAAAAATTACGCACACTAAAATTTTCCACAGAAAATGAATTAGTTACCTAGGTACTAATAACCAAAACGCTCAAATTTCGTTCTGTTCAGAGAATGCAAAAAATATTTTTTTACGCATGTACGTATTTTTTTTTTCGCACTGTATGGGTGCGTCAATGACGTTTTTCCGCAAACAATAGAAAATAAATTATTTGTTGCCGTTCATTTGAATCTAGCTCGGAATCTAGTAAATACACGCTATTTGAAAGAGCGTTCATTTATTGGATCGCGACATTCAATATTCCCAGATAGCACAGGACGTTTTCGGGACGTCCAGTTTATGTTCATTTTTGATGCGAATGTCCCAAGCTATTACTAGTACATGTTTAAGACGTCCAAGAAAGATCTCCTCGGGACGTCCGAAAATGTACGTTTCTGGTACGTCCATTAGAGGTACGACTATAATTATTGTTCCAGAAGTTGGAAAATATTTGTGTATTAATATTTATAAGTTTGATGTTTACCGATCTGTTTGAATGAATGATATACATAAAATCAAATATATATATATATATATATATATATATATATATATATATATATATATCTTCAAAAATAAATATTTTCATTTTGAAGAAATTTATAAAATATGATTTGTGATCTATTTTGATAATAAAACCATTATAAAAAAAATATAAAATAAAAAACAAGTTGAAACTGCACTTGGTTTTGAAAGCTGAGATCATTTGAAATACACGCATTTTCGCTCCAATGAAAACGCTCATTACAAAACTGTTGCCCCACGACCAATCACAGTACATTATACGAGTTCCGACTGTTCTGAGTGGATTTAACTGATTTCAGATTAGCAGGAAGATGAACGCTTGGGATCTGTAGGTCTGTGGGCAAGTGAGTAAAGTTCAAGTGCAAAATAGTGGAGATGATTAATGTGTTTTTTTTGAAGATGTAAAGCAGTCACTTTGTATTTGTAGGTGAGTAGAATATAATAATAAGTATACCTGATAGCAGAGAAGCAAATATGAAGAAACATAACCTCCAAAAACATTATGTGCGCGCCAAAAGACGATCACTTTTATTTTCAAATTGTGGTTGTAGGTCAATGGAATGTCAAAGTATGGAAGGACAAACAATTACAATTTTAACCCTCATGATATCCAATGCTCTGGCCACGAAATACAGTTGGATTGGAAGGAAGGCCAAAATGTCATTCAACTTGTTGGCAATGTCAAAAATTATAATTGGTAAGTTAAATATTCAATTCCTTCTGTTCACTTTTCCTTAATGAACTCTTCTTCCACTGAACAATGATTAAAAACACTTAATACAATTTACCAACTGTCCTGTTGTTTGAGGTGCCGCTGATAGAGCAGGATTGTCGCCAAATAACATATCAACAGAGTCTTCAATTCAATTGTGGCTCAAAAGATCAACTGAGCGGCTGTTCAGAATGAAAGACTTTGAGATGGATGGATGTGAATTACACATAAGTGCCATGAATGTGATATGTTTTAATATATATGCAGCTTTATATAGAACATTTTGATCTATATTTCCATTTTATTTCTCCTGTCCTAATTTTTATTTATTGATCTACCAAGGATATGTTCATGAATATGAATATCTGTTGACAAAAAGTTATTAAATACAAATGAGCTATTTTTTTTATAACACCAATGTTTGCTCACACATTTTTGTTTTGTGTGACTATTTTCGAAACGAATGATTACTGCAATGAAATCCCAAAAGAACTATATTCCACAATTTTATCGCGAATTAACAAAAAATACACGAGGGAGCTCAAAATATGCATGAAAAACCTGCTTTTGAACCTACGTACAGACCTAAAATGGACTTGAATCTGGTTCTATAACATCGTATATCCATAGGATGTCCATAGGACGTCCGCCGTACAGAAAAAAAACGTCCATAGGACATCTTTAATATCCGAAGCGAATGTTTTAAGGACGTCCATGGGACGTACTTGTGCTATCTGGGTTATGGATCAAAAGAGCAAATAAGGATCTTAGGATATTTTACAGTAAGTGCGAATTTACCTTGCAAGTTGAAAACCCAGTAAATAAACGACGTGTTTTTTACTGGTTTTCCATATGCACCAGTGAATGAACGACTAAATTTCTCGTTGTTCAGCGTTAAAAAAGATTGTATAGGTCTTGTTTAAATACTTATTTATATTACTGCCATTATACGGTCTACATCCTCACAAATATAAATAGTTACTTACCTAAACCTTTACTAGAGTTGCTCTGATAATAACACACGAAAAACTATTTTTTTTTTGCCGCTAACATGTTTGATTGCTGGATCTAAGAAGTGTCATTTGATGAACAGGTTAGGAAATACGTTCGAAATATGATGTTAACCAATCAAACGCATGGCTAGAGGAGTGTGGAATCTTAAAAATTAGAATAAATTGGGTTTTTGTTCGTTCACTGGTGCTGTTCATTTATTGGTGCATTCACCATCGATATTACTTGGTCAGCGTAGTAATGATGCAATAAAAATGATAGAATATATATTTTAACCCTGTTGAAAAAGGAAACATTCTTTCCAGTCAATATTCAATTGAGAATGTTTCCCTTTGCAACATGAATATTCCACAAGAGGTTATCTTGACGATGGAAGATAGTGACTAAAGTTTATCTTTCAGTCGCAGATGATCACACATCTGATTTTATGAACATCCTGTTCATATTTTCAACAAATCAATATTTCAACCCATTTCTAATTTCATTACTATCGTTTCGGACGTCCATCGTCTTAATATATTTAAAAGGTTTTCACGATGTTTCGAATGCTTGTATCTGCAGTCGTCTTCAGGTGAATACTGACAAGTTTAGGTGCTACTTACCAATTTATATCACTGATTTATATCACTGTAGGAATCTCCGCATTCCTACATTGGAGAGACAAAGAGACCGTTATCAGTAAGATTGGATGAGCACAATGGACTCAACGTGGAGAAACATCAAAATCGGGAATCGCTGACCACGCCTGGACTGAGCACCATCGAGTTCTATGGGACGACGCAAGTGTTCTACATAGAGAGGAGCATTGGTTCAAACGAAAGTTCAAAGAGGCCGCCTACATCGAAGCCAATAACGCCTTTAGTCAACCAAGCGTTGAGATCAAGAACTTATGGAAACCCCTGATTGCTTTTTCTGGCGGGCTGCAGAGGCGCGAAACTTCACGCACCACCACACGCACCGCTGCACATGGCGAAATTGCACGCATCATTGCGCCGACAGTCATATAAAGTGGTAAGTAGCACCTAAACTTGTCAGTATTCACCTGAAGACGATTGCAGAGACAATCATTCGAAACGTCGTGAAAACCTTTTAAATTCATTAAGACGATGGACGTCCGAAACGATAGTAATCAAGTTACCACATCGTCTACAACCTTCAAACAAACCATTTCTAATTGTTGTATCAAAATGAAACTTGGATGTATATGCAGTTTGGATGACAATACTATAATTTGGTATCTTGGAGCTGATCTGATGATGGTGCCAGGAGGTGGATAGTAACATATGGTGAATGCACTGAGGCTGTTCTCAGCATAATTTACAATAAAAAAATATGTCAAATACACTGGTTCTCAGCATATTCGCCAAAATTTTGTTAATAATAACTTCCATCCCCTGTGGAAGAGTTTTTCTCCCGTAGTCTTTTTTAGTCTTCTGTAGCAATTGGACTAAAAAGTTGGCAATAAAATTATAGTTTGAAAAAACTAAAAAAAAACACGGATATGGACTAAAAAGTTGAAAATAATAAAAATAAAGTCATCGACCAAAAAATTGAATTTAATGTAAAAAAAATCGTGGGGTGCTCTTCACTCACTTTTCATAATTAGGAAAACTGATACTAAGCACCTCATGCTTTTCTTAAATAAAAGAAAAAATTTTGGAATGACTTTATTCTTATTATTTTAAACTTTATAGTCCTTATTGCCATGTATGCGTGTTTTTTTAGTTTTTTCAAACTATAATTTTTATCGTTTACGGGAAATATGTAAATAGAAATTTTGCCTTCCTGAGCTGTTTCAGAGTGTGAATTGATTTTTGTAGAAAATCTCTGGTATCAGCGATTTGGAACATGAATGAGAAGTTCATCTTTTCGTAATATTACTGAACTTATGAAAATGTTGATGACAAATGAAAAACTATACATAAAAATATATACTAACAGCTCACACTCTTTCACAAATTGACCTCTGTCATTGATAGACATTCTATGGGATTTTGACAGGATGTTTTTTGGAGAATCGATGATACACTCAAGAAAAAATCCCAAGAGCTATAACTTCCAACGAAGCTCTTTTATCGCAACATCCATAAACCTGCTTCTGATTTTCAGTCAATACTAAATGTCTCTGAATATTTGCACACTCTGTATATGCGGCCCCCTTCTCACAAGAAACTTACGAATAAATATATAACCCAGAAAAACAATGAAACATTCTGAATCGCTATATTTACAAGAGGAAAAAATATAATAAATAATTGTTATTGGCTAAAAACTATAATAATCACATGAAATTAAACTAATGACAAGAAAATCACATCACATAAATATAAATCTATAAGACGTCTTCAAAAAATCAGTTCAGTGGAAAGGACGACTTTTGCCCCTTCATTTAAAGTATTTTTTTGAAAATCTATGGTAGTACCAGACTACAAGTAATTTACATTTTCAAAGATATTTTGCATGAAATATACAATGAAATATTCACGATGCCATAGCATGTGGAACTGGAAAGTATATTCTTTACCATTATGTTAAAATGAGGAATAATCCAGCACCCCCATAAAATAATTTTTCGTTATTTATAAACGATACTCTCGAACCTCTCTCGTTCATTCTTCAAAGCAGCAATCCTAAACTTCAACTGTATATTCTCCTGCTCCAAAAACGCACACCTTATCGCTATCTCATCCTCCTTGGCCCTCCTTGCATCTCTCGACCTCTTTGCTGCTTCGTTATTCTTCTTTCTCTTCTCCCAATAAGACGGATCGGAATTATGAGGGTTGTTCGACTGGGACCGTCTCATATTTTTGTTCGTCCCATTGTGACTTCCTTGTACTTGTGACAACATTTTCTGCCTGAATTCTGTGAAGGCTTTTGCAGATTCTTCTCCAAATATATTATCCACAGGGGAACCCATCAGGGCTATAGAGACTGGGTCCTTGGGGTACGCCTTGAACGGCCTGCTGCGTTTTAGTCCCATGGGCGTGATATTTGCGTTGAGGTCTGTGCTGGAGATGTCCGAAATTTCTGATTTCGGGCTGGTACAGGAAAGGGAGGTAGATTTTTGGCAGTAAGGGTAGTCGTGGGGAAAGTTGGGAGATGGTGGACGCTTTTTTATGCATAAGTCGAGGACTACTGGAGTGTCTTGGATTTCGTGTCCTGGATTCCCTCTTATCATCGGAAAAAAGGTTGGTAGTGGTGTTAGGGCAATCGTGCTGGAGTCCATCTGCAAAAAACAAAATCGACGGTTTTTTTAGGATGCGGATTGTCCAGTTTGCATACATTGTTTATAAAGTAAACTAAAAACACTTCACTATTATTTTCACGAAATTGGTTTACAAAAAACTTTTTAACAAAAAATTAAACCGACGAAATACGGAACTGAAAAGTAAAAAATAAAAACTTTTTAACAAAAAATTAAACCGACGAAAAAATCAACTGAAAAGCAAAAAATAAAGTGAACCTTCTTAGTCTAAATGATAATTGAGCTCCTAAACTAATGTGAGTAACTGATTGTGAGTCGGCGCCAAACAAACAATTATCGAAGATCATTATCTATGAAAGAAGTCATCAAAACGCAGCCGTGCATCTCGCTGCCATCATTTTACGCTTCACCTATTTCAATTGCTAGTTTGTTTGGCGCCGACTCAAAATCAGTTACTAACATTAGTTTAGGAGCTCAATTATCATTTAGACTAAGAAGGTTTATTTTATTTTTTGCTTTTCAGTTGATTTTTTCGTCGGTTTAATTTTTTGTTAAAAAGTTTTTATTTTTTACTTTTTAGTTCCGTATTTCGTCGGTTTAATGTTTTGTTAATAAGTTTTTATTTTTTACTTTTCAGTTCCGTATTTCGTCGGTTTAATTTTTTGTTAAAAAGTTTTTATTTTTCAATTTTTTGTAATATAAATTATTTTCGTTGTTCTGGTAAGTTTATTTCATTACTTTGTATATCATTCCATCCTCTCATAAAATATACTGATTTTGACGGAACAAGAATAATGTCAGTAGCGATCTGTCATTGTCAACTACGTATGTGTGTGCTAATGTTCACTAGTGAAAAATCAATTATCCCCTATTTTTCTACCCGTGAGGGTGGCTAATTCCTTTCGTTATCCAAATATAAGGTATACCCTATCTATTAAAAAAAGAATCATCCAAATCGAAGAACCCAGTACAAAGTTATGCCTGATAGAATCGGTTAACGGACCAGAATTCAGAGGGTGAGTGATCAATATCCTTCATTTCGCTACCCTTAGGGGTGGATTTCATCTCTTAAATTCAAATGGGACCAAAGTCGAAGTACACCCTATCGACTGAAAAAAAAGTTATCGGAATCGGACGCCTCAGTAAAAAGTTATGCGTGATCATACATAAAAAAATATGATGGAAAAACATAAAATATACGGGTCGAATAGAGAACCTCCTCCTTTTTGGTTTCGTCGGTTAAAAACCCATGACACGTGTTTCGCTATACTATAGGGTGTTGGTAGTTTGGTTGCCGTCAGGTAGTAAATCAGAATGGTATTTGAGATGCTTGATAATATGTAATTTAGTTCCCAATCCCAAAAAGGTCATTAGTAATTTGATTTCCAGGGACTACCTGCGTAATCCCTTCGTGTAAGTGAAATTTGGAAAAACCAAAAATTAATTGTCTATTTTCTGCTTGTTCTATGAGTATTACTTTCATTAAGAGTTGTATTGCTTCTGTGACAGTCAGTTGTGTTTTTGAATCGTGCTTGCTCAGTGACATTCAATTTTCTTTGAAGTTGTCTTGAATTCTTGCCAAGAATCCAGAAATAATTCTGAGTGGACGAGGAAAACAGTTATTGATTTTTATTAATTATAAATACGGTTTTCAAAAGATCCTGAAAAGTGGTGAGAAGCGATGGACTTGTACAAACAGAAAGTGCAAATCATTTGTTTTTACTTTGGGCGGATGTGTTGAAAGTTCAACCATTACAAAACACATACAAACATTCTCATGATACAGTTGTGCAGGACTTAAATCGCCAAATTGTTCATTGTGCCTGCAAACAAAAAGCTGTGGAGGACCTTTCCGAAAAACCTGCGAAGGTCATTCGCAGAATATTACAGGAAAATCTGCCATCAACATTTACTACAAATGATATTGCTTGCGTCACAAGAAACATATATAACGCTCGTAGAAAAATTCAGCCAAGTGTACCAAAAAACATCGAGGAAGCTTTTGACTTCCTTGAAGAGGTAAACATACAAACCTCTAGAGGTGAGCAATTTTTATTGTATAATAACAGAAGTGAACAGATAGTAATATTTTTGTGTAAATCAAATATTCAGATTTTGGAAAAAGTCACATAAATTTATTTAGATGGTACGTTTAATTATTGTGCGCAATTTTTCTGTCAGTTTTTTACTTTACACGGTTATTGTTATAGGCATTACATTCCATTATTTTTTTCATTGTTACCTAATAAACGCTCAGATACGTATAAAAACTTATTCAAATCAATAATCAATATTTGTGAACATAATGGTGTTACATTAAAAATTTCAGAAATTGTTATCGATTTTGAGAAGGGCATCCACAAAGCAGTCGAATAAATTTTTCCTTTAGCACAAATAATTGGCTGTCGGTTTCACCTTACCAATCGTGGTTTAGAAAAATTCAAAAATACAGCCTTATAGCCGAATATAAAAATGAAAATTCTGAAGTTGATAGATGGCTACGAATGACTTTTGGTCTTACATTTTTAAGTTCTCACGACGTTAGCGAATGCTTTGTTTTTGATTTGCTTGCGATAGCTCCAATAGACGAAAAAATTCAAAAATATTTCGATTACTTAACAGATAATTATATAACAGAAGAGTCTCTTTTTCCATCCTTTCTTTGGGCTGAGAATTCAGCTGAGCTTGTGAATCTTTTCATTTTAATGCGTCTTTTTATGAAGCACATCCAAACATTTTAATTTCTTTGGAAAACTTCAAAATTTCAAATTGAAAAATTCTGTGAAAAAAAAAAAAAAAAAAAAAAAAAATCTTGAAAAGGGAAACATTCTCAATTGAATATTAAATTTTTAATTAAAAACCTAAAATGAAGTTATTTTTTGTGAATGTCTAACAGAAAACAACTACTTCCCCGGATAAAGCCACGCTGGACATTGAACTACATCTGATAGATATTCTGAAAAAGCCCTAACTCAAAAGATAAAATCGGAAATTGAAAATTTGCATTTTCATCCAGATAGTTATTTGATTTTCTATTCCAGTCTTAATTGAGAACTCATAAAGATGAATGAGGCAAAGAAGAATGTTTTCCAAAAGAGAGACATCGCATTCACTAGATAGTGACTAAAGTTTATCTTTCAGTCGCAGATGATTCCACATCTGATTTTATGAACATCCTGTTTATATTTTCAACAAATCGATAGAATCTTATTCTAGAAATGAAATTAGTCGACTACATTTTATTAAATGTTTTTTTTTATGTGTGTACTGTTTTATTTTTATTATATTATAAGTAGATAAAATAAGAGAATGTATTTTAATATTATAAGTTTATAAAAGAACGATAGAAGCTTGTGTGATGTATATGTTGTATGTTTATAAAAATAAAAAATCATTGATTTAATGAACAAATGAAAAATAAATTAATATTTTTTTCCATTTATGAGAGAAATAAAATAAAAATTAATTGCTTAAAATAATTTTTCTTTCCGGGAACCAAATTACACTTAGAGACTAGGTAAGCAAAAAATGTCGTGAACCAAATTACTCATAAAATTAGGCAAACCCAAAATATCGGGAACCGAATTACACATTTTTTCGGACCATTCAGACCAAATTACATGTTCTCATACCATAGCTTTGTCAAGTGGTAATTAAATTCCAGTTACTGGGGGTTAATTTAAATAATAGAAGCAGGTAGTCGGCTGGATATTAGGCAATTATTCGACGAAAGATTATTCAATTCCTGGTAAACAGATTTAAAAGGTGCGAATTATTCAAATTAATCTGGTTATTTAGTAAGTATTGTGAATTCTTGTCTTTGTTAATCTCTAAGCTCTCCAGGTGATCGAGTTTTTGACATTTCTTTTCTACATGCAGAAGTTCAAGGTTATTAGCAAAGCAATGCTTTTCAGTCAGGAGATGGTTAGCGAAAGTTGAATTAGATTTGCCCTTAATAAAACTGTTTCTATGCTCAGATATACGTTGCTTGAAAGTTCTACCTGTTTGTCCTATGTAAAGACTAGGACAAGTACCACATGTTAGTTTATAAACTTCAGATTTTTCAGACTTTTCAATTCGATCTTTGTTGGTTTTAATAAATTTTCCCAAAGTATTATTTGTTCTGTAAGCGATATTAATATCAAAATGTCCTAAATAATTAGAAATTTTTTTCCTGAATTGCCTTTTTATAGAGTTTTTTCGATAACTTGAGTTATATGTGTCATTGGTTGCAATTTGTTTAATTATATTTAATTCCTTATTGAATTTTTTTTCTGACAGCGGAACATTCACTAGTCTGTGGATTATACTATTATATGCGCCGACTTTGTGTTGGTATGGATGAGTGGAAGTGCTATGTATTGTAATATCTGTATATGAAAGTTTGTGGAAAATTGAAAAATCTTGTTTAATGTTTATTTTCGTATGGTCAAATCTAAGAAGTTTATCGAATCATTCATTTCAATTTCTTTTGTAAATTTTATTGAGCGATGAATGCCATTAATGAAGTCAAAAAATGTATTCATTAACTTTCAGTTCCTACAAAGCAACATAAGATGTCGTCTACATATCTATACCAATATAAGAGAATTTTTATCAACAGGTTGTTATGAATTTTACGTTCAAGATTATCCATGAAAATTTCTGCCTACTAGTATTATTGTTTCATCTGGTTGTATACTCGGAAGAAGATTTTGAACATCGAGAGAAATGAGTTTGGAATTTTTAGGAAGATGCACGTTCAAAATTTAATCAATAATTTTTTTTAAGATACAGTAGAGGATTTGTTATGTATTAGAAGTACTCTAATAATTGTTGGAGACTTCAACATCAATTTGAATATAACCAATAATACCTACCTATACCTTGAAAATTAAACAACTATTTAATGAGATGGGACTATTTCAGCTGATTGAGGAACCTACCAGAGTTACAAAGAATTCCGCCACCCTCATTGATTATTTATGATAAATCCTTAAAATATGATGTTAATAATATTCCCAATGTAGGAGACCATCATAACACTTTATGAAAATAAATTAAATGCTGAACCTGATAGAGAAAACGTTTTGTTCAAAAGAAACTTCAAAACTTTTAATGACTATTCCAATATAGTAGATAGCAATATTTTAGCGCTCAATCTACTTTCATGTTTAAGTACTTGCCTGGATACGCATCCGCCTTTCAAGAAACATGAAACTTTCAATAACTTCAAATTGAATGTGTGTTTTTCAGATGAGGTCATAAGAGAGATACAAAATAGAGACAGATTATATAAAGAAGCAAAGGCAAATAAATCCGAAACTCTCTGGGACGAGTCAGAAATCATGTAACCAAATTAATTAGACGAGTAAGGAATAAATACTATATAGAACAAATTGATGAAAACAAACCTGATCCCAGAGCAATGTGGAAGTCACTAAAAGAATTGGTAGGTGGAAAAATAAATCAGAATAGAAATATTTGAGGGGACACACGTAAATTTCGACAATGAAATTTCAAATGTTTCCAATTCATTTTCCATTAGTAAAATAAATAATATTGAAAACCACTACAATAAACGAATTTGATGATACAATAAGTAAGTTTCCAGAAAGTACCGATAAATGTATATCATTCAAAAGCATCACTATGCAAGAACTAAAGAATATTGTTGCATTTTTAAAAAAGAACTCGAATGACAAAGATGGGATCAATCGTACCCTAGATAAACTGGCTTTTGACATCATTAGAAATAGATTTATTTATACAATAAATTCACCTTTGATTACTGGGGTATTTCCTGATGTATGGAAAATATCTACAGTGATTCCGATCCCAAAAGTACCTGATACACAATTTGCAGCTGAATATCGCCCAATCAATATACTACCAAACATGAGAAATTGTTGGAGCTTGCAGTCAAAAACCAACTCCTTGATTAGTGCTAATGAAATACTAATTGAACAACAATCAGGTTTTAGAAAATGTCACTCATGTGAAACGGCTCTGCATTTTTTGATATCCAAATGGGAAGTGGACATTCATGACAAGAAAATCATAGACTCACAGAGGGCTTTTGAAACTATAAATACAGAATAACTTTACAAAAAATTAAACAAATATGGAATTGGAGGTAACATTTTTAAGTGGTTTCAGAGTTATTTACAAAATAGAAGACAACTTGTTAAATACAATAATACATACTCAAGTGGAAAGCGGATCAAGCATGGAGTGCCTCAAGGGTCGGTACTGGGACCAATATTATTCATTTTATATATAAATCACATTATACCTCACGTTCAAAATTTTGGGCTGAAAATTTTTGCGGATGATTAACTACTTACTTACTTCTCTGGTGAAAAAGAAAATGTGGAAAAGTTCTTGAACGAAGATCTTGTGAATATCTGCACCTGGATTTGTGATAATGGTATCAAAATTAATGTTACAAAAATAAATTCATGATTATATCCCCGAAAGCAAATATAAAAATGAACAATGAAAATGAAATTCGATATTCAAATAAACGGGGAGAGCATTGAAGAAGTGAAAATGATAAAGTATTTGGGAGTGATCATTGATAACCAACTAAATATTAACAGTCAATGTGAATATGTTAAAAATAAAAAAAAATTAAATGTACAGGCTCGGTGATAAAGTGTCTCATTTTTACTAAACTGACAATTTACATTTACATTGCACCTCATATTAATCATTGTGGCACCTTACTAAGTTTCCTGAGTAATGAACTCTGCAAAAAATCCAAAATTGTGCAATGAGAGCGATTTTGAGTTGTAAAAGGCGTACTCCAACCGCAAAAATGCTGAACACACTGCAATTAATGAACATTAATTTAATTAAACAAAAAGTTACATATAATATACTGATTTTTGTATATAAATTGAAAAATAACATGTTACCCTCGTCTTTATCAAGTGAGCTGAATTATGCTCAAGATGTACATTGTCACAATACTAGAAGGCAAGGAGCAAACGCTTTCTATATAAAAATTATGAAAATGTTTCCTGTGATACTTTATTAAGAAAAGGCCTAGTCTTGTTCAACAATTTGCCATGTGAAATAAAAAGATGTGTGTCACTAAATAGTTTTAAAAATTCGTGTGTGTTAATCGTAAAAGAAAACTATTAATTGAGAAAGAAGAAAATTGTAAATTACCCAGTGATAGAGATCTAGTTATTTGTTTTCTTATCCTGAAATATGACGTTAATGTATGTATGTTTGTATGTTTTTTACTTATTGACTTTTGTATTTTATGTATATGTACTATAATGAAGAGCACTGTGCTAATAAAATTCTATATATATTCCATTTTCATGAATGTCTTATCCCTGTTCAATTCTGTTGAAAGACATTATAATAAATATATTTAATGAAATAAATTTTCACTTAGATAAATTGTATTGTATCAAAAATAAATAATTAAAATTGAAAATTCCCCTAGCCAGAGACGAAACGTCTTATACAAAATAAAACAGCAATAGTATATATATAGCAATTATGACTTGAATAAATAATATACCCACGAATATTATTCCCAGAGCTGCAGAAGCATATCAAATTAAAAAATTACGGTAGGTTTTCATCGATTCGATTTCGTAATTTGTTTAAACAATGAGATCTTTTTTAAATCTGCAAATTTTTAGGCACAAAGTCACAAAATTCTTCGAATATAAGTGCGAGAAAATATCTAGTATTACCCTACGTACGTCCCTCTTGACAACTGATATTATAAAAAAAAATTGGTTACTTTTCAAGACAGATATGTGAATGAATGCCACCAATACGATTGAATTTGAACTAATGAAGAAAACTCGGCAGATGATGTATTTTTTCAAAGAAGTAACAGATCACCTATTGCCAATATATTTTTTTAATATCAATGTAATTCGCATATCATCTATATGAGTTATATGTCCCGGATGGTTTTTAATTTTTTGATAAGATAGCATGCCTATTCTCGATTCTCAATTTATGATAAATACTTACATCATTAACGTCAGTCGTCCTTGAAAACAAAAAAACAGGACGAATAAAATCCAATATTAACTACTGAACTGTACTGCTTACACAATCAAACTGTCACTTCTTTTACTTGAGGCCTTAGCGGACACTGGACCAATCGTAGAAGAGATTTGTCCACCAGCACTGGATTCAGCTACTGTTTACGTTTTTCAGGGAACTGTTTCCCTAGCGGTTTGTGGCAGATTCACAAAGAGGGGGTGGTTTTTGCCAAGACATACCGTTAGGTTAAAGATAAGGGGAATCGGTACCGTTTATATCAACTAGGTACCTGTATTTTATGGGGCAATGGTAATATTGTTCAATGAATAAGCTTTGCATATAGGCGGTTATTGAACATTGATTACCTAATAGTATTCAAATACTCCACAAATGAGGTCATGGGACATTGTTCCTTGAATAGACTGATGCTGATGATTGAATAGAGCATTATTTTTGTTTATGGGTATACTTCAAAGATTAATACACAAATTCAACTAATTATACAATTTATAATAATTATTGTCGATGATAATTTCCTTTGATGAGAAATAAAGCATACACATATTATCCAGGAATTCGTTCTTAGAAAATATGAATTGGGATTTGATGAGGGTTTTGGATAACATTATTGCTGGTACATTATAAAAATCAGTAATAGTTATTGATGACTATTGTCTGAGTGTTACTTTTGACGAAAGCATACAAATATCATAAGGAAATGACTTCTTAGAAAATATGAAACAGGAGTTTATAGTACGTTATTGAGTTGAATGTGAAATATCGCCCAACTAAAACCTGAGGAATTTGATGTTCGTTTTAGTAGGAAACTTTTCTATATTCATCAACAGTTATTCAGTATCGCTTATCATATGATAAATCTTGGTTTGAAATTCTACGTTTTGATTCGGAAAAACGTTTGTGGAAAAATATATTTTTTGTAGAATAAATTCAGGGAGTTCTGAAGGACTGAACAATATTTCATATTAAGAGAAAACGGAAAAAAATCTTCGAATAATAACATGATAATTATGCATAACTAGCTGACCCGACAGACGTTGTCTTGTCCAAATTTCTATATTTCCTATTTTTTTTTCCTGAAAACTCTCGTACGCGGAGCATTTCTTTTTTTTGTGTTGTTTCATCTAGGTACTGCCTTTGACTCTGCTCGCTTCCGTTATCCCGTTACCGAGTTATCCCGTTATCTCGTTATCCTGTTCTCCCGTTATTCCGTTTTCCTATCATCCCGTTTTTTCGTTATCCCATTTTCCCCTTATCCCGTTTTTCCGTTAACCCATTTTCCCTTTATCTCGTTTTTCCGTTATCCCATTTTTCCGTTCTACCAAAAAAATTGCCAAATCGGTCCAGCCGTTCTCAAGTTACGAGCTTTTCATTTCTATTTTAATATCCCTGAAAACTTTTCCAAGACAAAGAACTTTTCTAAAAATCCATTCGTTTCTTTAAAACCTTATCCGGAGGATTACGAACAATGAAAAAAACAATGAAGCCAAAGTCCAGCCGTTGTTTTCATAAAATATAAAAATTATAAAAAAAATTAAAGACATACTTTTATTTATACAAATGCACTGAAAATAAAAAAAATATTTCTTTCATTGTTTGATCTAGTTTATTCTGTGAGTACAGATTCAAATCTTGCCGCGCAAGATTACCTATTTTGTATCACAGAATAACCTAGATCAAACAATGAAATAAACTATTTTTTTCTTTTTAGTGCATTTGTATGAATAAAAGATTGTCTTTATTTTATTTTTTTATTTTTAACTTTTTATTTCTGTTTTTTTATTAACGGCTAATAAAAGCTTGTTTTGATTTTTTATTGTTTATTTATTTTTTAGAACTTGTTTGGTAATATCTATTGATTTATTTCATGATTTTGACAAAAAAAATCATTATCTCCGACCACGAATACCCCCAGATATCAAGTTTGAATAGAATCGGACCATAATCACAAACATTGTTCGCCATATTGGAGCCGCCATTTTGATTTCTTTCCTGAAACAAAAATCATAATGCATTGTGTCGGGAATTATGTACACCTACCAAATTTCAAATCAATCGGACGATTAGAAGTGGGTCAAATTTAAATTGCAATATTTTGTTACAGACAGACACACAGACAGACGCCGGAACAGGTAAAACCAAATAAAAGCTCATTAAAAAAATCTTCAACCCCAAAAAACCCCACATACCAGTTTTGAATACAATCGAGTCATGTTGAATTTTTGAATTTTGACAAACCCCGAAAACCCCTAGATACCAATTTTAAATAGAATCGGAGCATAACCTCAAAAACTGTCCACCACATTGGAGCCGCCATTTTGTTTTTTCCTAAAAAATTTCATAATGCATTGTCACCGGAAACTGTATTGTATAAATCGTTTATATTAATTGTATTGTATTGAGTGTTATTGTATTGTAAAATGTAATTTTTTTCTTTTTACCTGACTTATCTCATGTCATGTCTTATGATCACAAGAGATGAATCTATCTATACATGAAAAATATGTGTTACCTACCAAAACTTGACTGTTTCGGGGTTTCGAAATTCTGGCTCAGGATTTCCTCGATAGATAACATTTCATAGAAACCTGATTGGAAACATATATTTAGAGGGAGGAGGACGTTTTTCTGTCGAGTTATGAATTTCTATAGTTTAGGCAGAAAATTGAAGATTAAGATACCAACTGTAGTAGCTCTCTTCTATCATTCAAAATGAGTTATTGTTATTCTTGTTAAAAAATAAATGTTTTCGATTTAAAGTTGTTTTTTTTATCAGGAAATGGAAAATATAACAGAAAACACATATTTTTATTACTTCTCCGGCAACTTGCATACGGTGGAATCTCAACTAAATATATATCTTACGTCCACAAACTTTTCGGAAACATTTCAGAATAACCGGTGCAAGCACGCGCCAACATATATCTCACCACCTGAAAACTCTTGGGTGGATGGCAGAACTTTTCACGCCTGTACACTATTTGATAAGATAATCACAGCCACGAAACACAGTTATCTTCATGAGAAAATCAACTTCAGAACTGATGTCCATAACTTAAATCTGAGATTTAAACACCTGCTTACACCGCCTATCCACAAAACATCTCTCTTTCGTGGCTCCTTCTCATTCTATATAGCTTGGCTGTACAATAGGATACCGACTTCTCTGAAAACTCTTTCCGTCAGTGGCTTCAAAATCAAACTGAAATACCTTCTGCTGGAAAATCAATTGCAGAATATTCTTCAGAGTTCAGTTTTTACTGCTTGAGAGTTTTAATCCGGGTGTTGGTAGTTTGGTTCCCGTCAGGTAGTAAATTAGAAAAGTATTTGAGATGCTTGATAATAATATGTAATTTAGTTCCCAATCCCAAAAAGGTCATTAGTAATTTGGTTTCCGGGGACTACTTGCGTAATCACTTGTTCGTGTGAGTGAAATTTGGGAAAACCAAAAATTAATCGTCTATTTTTTGCTTGTTCTGAGTATTACTTTTATTTAGAGTTGTATTGCTTCTGTTACAGTCAGTTGTGTTTTTGAATCGTGCTTGCTCTGTGACATTCAATTTTCTTCAAAGTTGTCTTAAATTCTCGCCATGAATCCAGAAATAATTTTGAGTTGACGAGGAAAACAGTTATTAATTTTTAATAACTATAAATACGGTTTTCAAAAGATCCTGACAAGTGGTGAGAGGCGATGGACTTCTACAAACAGAAAGTGCAAATCATTTGTTCTTCTTTGGGCGAATGTGTTGAAAGTTTAACCATTACAAAACGTATACAAGAACATTTTCATAATGCAGTTGTGCAGGACTTAAATCGCCAAATTGTAAATTCTGCCTGCAAACGAAAAGCTGTGGAGGACTTGTCCAAAAACCCTGCGATGGTCATTCGCAGAATATTACAGGAAAATCTGCCATCGACATTCACTACAAATGATATTGCTTGCGTCAGAAGAAACATCTATAACGCTCGTAGACAAAATCAGCCAAGTTTGCCAAAAAACATCGAGGAAGCTTTTGACTTCTTTGACGATGCAAACATATATACCTCTAGAGGTGAGCAATTTTTATTGTATAATAACAGAAGTAAAGAGATAGTAATATTTTCGTGTAAATAAAATATTCAGATTTTGGAAGAAGTCACACACATTTATTTAGATGGTACGTTTAATTATTGTGCGCAATTTTTTTGTAGTTTCTTACTTCACACGGTTATTTTAACGGGCATTACATTCCATTAATTTTTTCATTGTTACCTAATAAACGTATAAAAACTTATTTAAATCAATGATGAATATTTGTAATCATATAGGTGTTAAATTTAAAATTTCAAAAATTGTTATCGATTTCGAGAAGGGCATCCACAAAGCAGTCGAACAAATTTTTCCTTCAGCACAAATAATTGGCTGTCGGTTTCACCTTGCCCAATCGTTGTTTAGAAAAATTCAAGAATACGGCCTTGTAGCCGAATATAAAAATTTCTGAAGTTGGTAGATGGCTACGAATGACTTTTGGTCTTACATTTTGAAGTCCTCACGACGTTAGCGAATGCTTTGTTTTCGATTTGCTTGCGATAGCACCAATAGACGAAAAAATTCAAAAGTATCCCGATTACTTAACAGATAAATATATAACAGAAGAGTCTCTTTTTCCACCCTTTCTTTGGGCTGAGAATTGAGCTGAGCTTACACCAACCACTAGTGCTTGTGAATCTCTTGATAAACATTTTAATACGTCTTTTTATAAAGCACATTAAAACAATTTAATTTTTATTGAAAAACTTCAAGAATTTCAAATTGAAACTTATGTAAAATTACAAAGCATCAACATAACGGCTCAAATAAGTGAAAAATCGTCAGAAATTGTTAGCAAAAATGATAGAATCTTATTCTAGAAATGAAATCAGTCGACTACATTTTATTAAGTTTGTTTCTTTTCACTATTTGATATTGAATTTTTATTATTATAAGTAGATAAGAAGTAGGAGCTTGTGTGATGTATAAGTTGTATGTTTATAAAAATAAAAAACTATTGATTTAATAAACAAATGAAAAGTAAATATTTTTTTTTCATATGAGAAAATAAAATCAAAATTAATTGGCTAAAATAGTTTTTCATTCTGGGAACCAAATTACACTTAGATACCAGATAAACTAAAATGTCGGGAACCAAATCACACATAAAATTAGGTAAACCTAAAATATCGGCAAACGAATTACACATCTTTTTCAGACCCTTCTTAATCTGGAAACCAAATTACATGTTCCCCTTAATCCTGTCATACTCACTCTAGAACTCATTAAAATATATTGGATGGAACAGCAAGCTCGAACCTGGTCCACAACCCGGCGAGAGAATGAATACCTTTGATGGTATATTGCATTGTTAGAGCACGTTCTGTCACTTCTTATTAATTTGTTGTATGCATTATTATCAAGAAAATCTATTATTATTATTATTAAATATTTTCTCAATATAAGCCCAAGTGAGAACTAAACTAAATTGAAATAATATATTGAAATAAACATGGCAAGGCGTTTATGAAAATTATTGATTGTTTTCAGATTCATACATTGGGAATTATGTAGAGAATCCAAAAATCAAACAAAATGAAACTATTTCTATCTTGTGTCACAATATCCAGAAATAGTTAGGGGTTGTTTTTATGGCAGGGCGGCATGCGGTGGCCATGAAAGGGTTATTGGAGGATTAAATAGGAATAATGAACCAGAATTTGCATATTACAAGGAAGGTAGGCTGAAATATAAGAAGCATGTCTTCGGTCAAAACGGCAAAAGGAGTAATTTATAGCTATGCTCATAAAATGGAAAGATATATTGAATTGAAATTTTGAAGAAAAGGTAGACAATGATTTCTGTGCATTTACTACTATTTACACAACACTGTGAAAAGGATGAAATATACTTAGCAATGAAAGTGGAAATATTGCTTCCGAAATGCATATAATGAAAGAAGGGAATTTTGTGCATAGTGGACAAATTATTAAATCAAAGAAAAAAGCATCTTTAAGTGGGAGTCGAGCCCACGACGTTATGATCTCTAGCCATACGCTCTACCAACTGAGCCATTCGAGGACATAGGAATCGACACACACTCGTGAATCCTTTCCTTCCATAATTTAATATTCATGTTAGAAATGAATCGAAAATCAAACGTACTCAACACAACACAACAAAGTAGCTTACTTGTATCCAAATATCATACTATATCATTTTTATTTCATTTACTCAGCGGTTCCCCGTACTACTCATGTGGAAGTGGAAATATTGCGTTCGGAGTACATATAAGGAAAGAGGGAATTTTGTGGCATAGTGGACAAATTATTAAATTAAAAATATCCTCAAGTGGGAGTCGCACCCACGACCTTATGATTTCTAGCCATACGCTCTACCATCTGAGCCATTCCAAGACATAGGAATCGACACGCACTCGTGAATAATTTCCTTCCATAATTTAATATTCATGTTAGAAATGAATCGAAAATCAAACGTACTTATCACTGGCCGTCGAAATATATTACCTGTCACTCAACTTCATCGTCATTCGAAGATTTCAGTTGCAGATTCAAGCAGATGATCTCTAACCACTGATAAGATTTAGCCAAATATAAGGTCATGGGTTCGCCTCCCACTTGAGGATGCTTTTTCTTTAATTTAATAATTTGTCCACTATGCCACAAAATTCCCTTTTTTCATTATATGTATTTCGGATGCAATATTTCCAATTTCACATTATATATTTGGCTAAATCCTCAGATCAATAAAAAACCCCAGATAGGCCTGATGCTACGTAAACAACATATGCCTTGATGCACAGATAACTGTGTTTATATTTACCATTTACTGTTTACAAATACCGAATCCTTGTTGTCAGATGGACATCATTTATAGAATGTACATGAGTTTATATGTAGTCATTCACATTATATATTATTAGATTTATTCATCTAAATTTTATATAATGTATATCTATGAATTCATGCAGACTTCTTGTACAAGCTATACCTGATACTCTGAGGAGGTGACGTCATATTTTACTACTTTCATGCCATCTAGTCCTCTGTACTTTTCTTGCCGTGTAAACCCCCATATAGGTATTATTTTGAGTTGAAATTAAGAATACAAACAATTAAAACAAGCTTTCATATAAATGCACTGAAAAGGAAAAAATTATTTCTTCAATTCTTTGACCTAGGTTATTCTCCGAGTAGCGGATTCAAAATCATGCCGCGCAAGAATACCTATTTAATATTCGCGGCAAGCTTTTGAATCTGCTACTAACAGAATAACCTAGGTCAAACAAAGGCATTATTTTTTCCTTTTCAGTGCATGGGTATAAAAGCTTGTCCTAAAAATTTCTTTTTAATCCTTTTCATTCAATTCTTTCTAGTCATTCATGTAATCTGTCATCTCAGTGAATTCTGACAAAAATTGATAATCTCCGACCCCAAAAAAACCCACATACCAATTTTGAATGAAATCTAGCCATGATAACAAAACACGTCGCCATCTTGGAGCCGTCATCGTGAATTCATGAATTTTGACAAAAACATCATGATGTCGAACCCCAAAAACCCCCACACACTAATTTTGAATGGAATCAGGCTATAATCATCAAACTCGTCGCCATTTTGGAGCCGCCATATTGAATTCATGAATTTTGACGAAAAAAATCATATCTTCGACATCAAAAACCCCCATATACCAATTTTATTGAAATCGGGCTATAACCACAAACTTGTCGCCATATTAGAGCCGCCATCGTGAATTTATGAATTTTGACAAAAAAATCGTGATTCCGGTCCCCGAAAACCTCAACATACCAATTTTGAATAGAATCGAACCATAATCACAAAACTCGTCCGCCATATTGATTTTCCTCTAGCAAAAATTCCGTAATGCATTGTTACCGAAATTATGAACACCTTCCAAATTTCATTTTAATCGCACAACTAGAAGTGAATTGAAATTCACTTACAAGATTTGAACTAAACATACATACAAATGTGGAGTTAATAAAAGCTTGTAATGAAATAAATCTCAGCCGCCATTTTTAATTTCCATGATGAGTTTTTAATCCGCGACTCATTATAAAATACTTAGATGACGATTTTTAGTCTAAATCAGACGATAATACAATTGCAGCCGTCATTTTGAATTTTGTCATGAAATTTGTTATAGGTGATTTAGAGAATACCTTTAGTGTTGAATCGGACCATAAATGATAGATTTTGTTTTCAATTTCGAATTTTCATCATATAGAAATACCAAATTGTATTTACATGGAATTCTTTTTGCTTGCATGACAAATTTTGAGTGAATCGGACATGTGAAAGTTTTTTTTTACATTGATAACAAACATACTCTTGTACACAAGTGAACCCTCAATTGAAGTGTATTAAAAATACTGTTTTGAACCCCTTAAAACGGCACGGCACTGTGCAAGATATGTTTTGTTTTGGTTCGTCTATCATATTGTAACGAACCTAGGCCGGACCTGTCGCCTCACACGTTGCCGTCGACAACGATGAGATCATCCCCGGAGATATTCGAGAACCATCCAGTCGCTCTGCCGCGAAAAACAACGGTCAATATTGGAAGCAATTGGAACATGCTAGGCGCCAACCGTCCGAATTCGAAACATCGAGAATGCTGTATCGGAGATAAATAGACAGCCCTCAAGAGGGAGTACACGATCGAGCTATTCAGTGGCGTAGTAATATAAATTAAGTTGTAGATTAAGTGTGAAATAAATTATTTAAACCAAGTTAAGTTTATTTACGTTACAATTGGTGTCGGAAGCGAGATTTTGAAAATAAACAAGTGATCGTGGAGTGGATAGTCAGAAAAATAAATTGATAGACCTTTTTGTACGCCAAAAATAGACAGTGGCCCGGTTTTCGCGAAGTGGACAATTGTGCGTGGGAATATAAACTGATACACTGTTCGCGTGAAACAGACAATAGACTGGTGGCCCGTGGAAAAGAATTCGCGAAGTGAATTTTTAACAAACTGATAAACTTTTCGTGTAAAACAGACTGATACCTCGTCAAAGACAAAATGTGTTCAAGAAAAGTGCGCCTTACGGAGTTGAAGGTAGCGGAATTGAAACAGGAATTGGAGGAAAGGGAACTGGAAACAACAGGTAAAAAGCAAGTACTCCAGGAAAGACTTGCAGAAGGACTTATACAAGAAGGTGAGGACCCCGAAACATTTTTATTCGAAGTTCCCGGAGGTGATTTAAGTTTGGTAATGAATAAACTCAGAAAATTCAAGAAACTGGAAGAAAGATCTAGAAAATTAAGAGAAGCCTGAGAAAATAATGCTAGAAATCTGGAAGAGAAGCTTCAAGAAAATTCTAGAAATCTGGAAGAGAAGCTTCTAGAAAATTCAAGAAGCCTGGAAGAGAATGCTAGAAATCTGGAAGAGAAGCTTCAAGAAAATTCTAGAAATCTGGAAGAAAAGCTTCTAGAAAATTCAAGAAGCCTGGAAGAGAAGTTCCTGGAAAACACAGAAGGTCTAAAAAAGAATTGTGTGGTGTGGCTAAATTTCTAGAAGAAAGAATGGGAACCGTTGAGACGGAGGTAGATAAAATAAAGGAAACGATCAGTAAGCTGGAAAAACAAATTAATAGTGCGCCCTCCACAGAGATGGTTAACGAAAACGCAATGCTGGACTTGAGTTTGAACTTGGATAAAGTTCAAGAGGGTATAAAAGATGTCAAGGTCATTTCTGAAATAGGGAAGCTTTCCATGAAGCCGCCCCAATTCGACGGAAAAACTCCATGGGAAAATTACCGCCGACAGTTTGAAGCAGCGGCCAAAGCAAATGGATGGAATGCAGGGGAAAGAGCTGTAGCACTAACACTTGCATTACGTGGAGAAGCGACGAATATTCTACAAACTCTTACCGCCCAAGAACAGGAGGACTATGATCAGCTGATTAAATATCTAGAATTACGATATGGCCAGGCCCATTTGGAACACGTATACCACTCCCAACTGAAAAATCGCTGCCAAAAATCGGGCGAATCCTTACAAGAATTCGAAACTGACATTGCACGCTTGGTTCGTCTCGCATATCCAGCCACACCAGAAAATGTAATGGAGCGACTAGCGGTTCAAGCATTCCTGGATGGACTCCGTGACCAAGAAACCAGACAAGCGTTGACACTAGCCCGTCCAACACATCTCGTAGACGCACTGGCACGCGCTTTGGAATTCGAGGCAGCGAAACAATCTTGCAAAAGCCAGAGTAAAGTCCGAATGATTGAGGAAGACTCACAGGAGCCTGCTAATTTGGAAGCTGCCATAAGGAAAGTGATTGAGGAAGTATTCCCTGAGAAAAGACAGATAAGATGCTGGAATTGTGGCAAAATTGGACATGTGCGTAGCAAATGTCCAACATTCGAAAACACGACTCGATGCAGGAAAACTAAAGAAGGTCGACGAGAAGGGGCAATCGTCGGCCTGTGTCCAGCAAGCCCCGGTTAACAACGCATATGTCGCTATCCTGCAACGACAGAACAGAGGTGTTTTCGTAGACGGTCTCATCAATAACGAGCCTTGCACCATGCTGCTAGATACAGGTGCGACTAGGACAATTCTCGGACCTTCCTTTGCCAGAACACCGGAACGAATTGAACTGACAATTTGGGAAGCTACGCACAGCAACAGGGAGCCAGCTACTGTATATGGCGAGCTACCGATTGAAATAATTTTGGGCAACACTAAAGTGAAACATCAGGCACTTGTAGCGGACATCGAAGACGATGCAATCATCGGAATGGACATCATGAATTCCAGAGGGTTTGAATTGGATTTCAAAGACGGCGTCCTACGTGTCAACGGAGAAGAGCTGGTACTTCATGGGAGAAGTGAAGAGTTGATCCGTGTGCTGTTGGCTGAAGATGTAAGCGTACCTGAGAGGGCTGAAACCATTCTGGAGGCTCGCCTGGACGGGAGTGCGAGCAGTGGAGACGTGGTGATGTTCGAGCCCAAACTTCATGATGAGAAAATTGGACGAGGGATTGCCCTAGGGAAAACCCTGTTACGTGCTGAAAAATTTGTGCCGGTAAGGGTCATGAATGTCAATTACTTTCCAGTGACCTTAAAGAAAGCAACAATTTTAGGGCACTGCTCGTCAGTTTCATCTGTGATCCGGGGCGTACGAGGTACGATTAGCCAACCCAACAACTTGCCCACAGAGCTAGAAAAACTAGTTGCCATCTCTTCCAAAGACATAAAACCAGCTCAACGCCCAAACTAAGAGATTTATTCAAAAGTACCAAGACATCTTCGATACCGGACAAGGAAAAGGGGGTCGAACTAATGTGGTCCAGCACAAGATTGATACTGGGGGTGCCCGACCGATCCGGCAATCAGCAAGAAGACTTCCTCTTGCCAAGAAGGAAGAGGCTGACAAAATAGTCAGCGATATGGGAAAAGAAGGAGTTATCGAACCATCTGACAGTCCCTGGTCCTCTCCAGTCGTACTGGTGAAGAAAAAGGATGGATCGACACGCTTTTGTGTAGACTATCGCCAACTTAATAATGTTACGAAGAAGGACAGTTACCCTCTCCCGAGAATAGATGACACCCTAGACACGTTGGCTGGTTCCACGATTTTCTCGACCCTTGATCTGAAGAGTGGATACTGGCAAGTAGAACTTGCTCAGGAAGATCGAGAAAAGACTGCTTTTACCATCGGCTCAGGATTGTGGCAGTTCACCGTTATGCCATTCGGGCTCTGTAATGCTCCCGCCACATTCGAAAGATTGATGGAGACAGTGCTGAAGGGACTCTCATGGAACACGTGTCTAGTGTATCTCGACGACATAATTGTGGTCGGCAGATCGTTCGAGGACCACGTGAAAAACTTGGAGGAAGTATTCCTGTGACTGAGGAACTCCGGATTGAAGCTGAGCCCTAAGAAATGCCATCTGTTCCAAAAAGAAGTACGATACCTCGGCCACGTTGTCTCTGGGGAAGGAGTAGCAGTGGATGACCAGAAGATCAAAGCTGTTAAGGATTGGCCCATCCCAAAAGACATTCACCAACTTCGAAGTTTCCTTGGTTTATGCACATACTATCGCCGATATGTGCTGGGATTCGCCAACATCGCTAAACCACTGACCAGGCTCACGGAGGGCCAAACAAAGTTCCAGTGGTCCGAAGAATGTCAATACTCATTCAGGAAGCTGAAAGAAGCTTTGATCAACGCACCTGTACTGAGCTATCCCCTACCCAAAGGGAAATTCATTTTGGATACGGACGCCAGCAACGTGGGACTTGGAGCTGTCCTATCTCAGATCCAGGAGGGACAGGAGAAGGTCATTGGTTATTTCAGCAAGACGCTTAGCAAACCAGAGCGCAATTACTGTGTCACCAGGCGAGAGCTGTACTGTTTAAAGGAGTGGAGCACTTCTACAAGTACGTGTATGGAAGAAGATTCCTGTTGAGAACTGACCATGCAGCTCTCAAATGGCTCTTACAGTTCAAAAATCCTGAAGGTCAAGTAGCACGTTGGATCGAGAGACTCCAAGAATTCGATTTCGAGATCGAACATCGAGCCGGAACTAGCCATAAGAATGCAGATGCCTTGTCGCGAAGACCATGTCCAGATGATTGCTCACATTGCCGACGAGCAG
This sequence comes from Gonioctena quinquepunctata, assembly GCA_018342105.1. Classification (NCBI taxonomy): domain Eukaryota; kingdom Metazoa; phylum Arthropoda; class Insecta; order Coleoptera; family Chrysomelidae; genus Gonioctena; species Gonioctena quinquepunctata. Next base: position 206,685 of record JAFIRS010001220.1, read on the forward strand.
AAGAGAAAGAAGCAACACTTTGTAGAACCGCGGCAATGGATGACAACTGGAACGACAGCAAGATCCAGAAAGACCAAGAGAAAGACCCCGACCTTGGCTTAGTCGTCAGCTGGAAGAAGGGCAATCGAAGACCATCATGGCAGGAAGTCGCAGGTTACTCGCCGGCTGTTAAGTCCTATTGGGCACAATGGAACTCTCTTATTCTGGACAATGGAATCCTGAAACGTGTGTTGGAGGCCGATATCAAACCTGCAGAAAGTGAGGAAACGGGTCTTCGCCGGAGGGCATCTGGGAGTGACGAAGACCCTGCAGAAAGTGAGGCAACGGTTTTACTGGGCCAATTGTCAAGCTGACGTCCAGGACTGGTGCAGAAAGTGCGCTGTATGCGCTGCTAGCAATGGACCTCGAATACGACCCAAGGCCCCGATGCGTCAGTACAACGTAGGCAGCCCGTTCGAGAGAATCGCCATTGACATCGCCGGCCCGTTTCCCGTATCCGACCACGGGAATAAATACATCCTTGTGGCAATGACTACTTCAGTAAGTGGCGGAAGCCTATGCCCCCCAAAAGCCTCACCAAAAGAATGGATATGTCGATTCGGTATTCCAATGGAGCTGCACTCGGATCAAGGCAGAAATTTCGAATCCAACCTTTTCCAAGAAATATGTCTACTGCTGAACATCCGCAAGACAAGAACCACGGCCCTACATCCGCAGTCTGATGGAATGGTGGAACGGATGAACAGGACGATCAACCGCCACTTGTCCAAGGTTGTCTCTGACCATCAAAGAGACTGGGACCAGTATCTTCATTTGTTCCTGATGGCCTATCGATCCGCAGTACACGAGTCAACCGGTCAAACTCCTGCCAGTATTATAATGGGCCGAGAACTGCGACTGCCTTGTGACTTGAAGTTTGGGATACCGCCAGGACAAGACACTGCGGGAGAGGACTACGTCAGCAAACTTCGGCAGAGAATGGACGACATCCACGAACGAGTCCGGTTGAACATCCAGAGTGCCAGCGATAAAATGAAGAAGACCTATGACATCAAGGCCGACGCTGGAGGATTTAAGGTTGATGACCTGGTTTGGCTGTACAACCCCAAACGTCGTCGTGGACTATCACCAAAGTTGCGGAACTCGTGGGAAGGCCCGTATAAAATCGTGAAAAGGATAAACGACCTTGTATACCGAATCCATAAGCCACCCCGAGGGAAACCAAGGGTCGTCCATTTCAACAGGTTGGCCCCTTACGCTGGAAACCATGACCAAGTTCGCACCCTCAAGCCACCGGAGGATGATATGACGTTCGAGAAGTTTATGTCCTTGTATTCAAACGGGCAGAAAGTTCTACATGGGGTTACTAGAGAGGAGTCACGAGACCTTTTCGAGGTGCCTGTTGACTACGCACTAGCGCACTGTGTGGCAGAAGATCTTCGAATGTCCAGGGCATCGCCGTAGTGTTCTCCAAGAAATTTGGTCAACTCCAAACACTGCGGGAGCAGAATCCAGAAGTTGGTGGGTGCTACAGTTGAAGAAAGGCCAGAGAAACATCTACTACCTAGTCACCAAGAGGCATTCCCAAGATAAACCGTCCTATGAAGATGTCTGGAAGAGTCTCACCAAACTAAGAGATACTATGGTGGACCAGAATCTGGTGGATCTAGCAATTCCAAAATTATCCTGTGGTATTGATGGGTTGGACTGGAGAGTCATAAGAAGTATGCTGGAGGCGATATTCAGATCCAGCGGCGTCAAGATTTTGGTTTGCTGTAACCCTCTTCCACGACCGATCATGAAGACCGTGGAGTGTTACTTCCATCGAACTTCACGGTGCAGATATGGGGAGTCATGCAGATATCGTCACACTCCAAGGATGAAATTTCGGGACGAAATGTCTTTAAGAAGGGGGCAATGTAACGAACCTAGGCCGGACCTGTCGCCTCACACGTTGCCGTCGACAACGATGAGATCATCCCCGGAGATATTCGAGAACCATCCAGTCGCTCTGCCGCGAAAAACAACGGTCAATATTGGAAGCAATTGGAACATGCTAGGCGCCAACCGTCCGAATTCGAAACATCGAGAATGCTGTATCGGAGATAAATAGACAGCCCTCAAGAGGGAGTACACAGTCTGAACGAGCCCATACGATCGAGCTATACAGTGGCGTAGTAATATAAATTAAGTTGTAGATTAAGTGTGAAATAAATTATTTAAACCAAGTTAAGTTTATTTACGTTACAATATACACAAAACATTACATGTCCCGCCGAAATTATGTTCGCTAGGGTTTTTATTGATCTGAGGCTAAATCTTATCAGTCGTTAGAGATCATCTGCTTGAATCTGCTACTGAAATCGTCAAATAACGATAAAGTTGAGTGTCAGGTAATGAATTTCGACGGCCAGTGATAAGTACGTTTGATTTTCGATTCATTTCTAACATGAATATTAAATTGTGGAAGGAAAGGATTCACGAGTGTGTGTCGATTCCTATGTCCTCGAATGGCTCAGTTGGTAGAGCGTATGGCTCGAAATCATGAGATCGTGGGTTCGACTCCCACTTGAGGATGCTTTTTTTCTTTAAATTAATAATGTTTCCACTATGCCACGAAATTCCCTTCTTTCATACTTAGCAATGTTAAGGTGTTTGACACACACGTCTGAAATGAATTATATTCATAGCCTACAACATACAAGTCTACAGAAGGTTGCAACCGACAAATGATATAACCCCATGATTCAAGACAGCCGATTGAAAGGTATTTCCGATTGAAATTGGCGAAAAAATTATAAATATATTATTTACGAAGGTTACATTCCAGTATTAGGTACGTATCGAAGGATAGTTTTCCACCTCTCTACTGGATTTTAATCTCTGAAACTATTGATTGAAATAACACCAAAACTCTGTCGTTTATTTTTTGCCAAGGGCAAATTTTTCAGTTCTGAATTTTGCACCCCAGGTAGTAAAATTACCCCTATTATGAAACAGTTTATTTCTCAAAAAGTATCGGTAATAAATCAATAAAATTCCTCAGGACGGTTTCATTCCAGGTGTTGGTACGTAATGAAAAACTATTATAAAAAATTCGAGTTTTTGAAAATTTGAGCTATGTCAAAACATAAAGTATACATTATCACAATGAAAAATATGGTTGGAAAAGTTGACGGCATTTTGACCGTAAATGACGAGTGTATAATTACAGTGTGTAAAAATCCGAACAAAAAAAATTAAAACCTATTTTGTTCTTTGGAAATTCAACAGAGTTTTGGGTAGCGCAACCCGCCTAATTTCAGGTGACCTGTTCAGAAAAAAACTTTGGCCATTGCCGATTGCAATGAACATTTAACTCGACATTTGAATAATGTAGAATGTTGAAATGAGTGTGTGGTGAATGTACACATTGCAGGCCTGGGATATATATTCAATTTCAAAGTGAAGATAACAACTAACCTTGTTATATCCTGGTGATAAAGTCAGAACTAATTGACTTCACACTGTGCTTTGAGCCACTTATCACAATTATCACGGCCAGTTGTTAGAAACAAACGACACAAACAGTATTGAAAGGGGAAAATATTCGCAATTGAATATTGTTTTACAAATGAAGGTAGATTTATAAGCTCAACAAAAACCAAGAATTGAATGGAGAACTAAGAATTAAGACAGATGAATACAGGAAAATCCTATCTGGGGTGTATAATTCATCTGTCATTAGAATTAATAATTAAGAACTAAGAAGATGGCCATCTTTTATCTTTTCAACTGAGAATCAACAATTATGAATTCAACGCATGTCCACAAGGCATGTTATTCTCTAACATTTATATAACAAAATTAAAGACCGCGAAAAGAGGAAGTTTGAGTCCTATGAAGAGAACGGTTCAACCGAGACAGTAGAAGGAACACTTTTTTCGTCTTGAACGTTAGCACGAAACCGAATTCTAAATTTTAAGATAATGATGTTTATAAACGCCTCCTTAGTTCTCTTAGTTGTTAATTTCTAATTGTCAATTCGTAATTTCAGCTTAGTTGAGGTTATAAATCCACCATAACATCGCGACCATTGTATTGATTAAGAACACGTGAACTGAACACTGTTGCCAAGCAAGATTCTTGCTTGCACGGTTTACAAAGCTGTCTACGAACGAAAGTTTGTTACATTTTTCTAGTGTTCCCTGATTGACTGGTGAATGAAATATCTTAATGAAAAACTCACCAGAAAACAGTATGCGATGTGCACGAGAATTATTTCCAACCAACCTATCAAAAAATAACTTATATTTTATTATTATTTCTAGTGAGAAAACACCCGTAAATTGATTGGCGACTCCAGAATCCAACCAGAATTGAAATTTACTACTCCATTCATAGATACGACGAGTGATCTTGTCTTCCACTCTTCACAATACGCACGGAACAGCTCGATGTTCAGTTTTAAGAGCCAGCAAAAGACAAAGACAGTAATGTTCAAATTAATTCCTCTGCAAATCTCGTACTGTTTTCAAGTTGGTTGCTAATTAGGATCTTTCATTCTCCAGCCAATCAGAAAACACTAGTAGAATATAACAAACTTCCCGTTCGTAGACAGCTTTGTAAACGAGAATCTTGCTTGGCAACAGAGTTCAGTTTACGTGTTCTGACTCACTACAATGGCCGCGATATTAGATATTATTTTCAAAACAATATTCGATTGCTAATGTTTCCCTTTTCAACACTGTTTGGGTCGTTTGTTCTTTACAAGTGACTGATAATTATGATGAGTGCCTCAAAGCAGAGAATGAAGTCAACTAGTTCTGACTTTATAACCAGTTTGGATATAAAAATGTTGAGTATCATATACTCCCACGCCCCCCATCACAATGCCCAACCTCTAACCTTGATCAATTGTATACCGTAATCACACACTTGAAGGCTTACCTCACACTATCTCTTACTACATGATTATATCACCTATTTCTGATATTTTATTTGTTCCCAACGTCTAATTTTATCAACAATTCTCCTTTCATCTATATACTATATACCTATCCACACACTTATCTAGTTAAGTCAAATTCAGATTGTATATATAACTTACCATTTTAATAACTTCACAAGGGTTGCTACCTTGTTCATGCTCTGCACAAGTCTCGACTTTTGGAGCCAATCTGTTTATTGTACCTATATATACACTATTGTACTTTTTTTGTTGTTGAATAAACATTATTATTATTATTATAACAAGGTTAGTTATTTTCTCCACTTTGAAACAGAATATCTATCGCAGGCCGGCAATGTGCACATTTACCACACAATCAGTTCATCATTCTACATTATTCAAATGTCGAGTTGAATGTTCATTGCATCCGGCAATTGCCGAAGTTTTCCTCTGAAATTAGGCGATGGCGCTACCCAAAATTTGGTCAAATTTTACATAAAACAAAACATGTTTTTATTTTTTTTTCAGATTTTTAACCACTGTAATTTGTTATAACATGGCATTATACACTCATCATTCACGGGTGTGCAAGAGATTAGATCACACCATGTATTTCAAAATTATTTTTGGCAAATATTTTGCATCTAATAAAAAAGTGTATACAAAAGTACGACCTGCTCGAAATCAGAGCCGCGGGCATAAGGTAGTTGATCATATTTTTATACAACTTTTTTTTCAGGTGGAGTTCTGTGCAGTTCTTCAGTTTGCGGAGTAAAATGAAAGGAGAGTTGTGGAAAAAGAGCAGATCCAGATAGCCAGGTTGTACTTATAGTCTAGTCAACATGTGCCTTTCAGGTCAAATTTTTTAATTCGCCTCGGAAAATCATGATCAAGGTGTCATTCGATTCGTCATCGCATCTAGAAACTTTTTTAAAAATCTGGAGTGGCGCTTTCAAAAATTACAGAAGTAATAAACAATTCAGTAAAAAAAGGGGTTTGGTTTTTTGCGAATATCTCAAAAAGTATTCAAAACTTTTGAAATTTGAAACAAGGTCCAAAATATGGAAAAAAATTCCTAAAAAAACTCTAGGACCAATATTTATAATTTTTCTAGAGGGTTGAAAATACGGCCGAAAACGGGAACTCTCGCTTGCGTAAGCTCCGCCCACTTCGGACCTTTAATAAAAAAATATTATTTAAACTTATTGAATATGAAAATTAAGAACTGAAAAAATCCAGGCACCTACAGAATAGATCAAACAATTTTTTAGCGCGATTTTTTAATTAGTTATCCATTAATTAATTAACAATATTTTGTAGCACGAACATCAACATTGAAATTGCGATAATTGTTAAAATATAAATCTGGGATTTTTTCCTTTCATGGGGCCATTTTACAAAGGCTATAGAATAGATTCCCGTTGGAAAAATTAAAAAATTGTTAATTTTCACTTTGTTATTAACAATTTACTTAAGTTAAAAATTATCAACCTCGAATAAACATTGAAAAAAGATTTTTTTTTAATATCTTTGTTTTTTTTGTTTTAAAAATATTTATAAATTTTTTTATAATATTTTTAGAAATTTTAAAATTAAAAAAATGTTATTGCTTAAAAACGCATTTGTTCCTTAACTATTTTTTTTACCACTTGTTATGAAAATTAGGGAACCATTTTTTTAAAAATCATTATCCATGTTGCTCTTCGATGTCTGAAAATTTGTTTTTATTTTTATTCAAATTTTAATTGTTTATGCAATGAACAATTCGTTATAAACAATTGAATTTTTTATTTATATTTTTTTTGCTCTAAAAAATACAACAAAAACAGCCCAGTGTCAGTTTTTGGAAAAAAATTGATTTTTCGATTTTTTATTTAATTTTAAGTATTTTCGTTTGGTCAAACTTACCTTTCGCGCCTGCTTTTCTTTATTTATTATTAATATTACTTATAAACTATTGCAGATACAACAAATTCATCTGGACTTTTTTTTTCTGAATTAGCTACTCAACAAATTTATAACCAAACTAAAGGTCTAACTTAATTATTTATATAATTCTTTTGCAATTAATTATAAAAATTAATGAAAATTTTTTTTTTCCTCTTAATATCGAAATATCTCATTAACTATAACAGATACGACAAAAGTTTCATAAGTTTGTCATTCTGCATCAGTTGATGAACAAATTGAGCTCCCAGCTGAGGCTGTAACTTTATAATCTTAGAAATTATGAATTAATGTGTCAGAATAAAAACAATTTTTTTTTCGATTTATTAGTCATATTTTGCTAAGAGCTGAAAATAATCAAGATTAAATTTCAAATTTATTTATTTTTTAATTATTTTTAACACCGATAACTATACATTTTTTTATTTTTTCGTCATTGTTGGATTTGTTTTTGCACGTTTCTGAGGTGGTGGTTCGTCATTCTCAGTTTCTTCGGCAATTTTTTCATTTTCTGCTTGAGATGTAGTACTTGTTTCTCCTTCTTGTTCTTGGTTTGAACTTTCGACAAATTTTTCGATAAACAAAGCATAATGAGAAAACTGATCTTCTGATGAATCCGAGTCTTCTTTATTAGCATAATTAATTTTTTCATCGTTATCGTCGACGACTTGTTTATCACCGTTTCGGCAGTGTTCCCCTTTGCAAGGTTTGCAGAAAGACGAGCAAGGAAGCCCTGCTTTTCTGCATCCACATCTACTAGAACAATCAGTTGTACACGTACAGTGAACTAATTTTAGTACTGGGCTGTTTTGTTGTATTTTTTAGAGCAAAAAAAAATATAAATAAAAAATTCAATTGTTTACAACAAATTGTTTATTGCATAAACAATTAAAATTTGAATGAAAATAAAAAAAATCAGACATCGAAGAGCAAGATGAATAATGATTGAAAAAAATTGTTCCTGAATTTTGATAACAAGTGGTAAAAAAAAATAGTTGATTAACAAATGCGTTTTCCAGCAAAACAATTTTTTTTTAGGAACTATTTTTTTTTCATACTTTTCATTAAAGATTATGTTAACGAAAATTTTTTTTTATTATCTCATAAACAACGCCTTTGTTTATAACAATTTTTTAAACAATATGGGTTAAAAATAATAAAAAATCATTTTTGAGTAGCTTATTATCATAAGAAAATGGACCAATGGCAATATTATAAAAATAATATTTTTTTCAATGTTTAAACGAGGTTGATGATTTTTAACTTGAGTAAATTGTTAATAACAAAGTGAAAATTGATAATTTTTCAATTTTTCCAATAAGAATCTATTCTATTGCCTTTGTTAAATTTCTCCATGAAAGGAAAAAAATCCCAGATTTATAGTTTAACAATTATCGCACTTTCAATGTTGATGTTCGTGCTACAAAAAATTGTTAATTAATTAATGGATAACTAATTGAAAAATCACGATAAAAATTTTTGATCGGCGGATTATTGTTCATTGATCTCTTCTGTTGGTGCCTGAATTTTTTAAGTTCTTAATTTTCATATTTAATAAGTTTAAATAATATTTTCTTATTAAAGGTCCGAAGTGGGCGGAGCTTACGCAAGCGAGAGTTCTCGTTTTCGGCCGTATTTTCAACCCTCTAGAAAAATTATAAATATTGGTCCTAGAGTTCCAATTGTTTATAACTTTTGTAATTTTAGCAAGCGCCACTCTAAATTTTTCAAAAAGTTTCTAGATGCGATGACGAATCGAATGATACTGTAACGAACCTAGGCCGGACCTGTCGCCTCACACGTTGCCATCGACAGCGATGAGATCATCCCCGGAGATATTCGAGAACCATCCAGTCGCTCTTCCGCGGAAAACAACGGTCAATATTGGAAACAATTGGAACATGCCGTCGCCAACCGTCCGAATTCGAAACATCGAGAATGCTGTATCGGAGATAAATAGACAGCCCTCAAGAGGGAGTACACAATCTGAACGAGCCCATACGATCGAGCTATACAGTGAAGTAGTAATATAAATTAAGTTGTAGATTAAGTGTGAAATAAATTAGTAGAACCAAGTTAAGTTTATTTACGTTACAATTGGTGTCGGAAGCGAGATTTTGAAAATAAACAAGTGATCGTGGAGTGGATAGTCAGAAAAATAAATTGATAGACCTTTTTGTACGCCAAAAATAGACAGTGGCCCGGTTTTCGCGAAGTGGACAATTGTGCGTGGGAATATAAACTGCTACACTGTTCGCGTGAAACAGACAATAGACTGGTGGCCCGTGGAAAAGAATTCGCGAAGTGAATTTTTAACAAACTGATAAACTTTTCGTGTAAAACAGACTGATACCTCGTCAAAGACAAAATGTGTTCAAGAAAAGTGCGCCTTGCGGATTTGAAGGTAGCGGAATTGAAACAGGAATTGGAGGAAAGGGAACTGGAAACAACAGGTAAAAAGCAAGTACTCCAGGAAAGACTTGCAGAAGGACTTATACAAGAAGGTGAGGACCCCGAAACATTTGTATTCGAAGTTCCCGGAGGCGATTTAAGTTTGGTAATGAATAAACTCGAAGAAACTACTAAATCCGTGAAAGAAGAACTGCAACAAAATTCGAGGACTTTGGAAGAAAATGCTAGAAATCTGGAAGAGAAGCTTGAAGAAAATTCGAGAAATCTGGAAGAGAAGCTTGAAGAAAATTCTAGAAATCTGGAAGAGAAGCTTTCTAGAAATCTGGAAGAGAAGCTTCGAGAAAATTCAAGAAGCCTGGAAGAGAATGCTAGAAATCTGGAAGAGAAGCTTCAAGAAAATTCTAGAAATCTGGAAGAGAAACTTCTAGAAAATTCAAGAAGACTGGAAGAAAATGCAAGAAGCCTGGAAGAGAAGTTCCTGGAAAACACAGAAGGCCTAAAAAAAAGAATTGTGTGGTGTGGCTAATTTTCTAGAAGGAAGAATGGGAACCGTTGAGACAGAGATAGATAAAATGAGGGAGCAAATGAACACGGAGGTAGATAAAATAAAGGAAACGATCAGTAAGCTGGAAAACGAATTAATAGTGCGCCCTCCACAGAGATGGTTAACGAAAATGCAATGCTGGACTTGAGTTTGAACTTGATAAAGTTCAAGAGGGTTTAAAAGATGTCAAGGTCATTTCTGAAATAGGAAGCTTTCCATGAAGCCGCCTCAATTCGACGGAAAACTCCATGGGAAAATTACCGCCGACAGTTTGAAGCAGCGCCAAAGCAAATGGATGGAATGCAGGGGAAAGAGCTGTAGCACTAACACTTGCATTACGTGGAGAAGCGACGAATATTCTACAAACTCTTACCGCCCAAGAACAGGAGGACTATGATCAGCTGATTAAACATCTAGAATTACGATATGGCCAGGCCCATTTGGAACACGTATACCACTCCCAACTGAAAAATCGCTGCCAGAAATCGGGCGAATCCTTACAAGAATTCGAAGCTGACATTGCACGCTTGGTTCGTCTCGCATATCCAGCCACACCGGAGAATGTAATGGAGCGATTAGCGGTTCAGGCATTCTTGGATGGACTCCGCGACCAAGAAACAAGACAAGCGTTGACACTAGCTCGTCCAACACATCTCGTAGACGCACTGGCACGCGCTTTGGAATTCGAGGCAGCGAAACAATCTTGCAAAAGCCAGAGTAAAGTCCGAATGATTGAGGAAGACTCACAGGAGCCTGCTAATTGGGAAGCTGCCATAAGGAAAGTGATTAAAGAAGTTTTGCCTGAGAAAAGACAGATAAGATGCTGGAATTAGGCAAAATTGGACATGTGCGTAGCAAATGTCCAACATTCGAAAACACGACTCCGATGCAGGAAAACTAAAGAAGGTCGACGAGAAGGGGCAATCGTCGGCCTGTGTCCAGCAAGCCCCGGTTAACAACGCATATGTCGCTATCCTGAAACGACAGAACAGAGGTGTTTTCGTAGACGGTCTCATCAATAACGAGCCTTGCACCATGCTGCTAGATACAGGTGCGACTAGGACAATTCTCGGACCTTCCTTTGCCAGAACACCGGAACGAATTGAACCGACAACTTGGAAGCTACGCACAGCAACAGGGGAGCCAGCTACTGTATATGGCGAGCTACCGATTGAAATAATTTTTGGGCAGCAAGAAAGTGAAACATCAGCACTCGTAGCGGACATCGAAGACGATGCAATCATCGGAATGGACATCATGAATTCCAGAGGGTTTGAATTGATTTCAAAGACGGCGTCCTACGTGTCAACGGAGAAGAGCTGGTACTTCATGGGAGAAGTGAAGAGTTGATCCGTGTGCTGTTGGCTGAAGATGTAAGCGTACCTGAGAGGGCTGAAACCATCCTGAGGCTCGCCTGACGGGAGTGCGAGCAGTGGAGACGTGATGATGTTCGAGCCCAAACTTCATGATGAGAAAATTGACGAGGGTTGCCCTAGGGAAAACCCTGTTACGTGCTGAAAAATTTGTACCGGTAAGGGTCATGAATGTCAATTACTTTCCAGTGACCTTAAAGAAAGGAACAATTTTAGGGCACTGCTCGTCAGTTTCATCTGTGATCCGGGGCGTACGAGGTACGATTAGCCAACCCAACAACTTGCCCACAGAACTAGAAAAATTAGTTGCCATCTCTTCCAAAGACATAAAACCAGCTCAACAGCCCAAACTAAGAGATTTAGTCAAAAAGTACCAAGACATCTTCGACACCGGACAAGGAAAAGGGGTCGAACTAATGTGGTCCAGCACAAGATTGATACTGGGGTGCCCGACCGATCCGGCAATCAGCAAGAAGACTTCCTCTTGCCAAGAAGGAAGAGGCTGACAAAATAGTCAGCGATATGGGAAAAGAAGGAGTTATCGAACCATCTGACAGTCCCTGGTCCTCTCCAGTCGTACTGGTGAAGAAAAAGGATGGATCGACGCGCTTTTGTGTAGACTATCGCCAACTTAATAATGTCACGAAGAAGGACAGTTACCCTCTCCCGAGAATAGATGACACCCTAGACACGTTGGCTGGTTCCACGATTTTCTCGACCCTTGATCTGAAGAGTGGATATTGGCAAGTAGAACTGGCTCAGGAAGATCGAGAAAAGACTGCTTTTACCATCGGCTCAGGATTGTGGCAGTTCACCGTTATGCCATTCGGGCTCTGTAATGCTCCCGCCACATTCGAAAGATTGATGGAAACAGTACTGAAGGGACTCTCATGGAACACGTGTCTAGTGTATCTCGACGACATAATTGTGGTCGGCAGATCGTTTGAGGACCATGTGAAAACTGGAGGAAGTATTCCTGCGACTGTGGAACTCCGGATTGAAGCTGAGCCCTAAGAAATGCCATCTGTTCCAAAAGAAGTACGATACCTCGGCCACGTTGTCTCTGGGGAAGGAGTAGCAGTGGATGACCAGAAGATCAAAGCTGTTAAGGATTGGCCCATCCCAAAGACATTCACCAACTTCGAAGTTTCCTTGGTTTATGCACATACTATCGCCGATATGTGCTGGGATTCGCCAACATCGCTAAACCACTGACCAAGCTCACGGAAGGCCAAACAAAGTTCCAGTGGTCCGAAGAATGTCAAGACTCATTCAGGAAGCTGAAAGGAGCTTTGATCAACGCACCTATACTGAGCTATCCCCTACCCAAAGGGAAATTCATTTTGGATACGGACGCCAGCAACGTGGGACTTGGAGCTGTCCTATCTCAGATCCAGGAGGGACAGGAGAAGGTCATTGGTTATTTCAGCAAGACGCTTAGCAAACCAGAGCGCAATTACTGTGTCACCAGGCGAGAGCTGTTAGCTGTTGTAAAGGAGTGGAACACTTCTACAAGTACGTGTATGGAAGAAGATTCCTGTTGAGAACTGACCATGCAGCTCTCAAATGGCTCTTACAGTTCAAAAATCCTGAGGGTCAAGTAGCACGTTGGATCGAGAGACTCCAAGAATTCGATTTCGAGATCGAACATCGAGCCGGAACTAGCCATAAGAATGCAGATGCCTTGTCGCGAAGACCATGTCCAGATGATTGCTCACATTGCCGACGAGCAGAAGAGAAAGAAGCAACACTTTGTAGAACCGCGGCAATGGATGACAACTGGAATGACAGCAAGATCCAGAAAGACCAAGAGAGGACCCCGACCTTGGCTTAGTCGTCAGCTGGAAGAAGGGCAATTAAGAAGGGCAATCGAAGACCATCATGGCAGGAAGTCGCAGGTTACTCGCCGGCTGTTAAGTCCTATTGGGCACAATGGAACTCTCTTATTCTGGACAATGGGATCCTGAAACGTGTGTTGGAGGCCGATATTGGTGGGGAAGACAGACGCCAAATAATTGTTCCCAGGAACAGAAGAGAGGAAGTGCTGCGGGAAATCCATGATGGAGTCGCTGGAGGACATCTGGGAGTGACGAAGACCCTGCAGAAAGTGAGGCAACGGTTTTACTGGACCAATTGTCAAGCTGACGTCCAGGACTGGTGCAGAAAGTGCGCTGTATGCGCTGCTAGCAATGGACCTCGAATACGACCCAAGGCCCCGATGCGTCAGTACAACGTAGGCAGCCCGTTCGAGAGAATCGCCATTGACATCGCCGGCCCGTTTCCCGTATCCGACCACGGGAATAAATACATCCTTGTGGCAATGGACTACTTCAGTAAGTGGGCGGAAGCCTATGCCCTGCCCAACCAGGAAGCCATCACCGTCGCCGACGTCTTGGTGAAAGAATGGATATGTCGATTCGGTATTGGAATGGTGGAAGGGAACATCCGCAGTCCGATGGAATAAGGCAGAAATTTCGAATCCAACCTTTTCCAAGAAATATGTCTACTGCTGAACATCCGCAAGACAAGAACCACGGCCCTACATCCGCAGTCCGATGGAATGGTGGAACGGATGAACAGGACGATCAACCGCCACTTGTCCAAGGTTGTCTCTGACCATCAAAGAGACTGGGACCAGTATCTTCATTTGTTCCTGATGGCCTATCGATCCGCAGTACACGAGTCAACCGGTCAAACTCCTGCTAGTATTATAATGGGCCGAGAACTGCGACTGCCTTGTGACCTGAAGTTTGGGATACCGCCAGGACAAGACACTGCGGGAGAGGACTACGTCAGCAAACTTCGGCAGAGAATGGACGACATCCACGAACGAGTCCGGTTGAACATCCAGAGTGCCAGCGATAAAATGAAGAAGACCTATGACATCAAGGCCGACGCTGGAGGATTTAAGGTTGATGACCTGGTTTGGCTGTACAACCCCAAACGTCGTCGTGGACTATCACCAAAGTTGCGGAACTCGTGGGAAGGCCCTGTATAAAATCGTGAAAAGGATAAACGACCTTGTGTACCGAAGCCATAAGCCACCCGAGGGACACCAAGGGTCGTCCATTTCAACAGGTTGGCCCCTTACGCTGGAAACCATGACCAAGTTCGCACCCTCAAGCCACCGGAGGATGATATGACGTTCGAGAAGTTTATGTCCTTGTTTTCAAACGGGCAGAAAGTTCTACATGGGGTTACTAGAGAGGAGTCACGAGACCTTTCGAGGTGCCTGCTGACTACGCACTAGCGCACTGTGTGGCAGAAGATCTTCAAATGTCCAGGGGCATCGCCGCAGTGTTCTCCAAGAAATTTGGTCAACTCCAAACACTGCGGGAGCAGAATCCAGAAGTTGGTGGGGTGCTACAGTTGAAGAAAGGCCAGAGAAACATCTACTACCTAGTTACCAAGAGGCATTCCCAAGATAAACCGTCCTATGAAGATGTCTGGAAGAGTCTCACCAAACTAAGAGATACTATGGTAGACCAGAATCTGGCGGATCTAGCAATTCCAAAACTATCCTGTGGTATTGATGGGTTGGACTGGAGAGTCATAAGAAGTATGCTGGAGGCGATATTCAGATCCAGCGGCGTCAGGATTTTGGTTTGCTGTAACCCTCTTCCACGACCGATCATGAAGACCGTGGAGTGTTACTTCCATCGAACTTCACGGTGCAGATATGGGGAGTCATGCAGATATCGTCACACTCCTAAGATGAAATTTCGGGACGAAATGTCTTTAAGAAGGGGGCAATGTAACGAACCTAGGCCGGACCTGTCGCCTCACACGTTGCCATCGACAGCGATGAGATCATCCCCGGAGATATTCGAGAACCATCCAGTCGCTCTTCCGCGAAAAACAACGGTCAATATTGGAAACAATTGGAACATGCCGTCGCCAACCGTCCGAATTCGAAACATCGAGAATGCTGTATCGGAGATAAATAGACAGCCCTCAAGAGGGAGTACACAATCTGAACGAGCCCATACGATCGAGCTATACAGTGAAGTAGTAATATAAATTAAGTTGTAGATTAAGTGTGAAATAAATTAGTAGAACCAAGTTAAGTTTATTTACGTTACAATACCTTCATAATTTTCCGAGGCGAATAAAAAATTTTGAGCTAAAAAGCAAATGTTGATTAGACTATTCAGACAATGAGAAGCCAATGATGGAATGGACATGCAAATAAAAATATAGAACACTGGCAGAACGAAACCGCGTCAAGCTGATCTGTCTATCGGGACATAACTCTTGGGAAAAATTATACCAAGCAGAGATACAAAATATTTCCAAGAATTTCAAATTTACTTATTTTTGACAAATTATTTTACTCCTCCCAAATCCAAAGTCATAATTCAGGTCGTGAAAACCATGATTGAGACCAACAATCTCCCCCAAAACACGTCGTCCTTAGTGCATAGTGGGAAATCACTTATTATAAACTTTGAATGTGCCTTCATATCCCCAAGGAAGGTATGGTTGACTTTAGGTGGAAATTTTACATGAAGTTCACCAGTAAAATATCTTCAAGGTCCATGAACTTCCAAGGTTTTTTGAATATTCACTTGACCATAACTCCAAATGCGTTCAGACAGCCTGGGAGTAGGAAAGTAGATAAATTTGTACCTATTTTATCTATTTTCCCACCAAACAGTCGAAAGAGAACTGATCGACATTTCATCGACTCAGGTTCATCGCGAAACGGATTCCATAACAGCTATAGGCCTATTTCGCTTCTTAGCGTGGTGGCCAAGGTAGTAGACAAGATTCTTCTGAGTCGTGTTGTGAGCTTTGAGGAAAGGCGGAAAATCATCCCGCCTGAACAATTCGGGTTCAGGAGAGGTCATTCAACTACCTCGCAAGTAGCCCGGGTTGTTCACGGGGTGAAGGAAGCATTCCACAGGGACCACAACACAGTTATGGTTCTGTTGGATACAAAGAAAGCATTTGATACGGTCTGGATT
This sequence comes from Gonioctena quinquepunctata, assembly GCA_018342105.1. Classification (NCBI taxonomy): domain Eukaryota; kingdom Metazoa; phylum Arthropoda; class Insecta; order Coleoptera; family Chrysomelidae; genus Gonioctena; species Gonioctena quinquepunctata. The sequence goes on from JAFIRS010001220.1 coordinate 222,858, forward strand.
GAAGGGCTTATCATTAAAATGGCAGAGGCAGGCATGCCTTTATACTTAATAAAAATCCTAGATTCGTACCTGACTGGGCGGACTTTTAGGGTTAATGTCAATGGAACTATCTCGCCAGAGTATACAGTTGGAGCAGGGGTCCCACAGGGGCCCTCCTTGTCACCAATCTTGTATTCCCTGTATACATATGACTTTCCGACCTTCGCTCGGACGAGTACGGCAATGTTCGCGGACGATACCGCGATATATGCCCACTCGTTCCAGAGCGAAGTGGCTGCTAAACAGCTCCAGATCCATCTGGATCGGTTGGTCATGCCATATATGGGGAAGAACAAGATTAAGCTTAACCCAGAGAAAACAGAGGTCATCAACTTCACGAGGAAACTCACTAATGTGAAGATCCTCGGGAAGCTGAGGATTGGAGAAAGTAAAGTGACGGAGAGGCCCTCAGTGCGATACCTGGGGGTGCAGCTGGACAAGCGTATGAGCTTGCACAAGCATATAGGGCTGGCATTACAGAGGGGAGCGGCCGCAATAAAGCGAACATATCCCCTCATTGCACGTAATTCCAGCCTGTCACTTGATAATAAGCTTCGTATATACAAGCAAATCATTAGACCAGCGATAACATACTCTTGCCCGGTATTTTGTAGCCTTTCCAAAACGCAGATGTCGAGACTGGAAAGGTTGCAAAACAAAGCACTCCGTATTGTTACAAATAGTAACAGATACATCCGGCTGGATGATCTGCGTGAGATAGCAAACGTTGAAAAGCTAGAAGATTTCATAATGAAAATATCAGACAAATTTTATAGATACCATATCCCTAAGAGTCCGCTCACAGCAGCAATCACTAATGTACGAGCCGACCAAAGAAGGAAGCATGGTGTTATCTATCAAAACTTAGAACTCTACAGGGAGTTAGAATAGGAATCAGTTTTACATTCGAATGAAACAAATAACAGTAAATAACCCAACTGGGTAATACCTTTTAAACATCATTTTCATTAGCTGGTTTTACTATTTTTTTCCAGATTAAATAAAGCATAATTACCAATACTTTTATCTAATACCTAGTTTTCAATTCTCAGACAAAAAAGAAAGGCGAAAGACGCATAAGCCTAGGCAGGAGGCGTCTAGAAATTCTTAACCAACCAAAACATAACAACGCAAACTAAATCGTAAGGCACCTGTTAACACCAACAGGGGCTGTCCCTTCGCCCCATCAGGAGGGCAAGGAGACAGTTAACAAGTCCCCAAACAAAAGCCACTATTTCCCCCCCCCCATACCACCCACCACCCGAAAGAGGAACCGGAAAATGGAATGTACATAATGTAAATAGTAGTTAGTTTAGTTATGTAAGACAAATGTGTAAATAATAACAATAAATACTTTTGGATTGGATTGGATTGGATTCCATAATTGGTTCCGCCTTTGAATGAAGAAATCAGTATTTCGCACGAAACACACATCCTAATGGGTGACTGTCATGAAATACATAAAAAAAAGCTTTATGAGAATTTGACGATTGATAGAAATCATAATTTTTAAGAAAAAAATCTATTTTTGATAAAATGTATATTGTTTACAATTGTTTTTGAATTAACATTTTTTTTGTTGCTGATTATTTTTTGACATTTCTAGAAAGCAATGGAAACTTTCAATTCAAATCATTCATGTACGTTTTGGCCAATCATAACATTATTATAGTGGGAATATTCCACCTAGGAAATTGCCGCGGGAATAACTTCAGGTATTTTGTTTTTATTGTCTGACAAGTTTTCTAAAATCTGTAGAATTATTTCCACTTTATTCTCACTATTTTGTGGTATTACAGCCGAAAATTAATAACAAGGAAATATTTTATTTTTCTAATGCTTTTTCAAATTCTGTTTTTTTAAAATTTTTCATTTGCTCATTTAATAAACAGTTTGTTGTAATAGTTATTCATGAAGCAAGTGCAAATACTAAGTGTTATTGCACGTGACGTGAAATAAACAGTTTCTGCACGAGTTGCATAAAATGTTTTTTATACGTTCGTGCAAAAACCAAGAAATGTTTCATTTAGGTGGGAAATTGGTGTAAGAAAATAGAAAGCGTAATTTAAAATCTAACTATTTAAAAATTATTTAGCACTATCGATTTGATTGAGAAAGTGAGGAACTAATATGTTGGAAACAATTCAACTCGAACTTTATTTTTGTTAAATTGCATTTTCTAGTGATTTCGTAATCCAGTATGTAATAAATATGATTAGAAATAATATAAAATTTGTAATTGTTTGAAATGTAATACAATATCACAGAAAAGGAAATAAATATGATGTCGATTTGAACGTTTATGTTTGTCACGATCACAAAACGCTGTAGTAGAATTTCAGATGAGTGCAATTCAAATTTTATTCCACTAGTGCAATGAAGGACCAGTTTTTTTACTAATTATAGTTCAATAAAGTTTTGTTTTTTGCATGAATATGGAAAAATAATTAATATTCGAACAATATTTTTAATATACTAAAAAAAAAATCATGTATGACTTTTTGAGGAATTTTTTTTTTCCTATCATTTATATAATTTCAAATATCATGTATTGAAGTTTGCAATTACTTTTTGGTATTTACCATTGTAGTGCTAAACTATTAGCAAAACTACAAGGACACTTCAAGTCTTTTTCATATTCTATTGGATCATAAACAAATGGCAAGCTTTAAAACTTACAGGATATTAGAAATTATATAAAAAAAAATCCTCAAATAGTCATACATAATTGTTCTTCATCTTATCAAATAAACAAATGAAAAAATTAACAGAAACAATTTTCAGAATATTGTTTTCAAATAAAAATGGTTCGTTAATAATAATTTGTAGCAACAAAAAAAATGTCAATAAAAAAATTCGTTTTTAAACAATAGACATTTATTTTACAATTGTTTTCCTTAAAAATTATAATATTTATCAATAGTCAAATGCTCAAGATTTTTTTTTTATAATGTTATGAATAATGCGTTTGTTCATAACAATTGATTGAAAAATTGGGGAAAAATCATAAAACAAATAGATTTTTATAAAGTTTCCAGTGATTATACAATAAAAACAATCGAAATATTTGGTTTTATAATTTTTTAATCTTAAAATGAAAAATAAAAATTTATAAATTTTATTAACAGGGATCTCTCTCACACCCTTCGAAGAATGGATTTCAGAAGTGGAAAAAATATCAGGTTTTTAATTTGAAGATTTCACAGGTTATGTTGGTTTACAAATTGTAAAAATTACCTAATTAACAAAAGCATGAGAATTTTTTGACGGATTATTGTTCATTCATGTATCTGAATAGTACCAGTATTTTTTTGTTCTTTAATATTCATATTCAATGAGTTTTTTGTATATAAATAAATATATATATATACATATATATATATATATATATATATATATATATATATGCGGCACTTCATTTTCTTCAAAAAGTTTCTTGATGCCAATGCGAATCGAACGACATTTCAACCATGATTTTCGGAAGAGAACTAGATTTCATAACAAGTGTGCTTGTAGATTAGCCTGAACGCCATGTTTGTATTATCATTTGCATTGCTTTCACGAATATTGCCTATAATTAACATTACGCCGTGAATATGGAGAAAGGACTACTATTAAGGCACATTTACTTATTTATATCTTCAACCTATTAGGCGAAATGTCTTGATATCCCAATTGTCGACTTCTAAATTAGTTCCATATTTTTCCCATGTTGGTAAATCCGACGTAAATATTATGTTCACTTTACCTTCGCCAAATTAGACACCGACTTATTTGGAGGTATTCACTGATAAAAAAACGATTTAATTCATTTATATCTTGTACCAGAAACATAAGTTTAAGTGCATTTTATTTTCTTTTAATTGCTTTAGTTAACGTCGGCCTATTTCTGTGACAAGGGCTAAACACCGACGCCGGTGAGCACACTCCCTCCAACCGGAAATTTTGCCGAATCAATCAATCAGTTTATTTTCCTTGTGACATTTACATGTATAGGAATAGTCAGACATTTGTTAAAATACAATACATACATAGGGTATAACGAAATAATTGAACCTAAGATAAAAATTAAAACGTACATAAGATAAAAATAAAAAAGTACAATAAAATTTTCATAAAAGTTAAAAATACAGTACAAGTATCTGTGCTGGCTCACATTATCGAAATCATAAAAATCACGTATATCATAAAAATATTTTTTAAACAATTTGAGTTTTCTTTTGAAAAGTAATAGAGAGCCACAAGACTTTATTTCCTTTGGAAGATTGTTGAATATTTTTGCGCCAAATATATTAGGAGCGTATGAAGAAATATTCAGCTTCGTCTTTTGTATTCGAATGTCACTTTTATGTCGCGTATTATGTTGGTGAATATCCATATTGAGGAGAAATGCATGTTTGTTCTGGAAAATGTATAAACATATTTCAAATAAATAGAGACTAGGTACTGTCAATAAATTGAAAGATTTAAAAATATTTTTGCATGAACCCATCCGCGGAATTCCGAAAATGCACCTCAAAATTCGTTTCTGAATTATAAAAATATTACGTGCATGTGTTGAATTGCCCCAAAAACAAATACCATATTTTAGCCGGGATTCGATTTGTGCATAATACAAATTCAGGAGCTGATACATATCCAAAACAGTGCGAAGGTTAGAAAAAATATATTTCAGGGAGCTCAATTTCGAAATTAATTGTACACATTGAGGTTTCCAGTTCAAGAATTCATCGAGATAAACTCCTAAAAATTTTACCGGTTCATGAGAATTAATGAGTAATTTATTTTCTATCATAATCTGCATATTTTCTACAGTTCTTCAACGATTGTGAATCCTTATAATTTGTGTTTTTTCAATATTGAAGAATAGGTCACGCCCATTGAAGAATCTTGCTACTTCATTAATGGTATTATTAAATTTTTCCCCTAATATTTCAGAATCTGCATCGGAGATTATTACTGAGAAGTAATCTGCATATGCAGTATAATGCTGTTTCTCAATAAAATTATCTAAATAGTTCACATACAAAATAAATAGTATAGGCCCTAATATTGAGCCCTGTGGGACGCCTCTAATCAAATTCCCGGTATTAAATTTTTTCCACCATGTTGAAATTGTAAGCAGACTATTTGTTTCCGATACTCTAGAAATGATGAGATCCATTCAAGTGGTGAACCTCGCAAACCATATGTTTTCAATATTGATAATAGTTTATCATGATTAACGCAGTCGAATGCCTTACTTAAATCGCAAAATATTGCAGCAGGGCATTCGCCTCTGTCAATCATATATATTTATATAATTTGATGATAGAATGAAGACATTGCGGTAGTAGTTGACATTCTCGAGCGGAAACCATGTTGTTTCTCACTAAGCATTTCATATCTATCTAAGAATGGTAATAACCTATTGAGAAAACCATATTCGAATATTTTTGAAAAGCCATAAGGTATTGTTATCGGCCGGTAATTTTCTAATAGAGTAGAATCTTTATTTTTGAAAAGAGGAACCACTTTTCAGAATATTCGGAAAGGCGCCATACTCAAAAGACATGTTACTCAAGTGGGTCAATGGATTTATAATTGTGTCAATAACACACTTCAATAAGAATGCTGGAACATCATCCAGACCTGCTGACTTCTTATTTTTTTAATTTATTATTCAATAGTGAATATAGTTCATTTTCTGTATACGGATGAAGGAACATAGTTTTACTGTTGAGCTGATTTTTAGGTATAATAAACTCATTATCTGTTATCTTATCTACCAGTCTAGTGGGCGCTTCTATAAAAAATTGGTGAATTATCTGGCTATAATATTAGGATCCTCTGTTGTTCCAGAGGTAGAGTCCTTTAACGAGCTTGATATCTATGAACTCGGGACCGCCATCCTATCGTCCCCTCCGAAGGACGGCATATTTATCGTCTTATCTCGTGCTCATTGATAAGACGCCTGCAGCTGCGAATATGCAACTACGCTACAGTTCTTGGGACATTTCAATGCGCACCTTACTTGTCAGGTGGTCACCCATCCAAGTACTGAACGCGCCCGATATCGATAAGACTCTCGTCAACCTGACCCGCCACCGACCGGTGCCCTTTTCAGTGTATTCTAATGCAAACTTGTTTCTTGGCAATTTTTCCCCCTAGAATAGCCATAACATAGTTGCACAAAATCAGAAGTATTTATTGAAGGAAAAAATATAAGAATCTTGGATTATTAACTTGGGGTAAAGCTTTGGTTTAAGTTTTTCAATTCTCGTATCATATTCCAGATTTACGAGTTTCAGCAGCGAAACTACCAACAGAAAATAGATTATCCTGCCAGAATCGATAACATGCCGCATACTTTCTCACCGAGTGCAAAACTTCCGTAGTTTCGTATTAATCGAAATGACCCAGCAAGGGTTGCAGGGGTAATCTCCAATAATTCCACCCACATATTTGGTCACACATGTCGAGATTTGCGGAAGCGGAAGGGTTGGCACACTCAATATCTTCCTATTTTGGCCATAAATGTGGGTGGCGAACCTCCATTGCAAGTGAATGAGTCACAGCAATAGAAAGGGTTGACACACATTTGCACATTTAGGCCTATTCTTGAACAAATTTACGTTTCGCACCCTTTGTTGGTTTTCGCATCGACTGATTGGAAATTCATGTTTTCGAACGAAGCTATAATGAGGGAGGAAACATTCATATCACAAGAGTATTTTTCAGATATCCATCCTCGGAATATCGGGAGCAAGTGAGAATCTGAGATCGTCCTTGGACAAGAAATATTTTTAACCGACGAAAAAAGGAGGAGGTTCTCTAGTCGACGCGTTTTTTTTTTAATATAGTTGGATTCAACAGGAATTTCAGCTTTGAAAAAGGAATAAATCAGTTCCGAAACGTCAGCGATGAAAAAATTAGTTTCACTCCCTGGTCCTAATTCCCGTTAAATCCAACTATATTCAATTCTTGGGACGATGAATCATTTATCAACAAATAATATGATATTTTTTTCATGTCTGACAATGCAGATTTTTTACAGAGCCGTCCGATTGTGATGATTATTTTTTTTAATGGATATGGTATACTTCGAAGTTGGTCTCATTTAGATTTGAAAACAAAACACTTCTAAGGGTACGAAAATAGGGATGATTGTTGGTTCACCCACTGAGTTTTTACTTCTTAACCGATTCTACCACGCATAACTTTGTACTGGGTTATCCGATTTAGATGTTTTTTTTATTAGGGTATGCTTGGAAGTTGGAAATTGAAAGTACAATTGGTTTTGAAATTACAGTCATGGAAATTAGTATTTGGGCACTTTTTCACGAATAAAGATAAATTTGTTTCAGGATTTTTGGAAATTTAACCCTAAAGGGTTAACATGGGAGTTGAAAGTCTGTATAGTTAGTTTTAGGGGTGTTGGTGTTGATAGTTTGGTTCCCGTCAGGTAGTGAATTAGAAATTCATTTGAGATGCTTGATAATAATATGTGATTTAGTTCCCAATCCCAAAAAGGTCATTAGTAATTTGGTTTCCGGGGACTACCTGCGTAAATCCTTGTTCGTGTAAGTGAAATTTGAGAAAACCAAAAATTAATTGTCTATTTTTTGCTTGTTCTATGAGTATTACTTTTATTTAGAGTTGTATTGCTTCTGTGACAGTCAGTTGTGTTTTTGAATCGTGCTTGCTCATTGACATTCAAATTCAACCAAGTTTACCAAAAAACATCGAGGAAGCTTTTGACTTCCTTGATGAGGCAAACATAAAAACCTCTAGAGGTGAGCAATTTTTATTGTATAATAACAGAAGTGAACAGATAGTAATATTTTCGTGTAAATCAAATATTCAGATTTTGGAAAAAGTCACACATATAGATACGTATAAAAACTTATTCAAAACAATAATAAATATTTGTAAACATAATGGTGTTACATTAAAAATTTCGAAAATTGTTATCGATTTTGGGAAGGGCATCCACAAAGCAAACGATCAAATTTTCCCTTCAGCACAAATAATTGGCTGTCGGTTTCACCTTGCCCAATCGTGGTTTAGAAAAATTCAAGAATACGGCCTTATAGCCGAATATAAAAATGAGAATTCTGAAGTTGGTAGATGGCTATGAATGACTTGTGGTCTTACATTTTTAAGTCCTCACGACGTTAGCGAATGCTTTGTTTTTCAATGCTTGCGATAGCACTAATAGACGAAAAAATTCAAAAGTATTCCGATAACCTAACAGACAATTATATAACAGAAGATTCTCTTTTTCCACCCTTTCTTTGGGCTGAGAATTCAGCTGAGCTTACACGAACCACTAATGCTCGTGAATCTTTTTATAAACATTTTAATGCGTCTTTTTATAAAGCATATCCAAACATTTTAATTTATTTGGAAAAACTTCAAGAATTTCAAATTGAAAGTCATGTAAAATTACAAAGCATCAATATAACGGCTCAAATACATAACAGTAAAGTTAAAAATTGCCAAACCAAAAATTTATGGCAAAATTGATAGAATCTTATTCTGGAAATGAAATTAGTCGACTACATTTTATTAAGTGTGTTTCTATTCACTGTGTTGTAGCTATTTGATATTGTATTTTTATTATTATAAGTAGATAAGAAGTATAGAACGATAGAAGCTTGTGAGATATATATGTTGTATGTTTATAAAAAATTATTTTATTAAGTGTGTTTCTTTTCACTGTGCTGCAACTATTTGATATTGTATTTTTATTATTATAAGTATATAAGAAGTATAGAACGATAGAAGCTTGTGTGATGTATATGTTGTATGTTTATAAAAATAATATTGATTTAATGAACAAATGAAAAGTAAATAAAAATTATTATTTCTCGTTATATGAGATAAATAAAATAAAAATTAATTGGTTAAAATAATTTTTCTTTCCGGGAACCAAATTACACTTAGAGACCAGGGCAACTAAAAATATCACATAAAAATTAGGTAAACCTAAAATATAGGGCACGGAATTACACATTTTTTCAGACCCTTCTTGATTTGGGAACCAAATTACATGTTATCGACCAGATACCTACTCTTTGCTTCATATTCCAATGGATTGCCAACTATGGGACCTCTGAAGATTGGCGATACATATTGTATTCCTGAAAGCCAATCCATCAAATATCTGAGGATAATAATGGATAGGTATTTACTCTGAGATTTGCAGACAAAAAATACGGTGAGGAAGTTGAGAGGTACTATTTCCAAATTAATTTTTCTGGCACTCAAGAACGCTGTACTTCGCTCTAGTAAAATCTCAAATTCCGTATGGTATAATAGAGTGGGGAGGAGTGTACGACTGTTAGCTAACAAACCTGCATGTGATTCAAAAATGGATACTGAAAATTATACTCAATGAAGGCAAAACCTTCTCTAGTCCTAGTGTGTATAAGGAATCTGCAGTATTGGATATTTGTCAATCGTTCTGTCTGTTCATAATGAACGCACAACACTTGAAACCGAGACGAGCTCCTGAGAGGACCTCGTGGTAAAAAAATATGGGGCAAAAAACGCTAAAAACATAGCCCCACGACAATATAAAAAAGACCAACAATCTAAGACTATTCAAAAATAAATCGAGAAAATGGACAATGGAAAGCGAAAGTTCCTTTCTCCAAGATTTCATAACTTTAATTCGGTATATCTTTTAAATGTTTCAATATACTAGAACACTTTGTAGTACTTCATAATGCATGGCTCAGCGTGCCGGTTTATTTTTTCTATACAAAACACTATGGTTTTAAACGAAAACTATATTTATTCCACCTATTACTGCTTGTTATATTTGATTTATGAACAGAATCATAAATTTTGTTCCCATTTCGCTGAGAAAGTATCGTCACAATAGGTATTGGTGTTATTGATGATACTGATTATGTTATTTTTGTTAGTCTGAAACGTTTTGTCATCCCTCTATAATATATTTTAGAATAAGTTCTCAAAAAACTTTGCGATACCTTATGTTATTGCTTCTGTGATGCCCTTTTTTATTTATCTTAAATGTTTCAAAACCAAAAATTCCAAATACTTACTTTGCAAAACAATTGAGAACAGTAAATATAACACAATTTGTGACGAAGTTTTAGATATAGCGGTACTCAATACATATTAATAATAAATAATAGTTTAAAAAAACTAAAAAACACGCTTTTATAGAAAACCAGACTGAAAAATAGAAAATAAGAAAAAAATGTATTTTATTTAAAATAAAGCGTGAGGTGCATGGTATCGCCTCGGCCAACAATTACCTGTGATCTGAGACAGTTCTTACCTTACTGCCCTAGGTGTGTAATGTACCATATAATTATTAAAACCATGCACCCCACGCTTTTTTTCAAATAAAATACATTTTTTTTTTCTATTTTTTCAGTCTGGTTTTCTATAAAAGCATGTTTTTTAGTTTTTCAAACTATTATTCAATTCCTACTTTTTAGTGTGGTTTATTTATAAAAGCGTGTTTTTTATTTTTTTAAGACTATTATTTTGATTATTTTTTTGCAAATTGAAGAATGAAATGATCTTATCAAATTAGGTAATCATAATCTCCGAGCCCAAAAACCCCCACATACCAATTTTGAATAGGATCAGACCATACTCACAAATCTCGGCCGCCATTTCAAAGCCGCCATCTTGAACTTCTCAATTTTTACAGAAGAATCAAAATATTCGATCCCAAAAACCCCCACATACTAATTTTGAATAGAATCAGACCATAATCACAAAACTCGTCCACCATTTTGGAGCCGCCATCTTGAATTTTTCAATTTTTACAATTTTTACAAAAAATCATAATCTCCGACCACGAAAACCCTCAGATACCAATTTTGAAGCAAATCGGACCATAATCAAAAAATATTGGAGCGCCATTTTTGTTTCACACAATTTCTTAATGCATTGTCACCGGAATTATGTACACCTGCCAAATTTCAAATCATTCGGACGTCTGGAAGTGGGTCAAAATCGCGCCCAAAGGAGTCGGTTACAAACAAACAAACTAACATACAAGTGAAGCTAATATATAAAGCGTGTAAAAATAATATTATTCACTAGTATTAATCGGGATTTCGTGATTCTCATTCTCGTGAGCCAGCATTCCAACTTATTATATCAGAAATGAAACAAGTCTCAGAAAAACCTGGAACTGGAATGTGAAATTTCCATTGGTATGAAAAAGGCATTCGAAACAATAGATGGTGAAATATTAATATTGAAATTGAATATATATATATGGATTTTCGAGTTCATAAATTGGATAATGCATTAACTAGGCAATATAAAAACAACCCAACATGTATGGTGTGTGTCACAAGGAAGCATTTAAGGTCCTCCTTGGTTTTTAAAAGATGTGTATGATATGGGTTCTGTTTTGTCAAAAATCATGATTGCACTTTTTGCAAATAATACTCTGATATATTTATCTTAGGCATACATTGTACAAAGAAACATGTCAGTTTAAAACCAGTAAACTGAAAATTAACAAAGCTGAAAGTAAATATTTGTGTTTTGGCAATAATTATTTCAATAAAAAGTCCGAGTCTGAACTCATTGAAATCAATCAACGATCATCGAATGAAATTGGTCCAGGAATTGAAATATCTGGGATTTATGTATGATACTAAATTGAAATTTGGAAAACATATATACTATATTATAAAAAGAGTATACTCATCTCAATCAATTCAATTAACATTGTACAATACTACAATATTTCCTCAGTTCAATTATTGCAGTTCTATAATTTACACAAGCATCTCAAATTACGACACACACTACAAATTCTACAAAATAAAAATAAACTTCTTTGGAAGTTGAGTTTTCAGTCCAAACTCAACTTATAACCAAAAAAATAAAACGTCACTTATTTGACCAATAAACTTTATCACAACCTCTATGATCTTCTGAACGACCACCTGTATAAACAAATATCCTCGTACAAATTTGAAAAAGAATAATGTTTTACACCAAATTCATACCACATAAAAACATATTCCTGATAAGTTTGCTGGTCATTCCACTCTATAAAAATCTACAGATATTTGTCGTTAATTCCTCTTACTACTTAGTGTGTTTAATGAACAGGCATTTTCGATAGCGATATTTTTCTGTACAAAAGAATATTTCTATTCAATCTATCATTATAATAATTTGATTTCTTCAAAGATATGAACAGGATGTTCAATAAAACAAATTTGTAAATATCTACAACTTAAAGATGAACTTCCAACATTCAAAATATCTCTTTGAGATACTCATGTTGGAAAAGGAAGTTATCAATCAAATTGGGCAAATAAAAATGTTTTCCGTTATATATTACATAAAAAGCTTTGTGTTTTATTTTATACCATTCAAAGTTTGATAGGCTATGACATACAATAGGGCAGACAAACACTGGTGTGAGACCACCATTTCTATGTTTTCTGGAACCCTGAGGGCAATATTTCTGAAACGTAATATTAAGTCTGCAAATGTATGTGTAAAATATACGAGAGTTTCAAAGTGAACACCACTACCACTCTCGAATTACCACTTGGCAAATATTTTTCATCCAACCCCTAATGTTTGTGTCGAAAAAACACAATATTATTCGAACATTGCGAATTTTTTGTGAATTCCTTCAATAGTTCGGACCCTACCATAAAAAAAAAACAATATAACTTTTTACACTGACCTTTTGTCGACTCTCTCGTTCAAACACCCGAAGCAAATTTGCAATTTATTGCGACAATAATCCTAAAAATTAGCAAAAAGTTTTCCGAAAGCGAAGTACTTTTTAAGCTGGGCAATAAAAAACACGAAGCTTTTTTTACCTGCCATACAGGGTACACTTGGAAGGTTTGCGAGATACCATAAACGGTAATTGGCATATTTTGCCTGTGAAATTTTTATTACATAAATGTTGAACTTAAGACATTTTTGTAGGTGATTCATTCATTTTGATAGGTGCTCGTAAAAATATGTATATAGATTCAATATGTCTTAACAATTAGTTTTGAATTGATTCAACAAAGTTATTTTGAAAAACATTACACAATATGAATACATTAATTCAACAGTTTGAATAATTTAGTAAATCCAAGAATTTTATCACGTTCATCCACGATTTTGTTAGTTTTAAAACTCAAGTTCATCAATTCATTCTCCTGTAATTGGTATACAGGAAAAATAATCCAGGACTCAGCATAGAGCCTTGAGATACACCACATTTTACATCATTGATTGAATTTGAGTCGGATGACATTCTAACAATTTGTTTCCTTTTAGAGAAAAATGATGCGAAACTGTTATATTTACTGATAAATAGTAGTAAATAATTGAAAAATATCGGATCTATATATTGACTTTCAAACATATATAATGACATCAAAGAGACTTGTCATCAACTACAAAATCTCAACTAATATATATAGGGTCATATAAATAATGACTCCTGACGATCTGAATCTATTGTACTGATAATAAGTAGATAAATTGATTGATTGATTGATTGATATGATAAAAACTGAGTTCTTAATTTATTTCAACAATTAAGAAGAACAACTTCAACACTTACCCTTGTTGAATGAAGCTAAGACTATGAATTCAGAATCACATCAATCCTATCTGATTGCATAATATTTGAAGACGTGGTCTTGGTAAACTCTTCGTCATCATGTCGGCGATCTGTTCTTCTGTGGGTATTTGTTGAACACCCAATTTTCCTTCTGAAATCTTCTCTCGAATGAAGAAATATTTGATTGAAATATGTTTGGTTCTGCGGTGAAATTTGGGAATTTGAGCTAACCTTACTGCTGCAGAATCATCCACCTGTAGGATTGGAACATGTATCAATCCGATAATTCCTTCAAAGAGTCTGCTCAACCAAATTATTTCTTTGGTTGCTTCATTTGCTGCTACAATCTCAGCCTCAGTTGTAGATGTCACTACCATCGCTTGCCATTGACCAAGCCATGAAATTGCACCACCTGGATGAATCATAATCACTCCTGAAGTTGATCGGCCCGTTTTTGTGCATCCACCAAAATCTCCATCGCTATAGCATTCGAGAGTGCCTCTTTTAAAATTGGGACGGTAGATTATTCCCAAGTCGAGAGTGCCAGCTATATAGCGAAAAACTCTTTTTAGTTTCGCAAAGTCCTCTGCAAATGGGTTTTACAGCGATCTTGATAAGAACCCTATACTGTAGGCTAGATCTGGTCTTGTACCAAGCATCAGGTACATTAGAGCACTGTCTGCCTGCCTATGAGGAAAGTTAGACACTTTTTTACTTTATTCCCCTGTTTCCAAAATTTCTCTCCCTTTCAACATCGGGGTAGAAATCGGTTTGCAGTCAGAAAAATTTAATCTTTCGAGAATCTTCCTTGCATGTGTATTTTGACTGATTTTTATGCTTCCATCCTCCCTCTTATCAATTTCCAGCCTTAAATAATACACAGCAGACTTCCAAGTGATTTTGAATTCCGATTCAAGTTCTCTCATGAAATCCTCCAAATCATGCTTTTCATTCGCTACTGTCAATTCCATCATCGACGTGAATGAGCCTCCTACCATTTCTGTCCCGAGTATACAAACATGGATCAGCTTCACTGACTGTCAACCCTAAGTTTGACAGGAAGTTATCAAATCGCTTATACCAACACCTTGGTGCCTGCTTCAAACCATAGAGACTCCTATTCAGCATACACACTCTATTTGGACCATATTTGAATTCCTCTGGTTTATTCATGTAGATAGTTCCTTCAAGCTCTCCATACAGAAATGCTGTAGATATATCAAACTGTGCAAGATGCATTCTTACGCTTGCTGCAATGCTCAGGATGGACCGGATGGTACTCAGTTTTGCTACAGGACTGAATGTTTGACTGTAGTCAATACCTTGACGTTGATTAAATCCTTTCACAACTAATTTGGCCATGTATTCATGAATACTTCCATCTGAATTAGTTCCATCTACAGGGTAAAGCTTTAACTCCCTATGGCAAAGTTGCAAATTCCCAAGTGTTGTTTTCCTTCAATGAAGTAATTTCTCTTTCCATAGCCTCTTTCCCCCTGTCACTTTCTTTACTTTGGAGTGCTTCTTCGTCTCAGGATTTGCTATATTAGCCAAATCTTCTACAGACATAATGTAATCTTTCAAGCGAGTGGGTTTCATGAGCGGGGATCTTTCTCTGAGCCTCCGTGTTGATGTTTCTTGGAAATATCTATCATTCTCCTCCTCTGGGGAACTCTTCTCTTCTATTTAATTTTCCTGTTCTTCGTCATCTTTTTCTTCATCTTCACAGTCTTGTAGTGGCAATTCGACTTCGTCATAACATTCTCCTGTTTTCTCTTGAAATTTAACATCTCTGGATAGAATTACTTTGTAACTTTCTTTCACCCATATTCTATAACTTTCATCTCCATCATATCCTATAAGATACCTCTTTATCGCATTTCTATCCATTTTCCTTAGTTTTTGGATTGCAACATGGGTGTAACAAACAGAACCGAAGATTCGAAGATGTTTGATTCTAGGTTTCGTGCCCAACCACAACTCTTATGGGCTGACACCTTCGACAGATGATTTCGCAGTTCTGTTCAGAATATAAATTGCAGTGTTAACCAACTCAGCCCATATTCCTTCTGGAAATGCTTTTTCTGGATTTGAATACTTGAAAGTCCTAGCCATTTCAATGATTGTGCGGTTTTCTCTCTCGCTACAACCATTCTGCTCTGGCGTATAGGGAGCCTTTGTGAGAGATCCCGTTGTCCTGAAAAGGATCTATCGAACATCATCGTTGTCAAATTCTCCACCATTAACTCAATAACTCTTTTATGGTATAACCTTCGTCTTCGTATGTGCAACCAGAGATAGCCATAACGGAATTTTGTGTTATTATCATTAAATATAACTAAGTATCGCTTCTTCTGGAGAGGCTCGTCAAATGGCCCACATACATCTGATGAAATATTCACCTGGTCTTGTTGCTGCCATTTTTGTACCAAATGGTTGTCGGTGTGATTTTCCATATATACAGGGTTCACAAAGGTCTTCATCTAGTTTAACATTAATACCCAGCTTACTCTCAAGCATCTTTCAGACATGACGCTTGTCCTGATGCCCCTATCTTTCATGATGCAGCTGTAAAAATGAACAATTCGCTACTACTGTATTTACTTCGGCTCTTATTTCTGGTACGATTGACTTGAAGGCTACTTTATACAGGGTTACACCTACTTCGCGACTTCCATGTATTACTTTTTTATCACAAATCTCGAACCAGCATTCTGTGGGTGATGATCTGAACTCGCTAATTGGATTTCTGTCGTGGGCGGCCAAAACAGAGAACATATATTTTTTGAAATATCTGGAACGTACCATACGTCGTTCAACGTCAGCTCCTGACATTCGTCTCCTATTGTAGATATTACACTTATGGTACCTTTTCCAATTGCATTATTTTCCAGCAGCTTTTATGGTACAGCGGTGTTCAAAATGTTCAAATTTAACGAAGACATTTGAACAATTTGTCACATGCTTTGTTGCCCCATAGTCTATCCACCATTCTGTGGGATCAGTCCCGACCGCTGAACTGAATTCATTGATAATGGACATGAGTGCCACAGTAGTGGCCACAGCTACTTTGGATTGACCCTTCGCTTGCTCATTTTTAAATGCTCTTCCATCTGCTACCCACTTCTTGCAGTGTTTTACCCAATGTCCCTTTTCTTTGCAGTAGTTACATATATCAGTATTTCTATTGAGTTTCTTTTTGTTAATCGAAATACTACTTCTTGCAATTAGAGCCTCTTTAACAGAATTTCCGTTGCCTTCACTTCGTGTGAAATTTCTGTCATACATGCACAACTGAGATATCAGTTCTTCAAATGTTTTATCATCTTCTTTCGCTAACATCATCCAACAATTTTTGAATGTTTCGAAAGATTTTGGCAAAATGTGGAGAATTTGACAAATTAGCATCAAATCTGGTAGTTCTGGTAAATTTTTTGCTTTGAGTCCGTTATTAAGTTCATTCCACAAACTTCTTAGCTTTGCTATATGAGTAGGAACATCTTCACCTAGTGTCCAAACAAACGCGAAAAACTCTGTACATATTTTGAAAAGCTGATCTCTTGATCTCGCTTCGAACTGCTGTTTCAATGCTTCCCAAGATTCATGTGCTGTTTCTTTGTCCATGATCTTCTGATAAACTGAATCAGTAACTGAAGAAGATATCATTGATTTGGCGTAACTATTAGCTTTGCGGTACAAGTCGGATTTCTCTTTGTGTTTTTCGGTAGGGGGCTTCCGTTGCGTTCTGTTCTAATGGTGTAGCCTTCTGTAGCTTTCCGTCGATAACATCTAAAGCTCCTTCGTGATAATCAAGCAGATCCCTGATATTTCTCTTCCACATAGGCCAGTCTGACTCACCGGTCAATGGTTTGATGTGCTTTGCTAAATCCATTCTGATATGGCTTTTCAACGACACAACTAATTCAACTATTATTCACAATACCTAGCCTGGGCCCATGTATATATATATATATATATATATATATATTCAAATGTCAATATATAGATCCGATATTTTCCAATTATTCACGGCTATTTATCAGTAAATATAACAGAAATAAGCATTACTGTCATCTCTAAAGCCACATCTCTCAAGTTTGCGAATCTGTATATTATAATTGACCCAGTATAATACTCTGGAAAAGTCATATAGGATAACAGCACTTGATTGTTTTTTTTTTCATAAAACAAACTGTAAAATACCGTCCTTGGTATTTTTAGTATTTTGAAATCCATACTGGTATGCAATGAATATTTTTTTTGCCCAAAAACTATTTAATTCTACGTTTTACGAGTCCCTCAATTATTTTTGATAATGTTGGTATTGAGGTTATGGGCCTGAAATTGGTCGGATTTTCTTTGTTGACACCTTTATGGATTGAAGCAATATGGTAATTGCTCTTCTGTAAATGACAGGTTGAGAAGTTTGACAGGGTTAGAAGTGCACCGTCAAAAATGCATTAATTTTTTTACAGATATATTAATATCCCAGTGTAACGTGTTTACCTAGGGTCGAAAATTATACGGCTAAAACGGACCCTACTTACTTATGACTCCAAAGTACTATACAGGAAGTATGTTCCTATCTAAACTTTGGATCTCGGGCGCCAGATTTTATAGTGGTTTTTTCCACGCAATAGGGTAGCAACAGATGGAGTTACGGTATGTTCAGAGGTCTGGTCTTTTAACACTTTTTGTACTCCTGAAAAGACTGTAGGCTTCAATTACAATATTTGATACTTCACACCGGTTGCATTCATGACCACGGAGACACAGGCAGACAGAGCCGTCTTCACACTAGCAGACAGACAGAACTTTGTTGAGTCTATGTTTTATATGCCTGAAACGGGAAGGTGCTTTCCACAGTAAATACAGCGTGTACGAAATATTAAATTAACTGGTATATTCAAACTTGGTTATGGCAATGTCTTGCAATGTTTTATAGGTATATTTTTGTTTACAGTACAAGGTTCTCGGTCTGGCAGCTCTACTTATGTATAATACCACTATTAATATTTATACTGCGGATATATCGGTGTTACTGCAATAATATCCTTATATTACCAAAAATTAATACTGATATGTACCCTGCTGATAAATCGTTAGTACCACAATAATATTCTGAGATCACCAAAATTAATACTCCAGATTTAGGAACAATATATAGCCCTGTAATTTTGGGTTAACATTTATCGATTCTTTCGAATCTTCGAAACGAGATATGCTATAATCACATTACGGTGAGGATTCAGAAAGTGATTTTTCTAGGTTGTGGCAAATACATTTTCCCTTCCGTATTAAACCCTTCCTAATCTCAAACATAGATCGATAGATATATCTTTATTTGACATTTCGGTACATTTGATACATTTGGTATGTCAATAATATACAATATTTACAATAAATTTATAACTAAATAGAACACGTTACATACACATAAATTACAGATAGGCGGAGTAAAAAAAATAAAAATAAATATATACATATATAAACTGAATATTTAAAATATCTGGTTATAGAGAAAACGCAGCAAATGAACTCAAGAAAAACCATGCGAAAATGGAAAAAATTATGAAACTCCGTTCTAACTCGTCTTCATCACATATTGTAAGAAAATCAAAGCAACAGCCAAAAAAAATTATAAATTTATATTATCATTATCTAAATTATAAGTATTTTCTAATTTTATCTTATTGTAACGAACCTAGGCCTCACGCGTTGCCATCGACAACGATGAGATCATCCCCGGAGATATTCGAGAACCATCCAGTCGCTCTGCCGCGGAAAACAACGGTCAATATTGGAAACAATTGGAACATGCCGGTCGCCAACTGCCAGAATTCGAAACATCGAGAATGCTGTATCGGAGATAAATAGGCAACCCTCAAGTGGAGTAAAACAGTCTGAACGAGCCCATACGATCGAGCTATACAGTGGCGTAATATAAATTAAGTTGTAGATTTAAGTGTGAAATAAATTATTAAAACCAAGTTAAGTTTATTTACGTTACAATTGGTGTCGGAAGTGAGATTTTGAAAATAAACAAGTGATCGTGGAGTGGATAGTCAGAAAAATAAATTGATAGACCTTTTTGTACGCCCAAAATAGACAGTGGCCCGGTTTTCGCGAAGTGGACAATTTGCGTGGGAATATAAACTGATACACTGTTCGCGTGAAACAGAAAATAGACAGTGGCCCGGTTTTCGCGAAGTGGACAATTGTGCGTGGGAATATAAACTGATACACTCTTCGCGTGAAACAGACAATAGACTGGTGGCCCGTGGAAAAGAATTCGCGAAGTGAATTTTTAACAAACTGATAAACTTTTCGTGTGAAACAGACTGATACCTCGTCAAAGACAAAATGTGTTCAAGAAAAGTGCGCCTTGCGGACTTGAAGGTAGCGGAATTGAAACAGGAATTGGAGGAAAGGGAACTGGAAACAACGGGTAAAAAGCAAGTACTCCAGGAAAGACTTGCAGAAGGACTTATACAAGAAGGTGAGGACCCCGAAACATTTTTATTCGAAGTTCCCGGAGGTGATTTGAGTCCGATAATAGAAAAACTTGAAGAAAATTCAAGAAGTCTGGAAGAAAATGCTAGAAATCTGGAAGAGAAGCTTCTAGAAAATTCAAGAAGCCTGGAAGAAAATGCTAGAAATCTGGAAGAGAAGCTTGAAGAAAATTCTAGAAATCTGGAAGAGAAGCTTCTAGAAAATTCAAGAAGCCTGGAAGAGAAGTTCCTGGAAAACACAGAAGGCCTAAAAAAAGAATTGTGTGGTGTGGCTAATTTTCTAGAAGAAAGAATGGGAACCGTTGAGACAGAGATAGATAAAATTAGGGAGCAAATGAACACGGAGGTAGATAAAATCAAAGATGGGGTCGAGGCAGAAATGGACAAAATAAAGGAAACGATCAGTAAGCTGGAAAAACGAATTAATAGTGCGCCCTCCACAGAGATGGTTAACGAAAAAGAAATGCTGGACTTGAGTTTGAACTTGGATAAAGTTCAAGAGGGTATAAAAGATGTCAAGGTCATTTCAGAAATAGGGAAGCTTTCCATGAAGCCGCCTCAGTTCGACGGAAAAACTCCATGGGCAAATTACCGCCGGCAGTTTGAAGCAGCGGCCAAAGCAAACGGATGGAATGCAGGGGAAAGAGATGTAGCACTGACACTTGCATTACGTGGAGAAGCGACGAATATTCTACAAACTCTTACCGCCCAAGAACAGGAGGACTATGATCAGCTGATTAAACATCTAGAATTGCGATGTGGCCAGGCCCATTTGGAACACGTATACCACTCCCAGCTGAAAAATCGCTCTCAGAAATCGGGCGAATCCTTACAAGAATTTGAAACTGACATTGCACGCTTGGTTCGTCTCGCATATCCAGCCATACCGGAAAATGTAATGGAGCGATTAGTGGTTCAGGCATTCTTGGATGGACTCCGTGACCAAGAAACCAGACAAGCGTTGATATTAGCTCGTCCAACACATCTCGTAGACGCACTGGCACGCGCTTTGGAATTCGAAGCAGCAAAACAATGCTGCAAAAGCCAAAGTAAAGTTCAAACGATTGAGGAAGACTCACAGGAGCCTGCTAACTTGGAAGCTGCCATAAGAAAAGTGATGAAGGAAGTGTTGCCTGAGAAAAGACAGATAAGATGCCGGAATTGTGGCAAAATTGGACATGTGCGTAGCAAATGTCCAACATTCATCGACTCCGATGCAGGAAAACTAAAAAAGGTCGACGAGAAGGGGCAATCGTCGGCATGTGTCCGGCAAGCCCCGGTTAACAACGCATATGTCGCTATCCTTCAACGACAGAACAAAGGTGTCTTCGTAGACGGTCTCATCAATAACGAGCCTTGCACCATGCTGCTAGATATAGGTGCGACTAGGACAATTCTCGGGCCTTCCTTTGCCAGAACACCGGAACGGATTGAAACGAGCCAGCTACTGTATATGGCGAGCTACCGATTGAAATAATTTTGGGCAGCACTAAAGTGAAACATCAGGCACTTGTAGCGGACATCGAAGACGATGCAATCATCGGAATGGACATCATGAATTCCAGAGGGTTTGAATTGGATTTCAAAGACGGCGTCCTACGTGTCAACGGAGAAGAGCTGGTGCTTCATGGGAGAAGTGAGGGGTTGATCCGTGTGTTGTTGGCTGAAGATGTAAGCGTACCTGAGAGGGCTGAAACCATTCTGGAGGCTCGCCTGGACGGGAGTACGAGCAGTGGAAACGTGGTGATGTTCGAGCCCAAACTTCATGATGAGAAAATTGGACGAGGATTGCACTAGGAAGACCTTGTTGCGTGCTGACAAATTTGTGCCCGTAAGGGTCATGAATGTCAATTATTTTCCAGTGACCTTGAAGAAAGGAACAATATTGGGGCACTGCTCGTCAGTTTCCTCAGTGATCCGGAGTGTACGAGGTACGATTAGCCAACCCAACAACTTGCCCACAGAACTAGAAAAATTAGTTGCCATCTCTTCCAAAGATATAAAACCAGCTCAACAGCCCAAACTAAGAGATTTAGTTAAGAAGTACCAAGACATCTTCGATACCGGACAAGGAAAAGGAGGTCGAACTAATGTGGTCCAGCACAAGATTGATACTGGGGGTGCCCGACCGATCCGGCAATCAGCAAGAAGACTTCCTCTTGCCAAGAAGGAAGAGGCTGACAAAATAGTCAGCGATATGGGAAAAGAAGGAGTTATCGAACCATCTGACAGTCCCTGGTCCTCTCCAGTCGTACTGGTGAAGAAAAAGGATGGATCGACACGCTTTTGTGTAGACTATCGCCAACAATAATGTCACGAAGAAGGACAGTTCCCTCTCCCGAGAATAGATGACACCCTAGACACGTTGGCTGGTTCCACGATTTTCTCGACCCTTGATCTGAAGAGTGGATACTGGCAAGTAGAACTGGCTCAGGAAGATCGAGAAAAGACTGCTTTTACCATCGGCTCAGGATTGTGGCAATTCACCGTTATGCCATTCGGGCTCTGTAATGCTCCCGCCACATTCGGGAGTAGCAGTGGACGACCAGAAGATCAAAGCTGTTAAGGATTGGCCCATCCCAAAAGACATTCACCAACTTCGAAGTTTCCTTGGTTTATGCACATACTATCGCCGATATGTGCTGGGATTCGCCAACATCGCTAAACCACTGACCAAGCTCACGGAAGGCCAAACAAAGTTCCAGTGGTCCGAAGAATGTCAAGACTCATTCAGGAAGCTGAAAGGAGCTTTGATCAACGCACCTATACTGAGCTACCCCTACCCAAAGGGAAATTCATTTTGGATACGGACGCCAGCAACGTGGGACTTGGAGCTGTCCTATCTCAGATCCAGGAGGGACAGGAGAAGGTCATTGGTTATTTCAGCAAGACGCTTAGCAAACCAGAGCGCAATTACTGTGTCACCAGGCGAGAGCTGTTAGCTGTTGTAAAGGGAGTGGAACACTTCTACAAGTACGTGTATGGAAGAAGATTCCTGTTGAGAACTGACCATGCAGCTCTCAAATGGCTCTTACAGTTCAAAAATCCTGAGGGTCAAGTAGCACGTTGGATCGAGAGACTCCAAGAATTCGATTTCGAGATCGAACATCGAGCCGGAACTAGCCATAAGAATGCAGATGCCTTGTCGCGAAGACCATATCCAGATGATTGCTCACATTGCCGACGAGCAGAAGAGAAAGAAGCAACACTTTGTAGAACCGCGGCAATGGATGACAACTGGAATGACAGCAAGATCCAGAAAGACCAAGAGAGGACCCGACCTTGGCTTAGTCGTCAGCTGGAAGAAGGGCAATCGAAGACCATCATGGCAGGAAGTCGCAGGTTACTCGCCGGCTGTTAAGTCCTATTGGGCACAATGGAACTCTCTTATTCTGGACAATGGGATCCTGAAACGTGTTGGAGGCCGATATTGGTGGGAAGACAGACGCCAAATAATTGTTCCCAGGAACAGAAGAGAGGAAGTGCTGCGGGAAATCCATGATTGAGTCGCCGGAGGACATCTGGGAGTGACGAAGACCCTGCAGAAAGTGAGGCAACGGTTTTACTGGGCCAATTGTCAAGCTGACGTCCAGGACTGGTGCAGGAAGTGCGCTGTATGCGCTGCTAGCAATGGACCTCGAATACGACCCAAGGCCCCCGATGCGTCAGTACAACGTAGGCAGCCCGTTTGAGAGAATCGCCATTGACATCGCCGGCCCGTTTCCCGTATCCGACCACGGGAATAAATACATCCTTGTGGCAATGGACTACTTCAGTAAGTGGGCGGAAGCCTATGCCCTGCCCAACCAGGAAGCCATCACCGTCGCCGACGTCTTGGTGAAAGAATGGATATGTCGATTCGGTATTCCAATGGAGCTGCACTCGGATCAAGGCAGAAATTTCGAATCCAACCTTTTCCAAGAAATATGTCTACTGCTGAACATCCGCAAGAAAAGAACCACGGCCCTACATCCGCAGTCCGATGGAATGGTGGAACGGATGAACAGGACGATCAACCGCCACTTGTCCAAGGTTGTCTCTGACCATCAAAGAGACTGGGACCAGTATCTTCATTTGTGTCTGATGGCCTATCGATCCGCAGTACACGAGTCAACCGGTCAAACTCCTGCTAGTATTATAATGGACCGAGAACTGCGACTGCCTTGTGACCTGAAGTTTGGGATACCGCCAAGACACTGCGGGAGAGGACTACGTCAGCAAACTTCGGCAGAGAATGGACGACATCCACGAACGAGTCCGGTTGAACATCCAGAGTGCCAGCGATAAAATGAAGAAGACCTATGACATCAAGGCCGACGCTGCAGGATTTAAGGTTGATGACCTGGTTTGGCTGTACAACCCCAAACGTCGTCGTGGACTATCACCAAAGTTGCGGAAGTCGTGGGAAGGCCCATATAAAATCGTGAAAAGGATAAACGACCTTGTGTACCGAATCCATAAGCCACCCCGAGGGAAACCAAGGGTCGTCCATTTCAACAGGTTGGCCCTTACGCTGGAAACCATGACCAAGTTCGCACCCTCAAGCCACCGGAGGATGATGTTCGAGAAGTTTATGTCCTTGTATTCAAACGGGCAGAAAGTTCTACATGGGGTTACTAGAGAGGAGTCACGAGACCTTTTCGAGGTGCCTGCTGACTACGCACTAGCGCACTGTGTGGCAGAAGATCTTCGAATGTCCAGGGGCATCGCCGTAGTGTTCTCCAAGAAATTTGGTCAACTCCAAACACTGCGGGAGCAGAATCCAGGAGTTGGTGGGGTGCTACAGTTGAAGAAGGGCCAGAGAAACATCTACTACCTAGTTACCAAGAGGCATTCCCAAGATAAACCGTCCTATGAAGATGTCTGGAAGAGTCTCACCAAACTAAGAGATACTATGGTGGACCAGAATCTGGTGGATCTAGCAATTCCAAAATTATCCTGTGGTATTGATGGGTTGGACTTGAGAGTCATAAGAAGTATGTTGGAGGCGATATTCAGATCCAGCGGCGTCAAGATTTTGGTTTGCTGTAACCCTCTTCCACGACCGATCATGAAGACCGTGGAGTGTTACTTCCATCGAACTTCACGGTGCAGATATGGGGAGTCATGCAGATATCGTCACACTCCAAGGATGAAATTTCGGGACGAAATGTCTTTAAGAAGGGGGCAATGTAACGAACCTAGGCCGGACCTGTCGCCTCACGCGTTGCCATCGACAACGATGAGATCATGCCCGGAGATATTCGAGAACCATCCAGTCGCTCTGCCGCGGAAAACAACGGTCAATATTGGAAACAATTGGAACATGCCGGTCGCCAACTGCCAGAATTCGAAACATCGAGAATGCTGTATCGGAGATAAATAGGCAACCCTCAAGTGGAGTAAAACAGTCTGAACGAGCCCATACGATCGAGCTATACAGTGGCGTAATATAAATTAAGTTGTAGAATTAAGTGTGAAATAAATTATTAAAACCAAGTTAAGTTTATTTACGTTACAATTTAAGTTTATTTACGTTACATTATCAATATATAAATATAAACATAATATAATAAATATTATTTATGCTAGGTTACTATCTGATACTTTGTCATTTTATATATTATAAAAAGGACATTAGAAATAACGAATTTAAAACAGTCAATACAATCGAACTAGAGCAAATGTGCAGTATATCGGATCACCCTGTTGATACTTTCAATAACAACTCTTTTTGTTTGGTACACCAAAATATCAGAAGCATAGCAAAAAATATTGATGAATTTGATCTATATTTAAACGAAACAGAAACAGTATTCGACTGTATCATTCTAACAAAAACTTGGTTGATTCAAGATATTAATCTCTTCAGTCAAAATGGATACGAGGCTATTTACAATGAGGGAAAAATGATGGTGTTGTTGAGTTATAAGGGAAAATACAAATTGAGTGTCGACCATTATTCGCATTGGTGAATGTAAAGCAATAGAAACTCAAAACAAAAAGAAATTAATAATCACAGCTCTTTATAGACCCCCCTCACCGAACGTAATACCATTCCTAGATCAGTTCAAATTCTACCTGGAACAATCGAAACAAAAAACATCAGATTATCATATTTTTGTTAGTGATATGAACATAAATATCAAATTTGAGGATGACGAAATTGTATCAGAGTATTTGAACATAATGAATGAAAACAGGGAAACATTCTCAATTGAATATTGATAGAAAGATTTTTCTGTGAAACGAAAAATCCACGATTAAAATGAAGTTATTTTTTGTGAATATCTAACAGAAAACAACTACTTCCCCGGCTAAAGCCACGCTGGACATTGAACTACATCTGATAGATATTCTGAAAAGGCCCTAACTCAAAAGAAAAAATCTGAAATTGAAAATTTGCATTTTCATTCAGATAGTTATTTGTAGTTCAATGTCCAGCGTGGCTTTAGCCGGGGAAGTAGTTGTTTTCTGTTAGATATTCACAAAAAATAACTTCATTTTAATCGTGGATTTTTCGATTCACAGAAAAATCTTTCTATCAATATTCAATTGAGAATGTTTCCCTTTTCAACATGAATACCCCACAAGAGGTTATCTTGACGATGGAAGATAGTGACTAAAGTTTATCTTTCAGTCGCAGATGATTCCACATCTGATTTTATGAACATCCTGTTTATATTTTCAACAAATGAATGAAAACAATTTTGAATCGATTACAGAGTAAGTCTGCTTCATATATTGATCATATTTTTTGAAATGTAAAACACCTGAGATCCAAGAAGAATGTAAGCTAATAATTGTACGATCACATATCACAGATCACTGTACTCAAATTTTGAAAATCCCGGTTGAATCAGAACCTCTTCAAACTTTAACAGAATCATATATTGAATACACTGATTACAATAACTTGAGGAGAGAATTATGCAAATATGATTGGCATGCATCCTAGATGAGATGGTAGATATAAATATAGCTATTTCATTCTTCATTGGACTTATAGGTGAACTGACAGGAAAACATACAAAAAGAATCAAAAGGAAAAAAAGGGGATGAAAAAGGAAAGATTGGGTCACAAAAGCTCTAATAAAATCAATAAATACAAAAAATCAACCGTATAAAAAATATCGGGAGAACCCCGAAGCTTACGGAAAGAATTTAAGAATTACCGCAATCGTCTAAATCGTGTGATGGAAATTACGAAGTTAAACTATTATAGATCAGAGATTGAAAAAAACAAAAAAGCTCGAAACACCTTTGGAACAAAATAAATAGTATAGAATGTAAGAAGAAAAAAACAACCATCAAATAAATTATCACAGACAATGATGTATTGACCGATGACCTGAAAATTGCAAATGTCTTCAATAAACACGATGCGAAAGTGGGAAAAAACTGGCCTCATCAATACACAAACCGATTACTGAGCCAATATCTAGAAAATGTTTGCCACATTCAATGTTTCTTTCACCTATAGATGAGGATGAAATATGTCAGATTATAAATTCATTGAAACCAAAGAAAGCACCATGAATTGATAAAATTAAATCTGAAACCCTCAAAGAAATTCGAAGAGAAATCGCCAAACCCGTGACATATCTTATTAACAAACTAATGAAATCTGGTGTATGTCCCTCTATATTCAAAGTAGCCGTTATCAAACCACTTCACAAAAATGTGTGATTGACAACTATAGACCCATTTCACTGATATCCATTATCAGTACAAAAATTTAAAAAGCTCTTAAGAGCAGACTGAATGATTATATAAAGAAAACCGACTTGCTATCAGGAAAACAGTTTGGGTTCATATAAGGCAAATCTACTCAATATGCTATAATCAGCTCAACAAGCCAAATTTATAGGGCGATAGATAACTGAAAACCCAGTCTGTGTATATTTCTAGATCTCTCCAAAGCTTTCGATACTGTGAGTCATACACAGCTACTCGAAACATTGGAAGATATTGGAGTTCGAGGAACAACGTATAATATCCTAGAAAGTTATCTATACCAGAAGAAATAATTTGTACAAATTCAAAATAAACTGAGTTCAGAAGAGATAGTTCAATTTGGTGTGCCACAAGGAACTGTCCTTGGGCCACTTTCATTCTCAATATACCTCAATAATTTACTCACCTTGAATACTACCGGAACTATAATCAGCTTCGCAGATGATACTGTGAGATGATGTATGAGGATGAAAATCGGCATGACCTGGAAGAAAAGGTAGAGTTCGATATGTCACAGATAATTGACTGGTTTAATCATCAATTACTAACAATACATTTTGAAAAAACCAAATATATGACTTTTACAGCTTACAGAAATCATCTACCGAATTTCAACACCCTCGATATACATAACTACGAATCGGTTATTGATATTTCCAGAACAGATACCATTCAATACTCAGGTGTAATAATGGATAGTCACATGAGATGGGACATTCACACTGATAATGTTACGAAAACCTTACGGAGTATGCTGTTGAAATTCAAATATTTGAGTGAATTACTTGACACTCATCACTTAAAATTCATTCATTTTGCTCTAGTGGAATCTTGTATTCAATATGCCATATTGAGCTGGGAAGGGGTTGCTGCTACTCACAAAAAGTTGGAAACGGTACAAAAACGGATTCTGAAAATTATGTATGGAAAAGAACCAACCTTCTCGAGCAATTAACTTTTTTCATAAGTAGGAATATGCGATGTAAGACAAACATTTCTTAATAACATACTTACACCTATAAACAAAAACAAATATCTATTGAAAATATCGAACATGAACATTTTACTAGGAAAAAAAAGAATATCATGTAGTACAGAAATCGGACAACGAAATATATTTTACCTCATTCCAAAAATCATTAATTTTCTGCCTATTGAACAAAAAATGAATATGAATTCTCGTCAAATGTTGAAACAAATAATCAGAAACTATGTTATCAACTTGAATCGAGGTCTGGTTCGCTCTCTCTTTGACTAACAGACTTTTTGAATATTCATGTTATTATTATGTTTTTATATAGATCAATATCGTCTGTCGATTATAATACTTCACGAATTATTAGTTCATTATTTTGTTTATTGTTAATTTTCCCGTAGTTATAACTAAAATAGGTTGGATGTCATAATGTTAGGAATCAATATTAATATTAATGCATAAGGAATATTGTGAATTAAATTTTGCAAAACAAACGCGCAACTTTTGTTTCAGTGGGAACTCCACGTTTATTTACATTTCAACAACAATTCTAGTGTTAATTCTGTATTAATAACATTTGGTAAATAAACTTATCATTATTATTATCTTATTTATCTGATTTAGGGCATCGTCTAGGTATTCTTTCACACTGTATATTATTGCTGTAGCAGTTCTTTCATCTTAGCTTTGAACGTCACATCAGACGCAATTTGATTAATTAAAATTGGTAATCTATTGTGAAGGATTATTGCATTATATAGGGGGAAATTTTCATATTTGGCTGCCTTATGATGCGGAATTCTTAGAAAATTTCTACCCAATAGAATTCGCTAGTACAACCCCATACTATAACATTCAGAGAAATATGGAAATACGCCATAGCAAACTATGTTTTTGAGAGACCTGATGTGTCTAAGCATGTTTTCATTTGTTTCATGGCAAAGTGAGCTCTGTTTAATTTATTGCAGACAATATCAATTTGCAGATTCGATTCCAGACTTTTATCTAATTGATTTCCTAGAAATGTAACTTCATTTACCGTTTCTATATCATCCAGTAATTCAATATTATTCGGTACATTATTTTTCCGTTATAAAAATGAACAACTGCAGTCTTGGATGACTTCAATATCAATGTGTTCCGTTGACACCAAAAACGGAAACTATCAATAATGCAATTGACATTTGTTATTAGATTTTTGAATATCCCTGCCAGCTACTGTGATAGTAGTATAATCTGCGAACATAGTAATGTGACAATTTGGGACATACTCTGGCAAATCATTTGCGCATAGTTAAAAAAGTTAGGGCCCAAGGACAGACCCCTGGGGAACTCCCAGCCTGACGTCCTTGAAACTTGATCTGACTGCATCCCATTTAACAGTCATAGTACGTTCTTGTAGATATGATTCTAACCATTTTTTTACATTGTTAGGAAAACCAAGTTCTGATAATAAGTCGAAAAATGAGGACATTACAAACTAATTGGAATCAGTTTCTTCATCATGTAAATGGTTGGTTGCAGTTTCGGTTAATCTATTTTTCTGAATCCATGTTGGTTTTCATATAATATATGATTTGTTTGAAAATATGAACAGGATGTTCATTAAATCAGATGTGAATCATCTGCGACTGGAAGATAAACTTCAGTCACTATCTTCCATCGTTCAAGATAACCTCTTGTGGGGTATTCATGTTGAAAAGGGAAACATTCTCAATTGAATATTGAATAGAAAGATTTTTCTGTGAATTAAAAAATACACGATAAAAATAAAGTTATTTTTTGTGAATGTCTAACAGAAAACAACTATTTCCCCGGCTAAAGCCACGCTGGACATTGAACTACATAATTGAGACTGGAATAGAAAATCAAATAACTATCTGAATAAAAATGAAATTTTCAATTTCAGATTTTTTCTTTTGAGTTAGGTCCCTTTCAAAATATCTATCAGATGTAGTTCTTTCCATACAGTTTAGTTAGCGATGAAATAAGAGAGATTTCCCTATAATTGTTAACTTCACAACAGTCTCCCTTCATGAATAGGGGTATCACTAGTGTTTTTTGAATTCCATTGGAAAATATCCTTGAAAGAATGACTGATTGAATAAGTACGTTGAAGGGGTATTTATCAAATCAATAATGTTACATGTTATATGATCATTTTGAAAATGATGTATTATATACTTTCCACGTTCAACTCGGTTATTCCCTGAGCTTTACGTTCGAACTAACTCCAACTTCGATATTTCACGCCACCCCTTGTTCTAGGCCCATCTGGTAATATTTCAATTTTCCTAATGATTTTATATTCCTCGAGAGTTGATTTCGTTCGGCAATTTCCCTGAACTCAACCATATTTTCTTTGTTTCAACTACTGGGCTTGGATACAGACTACGAGGATCAAAGTTACTTCTATAAAAATCAAAATATAATTCACTTGGTGGAGCAACAAAAAAAGGAATATTTACAAAAATCTTCAAGAATCGGAGGATGAATCATATTCTGGAAAATAGAGGTATCGGGACTAGTTCATCTTGTAACTGGAAACCTTTGCTCTGCAAGTATTTGGACAACTATGACTTGTTTATATAATGCGGCCGTTGTTCGAATTTGGTTATTCCCTGAACTCAATAACAATGACGTAATTCGAAATGATGTAATCTTCCGCGCCAGTTATTTTCGTTCGCTGTTTTCCCTGATCTTAAATAACTGATAACATAATATAACAATCACCAGTGCGAACAGACTACTTGTGAATGACCCCACACTATGAAATACCTGCAAGATCTCAAATGCTAATATTTTTCGAGGGTACAAGGATATTTGTTTCGGAGAAAAAGTGGGCAATCGAAATAAATCGCAAAGGATTTACTTCAAGCACCACAAAATTACTGGGGGTTTCAATAGTACAATAAACTCAACTTGTATGTGAAAAAAAATAGCATGAAAAACTCATAAACCGAAAAAAAATTCTAACTTTACTAATTTAGCCAACCAAAATATTTCTTGAGGATTTATTTTGAACAAAATAAGATAATATATATATATATATATATATATATATATATATATAATATACTAGCAGACCCGACAGACGTTGTCCTGTCCAAATTTCTATGTTCCCTAAAATGTTTTTCACGAAAACTCTCGTCCGCGTAGAATTTAATTTTTTCTATGTTTTCCTTTATGTTGTTCCATCTTGATTATGCTTTTGACTCCATCCGCTTCCTGTTGTCCCGTTATCTCGTTTTCTGTTATCCCATTTTCCTGTTATCCCTTTTTTTCTTTATCCCGTTATCTACTTATCCTGTCATCCCATTATCCCGTTTTTTCGGTATCCCTTTATTCCCGTTATCCCATTATCCCACTATCCCGTTTTCCTGTTATCCTATTTTTTCTTTATCCTGTTGGTCCCGTTTTTCCCTTATTTCCTCATCCTCTCATCCCGTGATCCTGTTTTTTCGTTATCCCGTTATTCCCGTTATTCCGTTTTCCTGTTATCCCGAGGGTGAAAATTGAGAGTTATATGAATTTTTTTATTCTGTCATGACAAAATAAAAATAAAAATCTTGCCAAAAAAATAGGGGTTGATTGCAGAAGGGTGAAAATTCAGGGTTTCAAAATTTAAAAAAATTGTTTTGAGAAAAAAAAAATCAAGGGGTGGACCACCCTTAACATTTAGGGAGATGATTTGTGAATCTAAACCATCCAGGGCGCCACCCAAACGCATACAAAAAAATTCATTCAAATCGGTCAAGTCGTTTATGATACCGACTGCAGCGCCATCTGCCGAGCTGATTTGTGAATCTGAACCATCCAGGGCGCCACCCAAACGCATACAAAAAAAAATCATTCCAATCGGTCCAGCCGATCAGGAGGAGTTCAGTGTCACACACGTACAGCAGAATTATATATATAAAGATATATATATATATATATATATATATATATATATATATATATATATATATATATCAAGCTTAAACTCGACTGTAATGAAGGGAGAATATGAATAATAAGGCAAATATAATATTTAAGGGTGCTTCAGCGCACAGGGAAACGAAGCTCAAAAATGATACTTAAATCTTCATTTACTGATACCTCAACGCTTCTAGAGAACACTTTTCACTTTGAAAATCATACGGTTTGATACTCAAGAACTTGGCAACTCGAAAGTATAGCAGGAACAAGCCCCACGGGCCCACGGCAGGCACAAGCCTTACGGACATAAATCAGGATCAAGAGAGCGATGCTAATGTCATCTTGCCTTTTATAGGTTTCAAATCAACGACAAATTGGGATAAAAACTCTACTAAGAAAGGCACTCTTTTTGTCCGTTTTGGGATAAGAACGGGGGTAAGAACGGCGCACTTTTTGTCCGTCCATCTGAGAACTGGACCGGAAGTCTGATTGACGATTTGTCACAAAAAATTTTGGTTTCCTTTACCCCTTCAACAAAAACAATCCGAGGAGCTTTTCACCGTTTTTATAAGATGTGGAAAAAAACAACTCTGTTTTATGCCGGATTTTCATGTTAATTCCAGTAGCTTTGGGTATTTACATTTATTTCCTAAACTAGGAATAGAACTTATTGCCAGATCGGAAATAATATTAACACGTCAGGGTCGTATCACAGTAATGTTAAACTTTCTTTAGGGGTTCTTAGTAACGGAGCTCTAAAAAATGCTTTTCATTTCAGTTGAAAACGGAAACATACTCAATTGAATATTGATTGGAAATATTTTTCTGAAAACTGAGAAATCGTGGATGAAAATGAAGGTACCTACATATTTGTAATATCTTACGGAAAACAACTACTTCCCGGCTAATGCCACGCTGGACATTGAACATCTAATTTTATGAACGCCCTGTTCATATTTTCAAAGATAAAATTTGCGAAATTGTTTTCGTAAGATAACGATGAATGTCATTTCATCTGGGACGACTAATTTATTCCATACAAAAAATACTTCGCGTTGGTTTTAAAAAGGGGGTTAAAATCCAAAGTCACACCACTGATCTCTGGCACGAAAAAACCATTAACCTCAAACATTATATATTGCTCATGTCTGGAATTCATTCGAATGAATTAAATATTTTATACCCTTTGATGATAAGCACGTACCTAGTAAACACGTGTATAACATTTCGAGATTCCATGAAGCGTTTTATTCGTTTCACGTGGCAGGGGTTGAAAATGAGTGTCAGTTGAATTGGTTGTGTCAAACTTACTCCAATTTTTTTGGGATATTCAATCGTTTGAAGATATTGCTCTAGAGTATTTCCTAGTGCAGAAATTATGTTGATTTCTTCTTCGTGTTTAACAATGATGATAATAATCCGTTTATCATTCACCATAAATAAAGTACGATACTCTAGGAAAGTGATATTTGAGGAACATAGTAGGAAAACTATCAATTGAGCAATTTCTTGGACATTTTTCTTTGGTATAAAACTGTTATTCTTCATTCTGGGTTATGAAAAAAAAGTAATACAAAAAAAATTCATAAGAATATTTGGGTAACCTAAAAATTCTCCCGACCTAACAAATATTTATGTAAGTTGTATCAATTTTAATTTCGATAATATTTGCCTGTCCTGTCAATCAATTTATCAGCTGCATTTGTACAAATGTACCGCGAATGAAATTTCTTTGAATTTTCGAACTCTGCAACCAGAACAAGTTTAAAAATATTTCATTACGAATAAGATTTAATGAAGGGTATTTGATATACCACATCATTCAGAACTGCCATTCAAACGATTGAATTTCCGGGCGAATATAAACAAGCCAAAAATTCTTAAATGTTAAACGTTATTGACGACTCTGGATGATTCCTCATTCTACCATTTTGCTTGATTCATTTCTAACACCCGATCGACTATAAGTATAAGAATATATAACATACAAACACAGAAATATGGGTATTGTAGCTCGATCAATCTTGGTTATTTGAAACCAATAGTTACGTAATAAATTACTACGTTTGCTGCAGTACTGACGAAAAATAAACCTATATTGAATGTTTCGTTCATTTATCTAATAATGGCAACTAAGCATATTCCTGTAAATATGGCGGCTTTTGAAGAATATAACTTAGTAGTGGCAGAAACTGAGAATATACCCCTCCAAAATTCCTCTTATCATGAAGTAGTCAGTGGAACTAACTTATTAATTTTTCCACCACTAGAATATGGTGCCCACGTCGCAGGCCCAAGTTATAACCTAAAAATTGCAATAGTCTAATACGATTCGACTTCCTGCTGTCGAGGGAGACGGACATCGACAACGTGGCGGGAAGTCAGGTTAATGTGAGTTTTTGTTCAGCCGTTTCACGTGCATCGTAAAGTTGAATTTTTTGTTGTGGAAGTTTTGGGCATTCGTGGTATCATTTCGAGTGAGACAATCCCAGATGCCCCCGAAGGAAAATTGAAGCCTACGTTCTGGGGTGAAGTGGATTTCCGAGGCTGGTAAATTATCTGTAGAGAAAGGCCATATACACATCTATTTGATTCATTTGTATTGCGAGAAAAGAAACGTCTGAAAAACAAACGATGAAATATGCCGCAAATAGGTGGAAAACAGAGCGCAATGTATACTCTTAAAAAATAAAACTATCAACAAGGTAGGTACTCCTTTTGGCACTCTCTAGATCCGGCACTGCATTATACTGAATATTTTCTGAGCTTCTAACCCTAAAACTATTTGATAATTGTTTCAAAATTGGTACATATAGGCCAGTAGAGATGGACATGATTTTCCCAAAATTTAATAATAATTACAAAAGTTTCGAAACTGCAGTAGAGTGAAGAGGACTTTCATATGATATGTAGTCTGATTTTGCAACCCTTTTTTCTAAACGGAAGGTGTTGAAAATCAGGATTTAATGAATTTTCACATTATTAGCGCGGAAAAATTTGCAAAAATTCTGCAAACTTTCGAAGTTTTGATAAATAGCAATTTACATCCTCTGATAAATTTGCAACCACTCAAACGAAACGGAAATGTCTCTTATATCGAAACAAAATTGTTGATAGTCCCAATTTTTCGATGAAAATTCCAAAAGTTCTGCAAACTCGAAAAAATAACTGAAATAATGTTCTTGAGTTTTAATTTGCAATCTCTTGCGTCAAACAAAAAACATATATTTTCATTAATTTTTTTTTTTATTGAAATAAGTATCGGAATTATTACAAAAGTTTCCAATATGGTTGCAAGTGGAGATGTCCTGACGTACAATGTTTTCATTAATTGGCAACCTCGTCTACAACACGGAAATGAGGGTAAAATCAAAAGAAAAATATTTTCGTATTTGTACTCTACCAAAAAAAAGCAAAAGTTTTGCGAATCGGACAGACAACTTATTTCACCAATTGGTGGCAGTATTATAATTTGCAAACTATGTTACAATGCGGAACATTAGGAATTGAGAAAATATTTATTTTTGCAACACCTGTGTCATCTGAATGATAAAGATTTTCATATATCTAATGAGTTACATTCATTGTGTTACCAAGTTAATTATCGACCAAGAAAAAGCTCGTCAACGGTAGGTGAAATCATTAAATGTTAAAAGCTAACGTTTTCGATATGAATTCAAAACATCATATTACAATTAGGAATTTGCATAAAAAATACTCTAAGTACGTTTGATGGAAAATCGAGAATCTCTCGATACGTTTTCATAATTTTTTTTATTCATTAAAAAATGAAGGAAGTATTGAGTTTTGTTTACAGATTAATGAATGCACAGTAGTTTAGTAACATGATTCATTGCCAGAATAACAAAAAGACTACCAAATGTATTTTCATGACAGACAACTATATAACTAACCAAAAACAATGCACATTCATCTAATAGTCCTGGAACTTCAACTGAAATAGAATTGCCTACCAACATGTTTTCTATCTTTATTTTCAAAATTTTTTTAAATCAAGATTTTTAGATTTTTAGGTGTCGATTACATTGCAGTCCGCCATTCGGATTCAATAGAATTTTTCATGCAAAACCACAATTGAAGTAAGAAAGTCGAGTGGAAAGGTAAATTATAATTTCATTTAATTCAAGACATACCTACATACCTACCTGTAAAAATTAAATTTGAGATGTAATATCGATGTCACAAATTTTTATTTTTCAGCAACGTTTCTTTTTGATGATTAAAATTATGTACTTGCGAGATATACAATCGATAACGTTTTGATATCCTTACTTCCATGGAGCATCGATTATTCATTTTAAAATCTCGTCAATTGCTATGAAGTCATGTTGTGACAAATGAACATTTTAAATGAAGAATGATTGCATTTCGTTTCCAATGCGATGAAGTCTTCCAATAGTCTTTTAGCAGAATTTTGTACTCTTTCGATTGTTGCATTCGAAAATATTAGATTAAATTTATGTCGCTGATTAGTCAAAAACAGTGATTGCTTCAAAGATCTATAATTAGTTCAAAAAAAATTTATGGGTACCTACGTAACCGTTTTATTCTTCGGAAGCAATTTTAATCAACCATTACAAAATATAACAGATATACGCGATGAATAATATTTGAACATTGTTTGCAATGTATGGACAAATTATTTAAAAAAATGTATCAATTACACAA
The DNA here is from genome assembly GCA_018342105.1 of Gonioctena quinquepunctata. Lineage (NCBI taxonomy): Eukaryota > Metazoa > Arthropoda > Insecta > Coleoptera > Chrysomelidae > Gonioctena > Gonioctena quinquepunctata. The sequence goes on from JAFIRS010001220.1 coordinate 260,284, forward strand.
AAAAAAATGTTTCGTTGAACAATGACGGTTGCAAATCTCTTGCGTCACGTAAAATATCAATCGTAATTTTAATTGCAATTTGCAGAACTTATGCAATTATTTCAAAAGTTGCAAAAATGCAAAAAAATATATTAGTGGATTGATAGGTTCCGTTTTTCGTATGAGGTTGCAAACTTATATATCCACTGAGATCGATATTCTCTTTATTTGCAACCACAATAAAAAACGTTTGTAATCATTTCAATGCTTGTGTGTATTGAAAATGGGAGCGTCGATAAAAAAGTTTAATAAATGAATGATTCGTTTTTCAGAAATGGTTGCAAATGTACGTGAATATTTTAAACTTTTTTTTCGTTCACTTATCCAATTTGCAGAACTTTTGTAATTTGTTTAAACAAATTACAATGTAAAACTCCATAATTCTATAATTAGTTCAAAAAAATTTAATGGGTACCTACGTAACCGTTTTATTCTTCGGAAGCAATTTTAATCAACCAGTACAAAATATAACAGATATACGCGATGAATAATATTTGAACATGGTTTGCAACGTATGGACAAATTATTTAAAAAAATGTATCAATTACACAAAAAAAAATGTTTCGTTGAACAATGACGGTTGCAAATCTCTTGCGTCACGTAAAATATCAATCGTAATTTCAATTGCAATTTGCAGAACTTATGCAATTATTTCAAAAGTTGCAAAAATGCAAAAAAATATATTGGTGGATTGATAGGTTCCGTTTTTCGTATGAGGTTGCAAACTTATATATCCACTGAGATCGATATTCTCTTTATTTGCAACCACAATAAAAAACGTTTGTAATCATTTCAATGCTTGTGTGTATTGAAAATGGGAGCGTCGATAAAAAAGTTTAATAAATTAATGATTCGTTTTTCAAAAATGGTTGCAAATGTACGTGAATATTTTAAACTTTTTTTCCCGTTCACTTATCCAATTTGCAGAACTTTTGTAATTTGTTTAAACAAATTACAATGTAAAACTCCATAATTCTATAATTAGTTCAAAAAAATTTAATGGGTACCTACGTAACCGTTTTATTCTTCGGAAGCAATTTTAGTCAACCAGTACAAAATATAACAGATATACGCGATGAATAATATTTGAACATGGTTTGCAACGTATGGACAAATTATTTAAAAAAATGTATCAATTACACAAAAAAAAATGTTTCGTTGAACAATGACGGTTGCAAATCTCTTGCGTCACGTAAAATATCAATCGTAATTTTAATTGCAATTTGCAGAACTTATGCAATTATTTCAAAAGTTGCAAAAATGCAAAAAAATATATTGGGGATTGTAGGTTCCGTTTTTCGTATGAGGTTGCAAACTTATATTCCACTGGATCGATATTTCTTTATTTGCAACCACAATAAAAAACGTTTGTAATCATTTCAATGCTTGTGTGTATTGAAAATGGGAGCGTCGATAAAAAAGTTTAATAAATTAATGATTCGTTTTTCAAAAATGGTTGCAAATGTACGTGAATATTTTAAACTTTTTCCCGTTCACTTATCCAATTTGCAGAACTTTTGTAATTTGTTTATAAACAAATTACAATGTAAAAATGTAAAACTCAAAGAAATGATAAAAAACAAGGTTCCGTAACTTTAACAAGGTAGCAAATTTAATGCATGTTGTAAAACACCATTACTATAGGTATGCCTAGTTTGCAGAACTTCTGCAATTTTCAGTGCAATAATAAAGCGTGAAAACGTTTTTTGCATTTTAAACAATGTTCCGCTGATCACAGACTTCTGCAAAATTTTATATTTTGTTTTCTTTAATGCACTAACATACCATTGAAGTTTGAAAACATTTGGAATCAATGTTAATTGATTGTCTATATCTACTGGCCTAATAGTTATATAGTGAGACATTTTGATATTACAATGAAAAAACTACGTATTTTTCCGAATTATGAAACATTTTCAACTATGATGTTTATCCCGTAAACTAGTCCCTTACGACTTCAGAATACAGACCACCTGAGAGACATTTCAAAGATTAAAAATGTCATTTGAATACCTGTCAGAAATGGTTGAAGCTGGTAGCAGTTCTTTCTAAGAAACGGCATTGTTTGGCGTACTAAACCCTTTCTTAGATCCGCAAATCAAAAAGATGCAATCTCTGGCAAATAAGCTAACTTTATGTAAACTTCAAGTTAACGCATAAACCGGCTTAGGTAATTTCCTAAGGGCTTGAAATTACCCAAATATTGTTCTGGGTAGCGTAGAGGGTGGTGTTTAGAATATTCGATGGTATCTCGAATTATTGGCTGAATCTTACGAAGGGTTTTTGAGGGAAAATTCATGGTGCCCTATTGGAATTTTATTAATTGAATCCTGAAAAGCAAAACATTGTCAAATGAAAATTGAAAATATAAAAAAAAAATCTTCCCAAAAAAAAATAAAAAATCTTCCCAGAAAAAAAAATCCAACTCGGCCTGACGGCCTCATCAACTTCACGTCGAGTGCAATAAACACTTAATTTTTGCACTTGTTGCATAAATAACTATTAAATAATTTTTTTGCCATTTTGTTGTTTAGAGAATATAATTATTTTACAGAAAAAAATAATTTCTTATTGTTTATAATCTTTTTTTTATATTTCCATTATTTAAATAATCAGTTATAATTTTATTTTTTTTTAAAATTAATTGGATTTTAAAAAATAAAAAAAAAAATTTTACAATTTTTTTAAATTTTATTATCTGTTTTTTCAACTATTTTTATAAAAAGTTATATACCGTAATTTCAGAAAAATCTATAAACAATATGAAAATGTTTTTGACACTTTGTTGCATATGGTTATTTTTGTAATTTTTAGAAGTTTCAGAAAAAAATATATTGAGAATGGAATTTGTTTATAACAAATTGTTAACTTAATGAACAATTACATTTTCAATAATTTTATTTTCATTTTCTGTCATTCTATTGAGAAATGCGAATTATGATGAAAAATATTTTTAACCAATTATTTAAATATAAAAAAAAATTATAAAAAATAAGAATTTTTTTCTCTGTAAAATAATAGTATTCTCTACAAATTGATTAGTTTAAATCAAATTGTTCATACACAATTTATAAACAAATGTCTGAAATTTTTTTTTGGAATGTAATTAAATGTCTGAGCAAAAACAGCAATAGCAAAACATATGGATACAAATTTCTTTCAATTTCTTTCAATTTTTGATTTTTTATAACTTTAATGAATTATAATAAACAAAATAAACAACTTTTAAAAAGTATTATAACGTGATTCTGTTAAGTATATATTAGAAGGGCTCCAAGGAGCGAAACATTTTTAGAGCTATTATTTAAACATTTATGCCGTTTTTTATGAAAATCGAGGTCCGAAAAATAAGAACTAATTAACAAAGGCCTAACTTCTTGAAAAATGAACTGTTTTTTTTCAACCTGACCTTGTTTTTTCAAGTGTTAAAAAGACACCATAATTTATTCAAATTTTTAAATTGACATTTAACACTATAAAAAAATATTTTGTGTGGTGTACTCTCTTTAGAGACGACGCGCGCATGTCGTAGTGGTCGCGCAGAGCCCCATTTTCAGCGTTTAAGTAAAATTATAAATAATGGAGATAGAGTACCGGAAGTCGAGACTTTTTTATTTCAAATTTCCTCTTCTTTAAGAATTTTATTTGTTCCTATTTTCACTATCGCTTATAGTTTTTGAGTTATTCCCAAAAAAACTGAACCACTTTTTTTGTTATTGTTTTTCGTTAATAACAATTGCAATTTTCGTCAGCAGAAAAAACCAAAAAATTGTCTTTCTCAGAATTGCATCCCGAATCGAATGAGCTATTGCTCATATTTTTTGGAGGCTTGGAACAATTTTTCGCAGGAAACTCACTTCTCGACTAGTGTAAACCAGCTCCTTATCAATATGCTAACGCTGGACGATGAACTTCACCACCCTGTATTGTTGGTAATTTGGAACTTGACTGTGAAACGAAGGTGTATATTGCGGGTACAAAACGTTACATTTTTCGAAAGATTGATAACCAAAAGTTTTCTCGACTGTCAACGAATTAAATTGGGATTTTCTCGAACCAATTTCTTATAAAAATGTGGCTTGTGAAAAATTCGCCAAGACTATCCAAAGTATACTTTGTCAATGTTCCCTTCTCAAAGTCAACAGAGCTCGCAAATGCCCCACATGGTTTACCAGGAACTTGCTCGTCAATATTGAAAAAAAAAGTATTAAATGTATGGAAAGCACAAACTACACTTTTATCTAGAAAGTTTCAGGCATATGCGACGAATTGTTGAAAGAAATAAATCTTGTAACCCTGGAGTAATGTTCTACAATGACATAAAACCAATATTATCCACATCTACTGTAAATGCTTTTGCAGTGTATATAATTCTGATACTCCTCGATGAACGATAGTGCCACTATTGCACATACCCACAGATCCAGCCATTACCAGTATATCAATGAAATATCAGATAACCACATTTCAACGGCAGCTAAAAAGTAAAAAAATAAACTAACGTGTGGTCAAGACAACATTCCTGTAAGATTAATTAAATCGCATGTAAAAATTCTATCTCGGTCTCTACTGTTGGTATATAATTTCACGTTTACACAGGACATATCAAATACACTCGAAAATCGTCATCAAAGAGATGTTGTATATACCGATTTTACCAAAGCGTTCGACGAAGTATTCCATTCACAACTGCACAAATTGGAAAACTTTGGTATATCCGTAAACATCCAAATGTTATTGTAATCCTACCTTAGTTTCAAGGTTTATTCAGAAATTTGTTAAAGTACATTTTACAGTTATTTTTTATAGATTTCATCTTCTAGTATATGGATGAGAGCTACCTAGACACTGAGTGCCTGTTCTGTTTCTGTTCACTCATATCATTGGAGTAACTTACTCAACATACGAAACAATGTAAACATGTACAAGACATCGATTTCTTTCTAGTGGAAAGTATCAGGAGGACGATGGACATTTCAGGAGGAAGACGAGGTTAATATTGTGAAAAATTTTACATATCCATTCAGATTAAAAAATTTCAAATATCCGTGGGTTTTCAAGCATGAAATGTTTGAGAGCAGTTTCGAATTTTTTATGTTTCTTAGAGATGGTGGTAGCAAGTTGTATAATTTTGGACCAAAAAACAACAGAAACCTTTGGGTATGGCTCTTTCTATATTGTGGAGTTTTAAGTAGAGTATTTCCACTGGATCTGGTAATCTTAGCTTTTTGGACGCTGCATTTATCATTGTTTGAGAACATCCATAATAACGTGAAATGAAATATTTCTAGAAAAAGATATCCTCGGGCAGGTGATCGAACCCGCGTCCACATGATTACTAGTGAGGTGCTCTTCCAACTGAGCCACCGAGGACGTACATTCGCATCTGCGGTCGGGACATCACTTTCTAGAATTTAATGTTAGTGTGTTGTGGAAAGTTATAAGGTGGAAGGAGACTCATTCGCTATCATATGATCATCAATATCCTATTTACCTATCACCTTGCGTCGTCGATAATATGCGATTTTCAGCAGGGGTCAGGTGTGGATCCCTAACCATTGAACAATCAAGCCGACGTTGAAATTTAAGAAGGGAAATGTTTGTGTCTATAATATATAATTTGAAAGAGAGTTGGCGGCGTGAAACTGAAAATCTTACAAAAGTGGATATTTTAAGAATTGAAGAGACAACGAGGAGACAAGCAAATAATGATTTACGGAAAAAATGGTTTGTGAACTAAGAAAAAAAATTATCCAAGAAACCGGTTCAGAAGATCTTATTTTCGACATTTCATAATTCATCATCGATAAAATGGGGTAGAAAACTTGCCCAAAAGAGATTGTGAAATCAAGTTTAACAAAAAAGTATGAGATTGTGGTTAATCTATGAAAAAATCCCATGTTTAGGAGCAAGCCCAGATGGATTTATTAACAATGATGGAATTGTTCGAAAATAAAGAAATTAATTGAATAAAGATGGGGACAGTCACGAATTAAATTGAAATCACAATATTTTTTTCAGGTTCAAGGGCAACTTACAATAACCACTGCACAATATTGCCATTTTGTATGGAATAATAACGGAAATAATATAACGCGATGATATATTTTGCTCACCAAAAGAACCCGAATTGAAGCATTTTCAACCGACGAAAAAAAAGAGGAGGTTCTCTAGTCGACGCGTATTTTTTTATTTATGACCATGCATAACTTTTTTTTTTTTTTTGAGGGTATACCTCGCAGTTGGTCCCATTTGAATTTCCAAAAAACCAACCCCTCAGGGTAGGAAAATAGGGGAAGATTGATAGTTAACCCACTGAATTCTTGATTTGTTTGAAAATATGAACAGGGCATTCATAAAATCAGATGTCTATTGTCCACAGTTCAAGATAACCTCTTGGGGGTATTCATGTTGAAAAGGAAAACATTTTAAATTGAATGTTGAATAGAAATTTTTTTTTGTGAACTGAAAAATCCAAGACAGAAATAAAGTTATTCTTAGGGAATTTCTAACAGAAAACAACTCCTTCCCCGGCTGAAGGCACGCTGGACATTGATAGATATTTTGAAAGGACTAACTTACCAGAAAAAATCTGAACTTTTACTTGTCAACCGATTCTACAACGAATAACTTTGTAATGGTTCATCCGATTTAGATGATTCTTTTTTTATTGGATAGGGTATACCTGAAAGTTGGTCAAATTTGAATGAAAAAAGATCTACTATGAAAGATAGAAGAATAGGGGATGATTAATTTTTCACCTGTGAACCGATTCTGTTGAAACTTGGCACACATATGTATTTCTGATGACACTACAATATGATGGGAGCCTGAACTTGATTTGATGATGGAGACGGAAGGCAGCTACCTCTTGTTTGAGCTTATTATTTGTTTATAAACTATTTTCCTTATTATTAAATTCTTCTGAATATTGTTTTGTCATCCGAGCAGTAGTTTTTTCAGGCCTACTATCCTCTGTCCTTTTTTCACCGGCAGTTAAATACCCTCATTATAAATGCAAATCTGCGAAAAGTTGTTGACCGTCGGCTCAAATAAATTTCTTGGTAACAAACACGTTGTGAGAGGACTTCATTTGTTTTCGAGTTTACTTTTCCAGTCCACTCTGTTTTATCTCTAATAACAATAGAACGATGAAATTATTACGAAGCATCGATGTAAAAGTTAAAAGTACTGATCAGTGACGTGCGTTCGGTAAATCATGTTTCAATATTTATTTATAAAACTTTCCAAGAAATAATACTTGTTCACAACAATATAAAATTTAGAGTATTGATTGACAATTCATCAATTATTGGATGTATCAAAGTTACACTTTTCAAACTATTATAACTGCGTCCTGTGGGCGACTTCGGCAGCTTACCTAAAATGTTTTAGTTGCAAATAGTGATGGTAATAAATGTATGTAGTTACTTACCTACATGTCCATTTCACAGTCATCATCGGTATCCGAATCAGATGAATCTTCGGATCGTATTGAAATTACTAGAGATTCCAAAGTTTGGTCATTTAAATTATCAAGATCCCACATCTTCTGTTAATACATGATTTGCAGAATTTTTCCAATTGTCGCTTGTCACTTTGGAGAACGATGCTAGGAGAAGCTGACGTAGATCATCCAATTTGAAAGTAGTGTTGTTCCTAGCAACGTCTCCTTTCACTTGAGCCCATATGAGCTCGATAGGATTGGAGCTCACAATGGTATGGAGGTAATCGTAATGTGACGATATTTTTTTCTTTAGCCATTTCGTCAACTTCGTACTGTTTGTAGTTTGCTTTGTGTTGCCTCGCAATGGATAATAATTCTTTTTTTACCATGCTATTATCATGTGGGAGATGTTTCTGCTGTAACCAATCAAATATCGCTGTTTTTTCCATTTTGATGTTGACAACGCTTCCTCAAGCCTGGAATTATCCACGAGAATGACGGTATTCGCAGGCAACAGCTCTATTCATTTGTGAAAAGTTGTCCTCAAACACATCCGCATTCATCTCCACCTGGTAATCTTCTGTTGATTTCGAGACGAATTGCAGCAAACCACCATCGACAAAACCATGCTCATTTCTAATATGGGTGATAATTAACCTACGCCATCTTCCGATCAGTGCAGGCAACCCAGTAGATTATCCTTCCATGAATGCTTGGCGGGAAGTTTTTATATGGGTGATAATTAACCTATGCCCTTTTCCGAACGGTGCAGGTAACCCAGTGGAATATCCTTCCATGACTGCTTGGCGGGAAGTTTTTATGTTAGTATCGACCCATGTTTTCTGCACAGTATGTCCTTCATTAAGTTTTGTCCAAATAATAAATTGTCCTTCCTTCAGATCGATACTTCCTGATCGTCCTTAAATAATTTCTTCTCCAACCCATAATTTCGTCTTTACCTATAAGGAGGGATTTTCTATTCTGCTTTTTCCAAGAAAAGCCTATCTCGCGTAAAAGTTTCGAAATTTTCGTTCTGCCTACTTGTGGTGAATCGTCGTCTTCCTGAATTGACTGTAGAACTTTGTTATTGTTGGTTTCTCTTTATTTATATAAAAACAGTGAACTTTCCTTCGGATGGCGGTACTATCAAAGTCATCGATTGATAGTGACTTCCTTCCTGAATTTTGTTTCGGTGCACAAATAACTCCACTTTTCCTCTCGTTTGAAAACCTGTAAATTGTTCTTTCACTCACTCCCGTCATATTAGAACATGTAGACACTATCTGGCGAACGGAACTCGTCGGTTGTTGATGAACAAGTGCATCATGCATATTTAAGCACTATAGTTTTTCTCTTACAGAGTGTGCAACAAATGTATTGTGTTTAACAAAGATCACAAACTTATTGAGAATAATCAGTATTCTATTGTTTTTTCTATTTTTTTGTATTTTGTAGGAACTAGCCGACGGGATAAACCTAGAATTCCTTTATTTATTAGCTTTTGACATCAACTAATGATCTTTTAATGGGGCAGGATCATCCACTTTGTATACATTATCCTTCATAATAACAATTTCGAATTGTATTGGTTTTACCTAAGAAGTAAGCAAATTTTAATTTGAGGTATTAACTAAGAACCCTCATTTTGTAATAATGTCCGATTCTTAGAAACTATAGTAATTGTGCTTGAATATTTACCCCAATTCCTTCATAATGACATGTGATGAGGGGAATAGGTATTAGTATCATTAAATATTCATTTTGTAGGTATTCAACCATATTCTCATAACTTGCTCTAAAGTAAATCCGTGTTTACAGTACAAAAGTTTGTGATAAGTATAACAGTTCGTGATAAGTATCAACCGATAGTACACTCATTTAAGACAAAAAAAAACATATCCAATAGTTTCAATCAGTACTATGGTACCTTAGGAAAGAATTTCGCAGATAAAATACAAGCCCCCGATGAATATAGGGAATATGAAAAACGACAGGAAAACTCGATGTATCTTTATCCTAAAAACTCCGAAGAGGTTAAAAAAACCATCATGGAACTAAAATTAAAAGAAGCTACAGGCCATGATAATATACGTGCAGATACACTGAAAAAATTATCGAACGAGATAAGAGGTCCGCTAACCCACTTAATCAATTGCTGCTTTGATAGAGGCTACTATCCTAGAAACCTCAAAGTTGGAATCGTCAAGCCACTTTACAAAAATGGAGATAAACTAGGAATGTGAACTATAGACCTATCTTTCTAATATCAAACATTTCAAAAATTATAGAAAAAAATAATAAAAATCAGAATCCAGAACTTCTGTAACAAATATAAAATACTTTCCAACTTTCAATATGGCTTCAGAGAGGAAAAGTCGACCGATGGTGCTATTCCCAAATTAACAACTTACATCTACAAGTCATTGGACAAAAGCTCGCCTGCCTTATGTATTTTCGTAGACCTCGCTAAGGCCTTCGATACCGTGTGCCATGAAAAACTGCTGAATAAATTTGATAATTATGGATTGAGAGGAAATACCTATAACCTTTTGAAAAGCTACCTAGAGAATCGTAAACAAAGGGTTGACATCGGAGGTGAACTGAGCAATAGTGTGTTCGTAACTTACGGGGTGCCGCAAGGGACAGTACTAGGTCCACTCCTGTTCACACTATATACAAGTCTTATTGAATCTCAACATAAAAGGAAGGATCTTAAGCTTTGCTGATGACACAGCTATATTCTATGAATCGGAATTATGGGATACATTGAAATCACTAGCGGAGGACGACTTTAAAATAATAGAAAATTGGTTAGACATAATACCCTCACACTCAATCTGGAAAAAACAAAATATCTGCCATTCTCATCATAATCGAGAGGAATACCTAATCTGGGACCGTTGAACATTGGTCCCCAATCACATATTCCTGAAGCCGATTCGATAAAATATTTAGGTATCATAGTAGACCGCCACCTCAAATGGAACCTTCAAATAAATAATATAATGAAAAAACTAAGAGGCATGCTCTCAATACTCAGATACCTAAAAGACTATCTTGGCACTAAACATCTTACTGTACTATACTACGCATTCATACAATCACAGCTAACTTATGGAATAATAGGATGGGGAGGTGTAAATGATACTCATCTTGAAAACATGAACCTTTTCCAAAAGTGGATTCTGAGAATAATATTCGGTAAGCCACTCTTATTTCCCAATGATCAATTATATGTATTGTCTGGTATATACGACGTGAGACAACTTTTCTGTGTGTCCATGCTCACCAATCTCAAAAAACTCCAGAACAAGTGACGCACAACTACACCACCAGACATAGATCGCAACTACTACCAAGTTGTGAAAAAACAATAGGTCAACGTCACTGTGACTATCTTGCACCCAGACTCTACAGTTTGATACCTAGCCCGACAAAAGGCATACATAATTTAAACCTATATAAAAAAATAATAACTGGATCTCTAGTATTGAAAGAAATAATATACACGATTTTGTTAACCAGAAATATCAATACTAAAAAAAAACATCAACTCCATATCACCATAATGATCTCAAACATAAAACGGTACAAATGGCTCCATAATAGATGCTATGATTTTGTATATGTGTATGTATATGTATAAGTGTGTGTATATAAATCTGCTTTGAATCTACTATATGCCCCCTTTGTCTTAAAATAAAACCCTACGGTTAATTATATATTTACCCTACTAGTATATGAATGCGTTTACATATTGCATGTTTATGTGTATTTATATTATACTATTTATTACACTACATTACTTTTGTCATAACTTACACTACTTTATTATTTATATCTTTGTCATCATTACATTGTATGCATACGAAACCACGTACAAGCGATAGACCTCCGGAACTGAAGCTTCTGTGGTACCCCATGTTCATTTGCTATAACCACCTTAATTATATAAATACTATTGTTCCTTGTTTCTTAGTGAATAAACTTTTTTATTATTATTATTATATCGAATTTCCGTCTTACATTTTGGTAAAAAATGTAACGCCTATGGTTTATGTTTATTTTATACCTGAGACCACGAAGTCGTGCTGCCAGTGAAAAAAGGACAGAGTATAATGTTGGTATAAAAAGATTGTTGTTTTATAAGTATTTATATTATATAACCATTAATAGTTAAAGTAGGTAATTATATTATATAATAGTTGAAGTGAGGTAAGTATTTTAAAAGTAATAAAATTAAGTAGGTAGTAATTAGTAGATTTAAGCCACAATCAATTGAAAAATAGTTACTTTTTAACAAAAAATAAAACCGACAACAAAAGAAACTGAAAAGCGAAAAATATAATAAACCTAAGCTCCTAAACGTATTTAAGTAACTAATTTTAAATCGGCGCCAAACAAAAAATCAACGAAGATCATTGAATTACTTAAACATATGATAAAAAAAATGCAAAGTGAAATCTCTAGCGATAATTAACATTCCAAAAATGTGCTCTCCGCACGACCACTCGCAACGACGTATGGTCCTCACGTGTGTGCCTGTTCGGATAGCTGGCCTGCTGATATTAACGTCGGGAATGTTCGGCATTTTCCGGCAAAAGGTCGCACCGCGCCATTTCACACTTCACGTAATTCATGTTCTTGATTGTTTTATTGGCGCCGACTCAAAATTAGTTACTTAAATTCGTTCAGGAGCTTAGTTGATAAGACTAAAAAGGTTTATTTTTTCTTCCAAAAGGTAATTGATTGACGTTCTAATTAGGTACTTCCTGTTTCAGTGGAAGTAAAACTAATTCTAATTTTTTGAACAGGACAATATATATATACAACGTTTTTGAAAACTAGTTGACAAACTTAAACTCAGTGATATTCCCAATTATTATCTCAAGTGAATGAGAGAAATACAAACGAAAATAGGTATGCAATATTTTTAGCTACTGGTGAATTTTCAAAATTCAACTGAAAATAGTTGGTGTAAACAAGAAAAAACATTACAACACTTTGCTGTTGTGAACGAAATTTTACGCATATCCTAGTTAATCAAACATAAGTCATACAATTCGAATTCACTGTTTCTCTAAAAATTACAAAAAAATTACAGAAGACTTTAGAATGACTTCTGTCAAAGGAACGAAAATTGTTCATTTGTAACTGTGTAAGAAGGAGGATTTTTTCGATAAAAACAACGATATTTTGTGCAAAGTTGTGCGGAAAATAAGTGACTTAGGATGTATTGTTTATGCTGGTGAAAAGAAGGAGGCATTTTGAGTAATTTTTGTGCGAGAAAACGGTGCTTAAAAATGAGGTTAGCTTTTTTTTTTAAAGTGCTGTAACTCGGGAACGGTATGAGACCGCCGCATTTTTCGCCCGAATTCGTGTTTAGGAGGCAAAAACACGCGAGAAAAGTATTTTCCCCATATTCAGAGTGCATGTGTGATGTAACTAGATATTTACCGAAATATATTATTTCTAAATGCGAATTTACACGATCCAATAAAATTGATCAATAAATTGAACAATAAAATTGACCAATATGGATTATATTTACACCTGATAATTCATTGGTCAATTTTGGCAACATATTTTACTCAGGAATACCAACATACTGACAAGAAATGGTTCAACCATAGAAAAAGTTCCGAATATTATTCAATTGCTTATCAAATTGACTCTGATCCATTCTTAAATATCGTTTGAACTGATCAGTATCTGCACTCAGAAATTCTTCGTGGAAGTTTCCTTTCCTTCTTTTCTCAATCCAAGGTCTAATCCACCATCTTCTACATCTCTATCTTTTACCTATATTCAGCAATGCACATTGCTGCGAATGTAATGCAACGTAAATTATCTTATTTTCTGGCGGTTATGGTAGGGTATGTGAAATCGCGTAAATAATAAAATATCCTGAAAGGCTTTCAATTCATAACCGAAAGTTACTGCAAATTGTCACTAAAAATTGATGAAAAATTAGAACCGATTCTAAACTCATCAATTTATTGGTCGAGTTCAAATTGACGACAATTTTCTGTTTACACCTATCAATAAAATTCAAGGTCACAAAATTGACCATTTTATTGGATGATGTAAATTCGCACTGAGAATTTAAAGAATTGGTGATACTCTTTAGGTTAGGAAGGAGAAATCTTTTTGACATATTTGGAGAAAACAACTTCCGGTTTCTCCGGAAATGACACCATACTTTCGATTTTCAAATGGGACACCCTGTATATTATTACATTTTTGAAATCTCTGTAATTATCTGAATCCAATGATACCATATAGTTGACATTTTATATGTCAGAACACCCATTTTATTTGTTGATCTAGAGAGCCATGAACTTTCTCAAATTATTCCAAATAATGAAAATATCGCATTTTCGATTGAAATTATATTGTAATTCGAAATACGTGCCAAAGAAGTAAAACAAAACGTTTTTTTACTGGAACATCCATTTTTTCAAATGGTACCATAATGGTACTCTGACGTCATTCGAAAGTACCATCGATGTGGTAAGCATCCATATTAACTCCTTTTGTGTATAACCAATTCGAACACAATAACGTAGTTGAAAAAAGTTTAAATATATTCTCGGCTCAATAACAATACATTTTCAAGGTGGCTATGGAACACAAATCTCATTTTGACGTTTCGATAATCTGTAATTGTAAGTTAGTCACTGAATACATATTGAATTGATCGCATTGATAATAGAAATAAGTTAAGAATGTTACCAGTTTATAACAGAAACGAAAAATTAGATATGATGTTAATTTATGGGGAATGTCTTCAAAATGCAGTTGTTGCTCAACACCTGTACTCGGAAAGATACCCCGAACGATAATTTCCGGCTCGAAATTACTTCAAGCGTCTCGGAGAGCAGTTCAGAAGAGAGCCTGAAAATAATGTCGGTAATGAACATAATATTGTTTCTGAAGATATGGAGATAAATGTTCTCATGAGAGTGGAAATTAAATAGCATCTCTTAGGGAGATCGCTTACGAGTTGGATACCAGTCGTAAAAGTGTTGGAATAATTTTGAAAAAACATAAGTATTGATGTTATAAATATCAAATACATCGGCATTTCTACTAAGACGATAGTATAAGAAAGATGGAATATTGCAGGTGGGTACTACGCAATAATGTTCAGCCGAATAATGAATTTCTGAAAACAATTGTATTCTCCGATGAGTCGAAATTCACCAACCTTGGTTTATTTAACAATCAAAATACTCGATATTCAGCATTTATTTAGGCAGGGGAATTTCCAAGAATGTATTGGGTTTAATGTATGGCTAGGAGTATTTGGAGATGGAATCATTTGTCCCATAATATTGATGGACCTATGAATGGTGGTAGATACCTAAGTTTCGTCAGAAATGAAATTGAAGATTATTCGTTGAATCTGGAAAATCGACTGCAGGATGGTGCACCTCCGCACAATAGTAGGATAGTGACGGTTACCTTCGTGACCGATTTGGGGAAATGTGGATTGGATGGAACACATGGTCCCGTTAGGTGGCCTGCAAGATCACCTCACCTAACCCCTTTGAATTTTTTAGTTTGGGGTCACTTGAAAAACATTGTTTACAAAACATACCCAACGACCCGCGATGACCTAGAATTACGAGTTAGACATTTAAAGTATAACGCCTCAACAATTGAACAATGCTATTCGAAATACCGCGAAGCGAGCTTGAAAATGTTTGAATGTTGGTGGTGGACATTTCGAATAGCTTTTATAAGATTTCTTTTTTTAAATTTTGTTTCGTTATTAATTCAATTGTGAGAGAATACCTAATTGTTGTTCCTTTGATTACATTGCCATATGAACCTAGGCTTTGAGCCTTCGAGCTTTAGGAGCTCTATGGGTTGGATGAAATATTGACAGGTCTCCGTAAAATAACTCATTTCTATTATCAATGCGATCAATTCAATAACGTATTCAGTGACTAACTGACAATTACAGATTATCAAAACGTCAAAATGTGATTTGTGTTCCATAGCCACCTTGATAAATTATTGTTATTGAACCGAGAAGATACTTAAACTTTTTTCAGCTACATTATTGTGTTCGTATTGGTTATACACAAAAAGAGTTATTGGCCACGTTTATACCGTGTCTTGGTATGCTGACTAATGATTATATTCCAACCAAATTATGTTAGTCAGTGTGGTATAAACTGTGCACTTGGTCAAGTAACTAGCTTGGTTTGGGACCGAAATTTGTTGTGTACCAGACTATAATACCAAGTTGACTGAATGCTGTGAACAGTATGATAAGTTTTACCAACCGTTTGGTTTGAAAGATTGCTAAGCGTTCAGTTGTGGTGTGGTTATCGCACTGGCTGAATGCACCGAATGGAAGCAATAGCCATAAAAAAGAGAGCGAGAGAGTTAGTGAAAAATATGTTTTGTGATTCCTAACCTTAGTTTCCGCGTCATTACCTCAGAAATTGTTTTATATATTTTTGTTAGTATTTTTCATATAAAATGAGTTGCTGCAGTTCAGAACCTCCTAAAAAAGTTCGAAGGTAATAACTAGACAGATGAATAAACCAGTGCGTTTCTCCAAATATTTGTAGACAAAAAAATTATATCAATTTTGGATGGCAAAAAATTTAAACACCTAGACATTTATAAGAGCCTTGGAGAAGGCATGTTGAGTAGGGGCTTTACAAAAACTGCTGAACAAATGAAATTGGAAATGACTGAGCCTGAGCTCACTGATATCCAGACATTGTCATTGACAGATGTCACAATTCCGAATTAGATAGCAGAGTTTAAAACCTTTCTCTCGGTTACATGACGGAATGAATACCAAACCAGAACCAAGTTGGTTAATTAATGATTCGACAAAACACGATGTAAATAAACGATTACTAAAACATATGGTTTGAATTTGGTCACATACCCTTGGTAAGGTTACCAAATTCACATACGGTATAAACGTGGCCAATATGGATGGATACCCCATCGATGGTACTTTTGAATGACGTCAGAGTACCACTTGAAGAACTGGAGTTTCGAGTAAAAAAACGTGTTGTTTGACTTTTTTGGCACGTATTTCGAACGACAATACTATTTTAATCGAAAATGCGATAGTGTAGCATTATTTTGATTATTTGGAATAATTTTAGAGAGTTCATGGCTCTCTAAATCGAAAAATAAAATGGGTGTTCTGACAAATAAAATATCAACAATAAGGTATCATTGGATTCAGATAATTACGAAGATTTCAAAAAATTTATGATATACAGGGTGTCCTATTTGGGAATATCGAAAGTTGATGTCATTTCCGGAAAAACCGGAAGTTGTTTTTTCTCCAAATATGTCAAAGAGTGCCGCCTAGTGAACTTATTCAATGATCCAAATTTCCGAAATATAGCTAGACAAACAAAGGAGAAAAGGGGGATGTACCATGAGTCTGTGTCACACGGTATATCGATAAGGCAGCCTTAAATAAATGAAAACTGATTTGATGCAGCTGACGCATTTATGGAGTACAAGAAAATCAACATTTTCGTGAAAAAATGTGTTACAATCCCTAACTATTATCTCGTCGGAAAAGTGCTATTTCCAAAACTAGTTGCACATTATACAATATACAGGGTGCAAATTAAGTACGTTGACAAACTTCGGGAGGTGATTCTTTGGAAGATTTCAGGACAAAAAGTTCATATAGATATATGTCCCAAACGGCTTGGTTTTCGAGGTACAGGGCAAAAATATTTTCTTTTCAAGATTTTTTGGAGTTTATTTCGACATTTTCGACTATAATTATTTAAAATTAGGCAAGTACAAACCATCAAACAGTACGCACGATACCAAATAATTTTTTTTCAAGATTTTTTGGAGTTTACTTCGACATTTTCGACTATTAAATTAAAATCAGGCAATACAAACCATCAAATAGTACGCACGATACCAAATAATTCAAGGGTCCTCTTTTTTCAGAGTCAAGTCTTGTTCAACCGTTCAGAAAAAAAAAAAATACGCCGCCACTTACAGATTATGAGAAAAGAATATTCAATGTTGTTTCATTAAACATTTTTTGTTCTCCTGAAGTTTTTCATTCACATGTACGGTTTAGAAACTATAATGAAAAAATGAATGCAAACGTTTTTCCAGCATCGCATAACATAATGGATTTTTTCTGTTCGGGTAGAGAAAATGTAATGTTATGGAGCACCCATACAATTTTGATCAGAACTCAGGGTGAATATGTATTGCACAAAATTGTTTATTTTGGCTAAAGCAAACTCCAAAAACTCTTGAAAAATATGTATTTTGATCACCCTTTACCACGAAAACCAAGCCGTTTGGGACATATGTTTATATGAACTTTTCGCCCGTACTTAATCAACACCCTGTATATTCTACTTCAGAAACCTTGAGTTTATACAAATATACAAGTATCTAACATTTGAAAAAAGTACACACATCTCAAGAGGAAATAAATAACTGTAACTGAATGATGATCTGCAGAATTCTAAAAACCGGAATATTGTCACAGAATGTAACTGTTAAATGGTCAACCAGATCGGTGTACAAATCCCCCAAAATCCAGGTGCCACGCGCTGAAAGGGTTTGCCACTAGTCTCCCACACATTTCCGCATAATATAGGGCAAATCCGATGTCAACACCGCTATACATTTTTGTGCATTCTATACATACAATGAATGGTTATGTCTTCTTTCACGAGTCTGGGAAGCTTTATTTCTTTGTATTTTCCCGGAACGAAGCTACCCACGTCGTACAATGGACGAGAAGATTATTGTATGTACCAATATCTCCATCGATGTTGATGCTCACTCATCTTCGAGAGAATTTGTGGGAATTTTGGAAACGGGATTTCTTCATGGATCTCGAGGAGAGAAAAGGTTTTTGTCAAGACGGATATATCTTTTGGGAAATCAGAGGACGATAATTTCGAGAAATTATTGAATTGATATGAATTAATAATATATTTGAAATTATTCCAACCTCTAGAAACGAATACCCTACAGAAATTTATTTCATTGGAGTTGGCGTTCATTGAATATACAAATTATTAATGAATGACGACTTTCAGTTTTTTGTTGATTTGGATAAATTTTTTGCAGGGTTCCAATTAATACCAAATAACAAGTTATAAATGTAAAAAAATTATAAAAAATAATATTTAAAGACAAGCGCAAGAATACCTATTTTATATTCGAGGCAAGCTTTTGTATCTGCTACTCACAAAATAAACTGGGTCAAACAATTATACAGTGCGGCTTTTAATAGCCCCCCCCCATGTTAACTTTTGAACGGTTCGACGAAGAAAAATGAAAAAAAAAACGTATTGAATTATATCTTTTTGAAATGAAAGACATTGTGATTGCCCTATAGATGGCGCGGGGGGCACATCAACTTGAAAATTTCAAATAGCATGGAGGGTCAAGTGGCACATCGGTGAAAAGATAATTTAATTATCTTTTCAACCATTTTTTTTTCAATTCGTTCAGGTGGGGGGCTATTGAAAGCCGCACTGTAGGAATTATTTTTTCCTTTTTTGGGCATTTAAATAAAAGCTTGTCTTAAAAATGTTGTTCAATCATTTTTATTTAATTCTTTTTAGTCAATCATCTTATTGAATTCGGACAAACATTGATAATCTCCGACCACAAACAAAGCCGCCATCTTGCAATCGTGAATTTTGACAGTATCATCATGATGTCCGACTCCAAACACCCCTACACACCAATTTTGGATTGAATCGGGCTATGATCACAAACACGCCGCCATCTTGAATTCGTGGATTATGACAAAAAATCATGATCTCCGACCCCAAAAACCCCCACATACCAATGTTTATTGAAATCGGGCTACAACCACGAAACTCGTCAACATATTGGAGCCGCCATCTTAAATTTGTCAATTTTGATGAAATAATTCGCGATTTCTATCCCCGAAAATCCCCACATACAAATTTCATATAGAATCGAACCATAATCACAAAACTCGACCGCCATATTGTAGCCGCCATTTCGTATTTTCTCTAGCAAAAATTTCATAATACTTTGTCACCGGAATTATGAACACCTGCCAAAATTAACTTGCAAGCTGTGACCTAAACATACATACATACGAATGTTTGTTATATAAAAGCTTGTAATAAAAAGCAATGATTTCAAAGTGTTTCTTCCATTATTTCGTCACTGCAAAGTGAGATTGCTTCCAGAAAATGTGTTCCCCAATTCTTCCTGATGATCGTGGAAGCGTGATATTGATTTTCGTCGACAAAAATGTATTGAAGACCTAGTGAATACGATGCCAGCCTGGCAACAACGTAACACACGATTTCTGCTGAGTGCTTCTTGGATGACTTGTTTTTTTCTTTGTCTCATGCATCTGTAAGAGTTCTCAACGTGGTTCCCCCACGAGA
Source organism: Gonioctena quinquepunctata (assembly GCA_018342105.1). Lineage (NCBI taxonomy): Eukaryota > Metazoa > Arthropoda > Insecta > Coleoptera > Chrysomelidae > Gonioctena > Gonioctena quinquepunctata. The sequence goes on from JAFIRS010001220.1 coordinate 280,186, forward strand.
CAGTTGAAATAGGAAATTATTAAAATTTGACAATTCGTTCGGATCGTAATCAATAACTTTGTGAAGCCCATATATACGTACTCAGTAGATATAGAACGAATACCATTTGCTTTCGTAAAATTTATTCTAAAAGTATTTTTGATCTGACATCGCGAGTAAACTATTTGACGGAACTATCCGGGCTATGCCTCAACACAGAAAAGGTTGCCTATACAGACGACGCATGTGAGCTGTTCAAACTGAGCGCCTGGCCGTGCGTACACTATTGCCGTCTCTCCGTTCCCCACCATTCGCTCGTTCGCTTGCAAAATATATCGTATGCAGCCTAAACCTTAGTACTTTTCGAGATTATATCTGTCAAACTAGATGGTCTCTCCGTTCCGTTCCCCACCATTCGCTCGTTCGCTTGCAAAATATATCGTATGCAGCCTAAACTTTAGTACTTCTCGAGATTATATCTGTCAAACTAGATGGTCAATCACTTTGTTTTTTTTTTCACATTATCTGTGATATCCTGCTCTAGCTCCTCCTTGTTTTTCATTAAATTCTTAATTTTAGTACTAACGGTAGAATTAATAATGTGCTGTTTTCACTTCATATTTTTTCTTTTGAGTTAGGGTCCGTTCACAATATCTATCAGATGTAGTTCAATGTCCAGCGTAGCTTCAGCTGGGGAAGTAGTTAGATGTTCACAAAAAGTAACTTAATTATTTCAAATTTCATAAAAATCTTTGTATTCAATATTCAATTGCGAATGTTACCCTTTTCAACACGAATACCCCCAAGAGGTTATCTTAAACAATGGAAGATAGTGACTGAAGTTTATTTTTGAGTCGCAGATGCTTCCAAATATGATTCTTCGAACGCGCTGTTCATATTTTCAAATGATTAACCATACCTGCAACTGAAGACAAAAATCTGTAACATTCTTGATAGCCACCCATAATTTCATTAACAATGGAAAATGTCTTATTCTTCAAGAAAGCGGACTACAAAAATCTATACATGTGTATGTTGGTCGCATATCAATAAAAAAAAACAACTACTTCCCTGGCTAATGCCTCGAAACATTTAGTTAAAAAATAACATTAACTTGTCAAGTTAAAATTATTATAATTATAATAATCTTTGATTCCTCAAATAAATCATCAAATTGAGTAACTTTATTCCTATGTTTCACTATTATTTTTTATTTTAATATTATTAATTTTTTTCCAATTAAAATTTAAATGATAATAAATCTTTTCTCATCATTTGACCCCTCTTCAAATTTAGGACTTTCCTTAAATTGAGTCAGAACTTTAATCGGGCTATTAGTAATTCCTCCAATGTTTTGAGTCATTCCTTCACGACTTAGAATATTTTGAACAAAAATTATTTTTTTCTTACACAAAGAATTTAAAATTTTAATTGTTAATGAATTCTCTTGAATGACATCCGATGGATAAATGTGCAAAGTCCTACAAGATACTCTGCAAATGTTTGTTGCAAAATGGATCAATATTAACCACTTCACTCAGGCTGACCACCTGTAGACCGGTTTCGGGGTATTTGCTCCTCATCAGTACAGGGTAGGCCAAGCAGACAATGATAAATTATCGTAGAAAATGTTTGTGGCATTCAGACGAGAAAAATAGAACTGAAAAATAAAAATGTGGATCGGCCAGGAATCGAACCTGGGACCTTTCGATTTCTAGTCGAACGCTCTACCGAGTGAGCTACCAGTCCTTGTTTGAAACCGGCGATTCACACCTTTAAATTCAGTTCCGTGTTAGTGACGAAGATGATGGAGGTTGATGTGATGCATGAAATACAATCACGCATGCACACCTAATGAAATTAAATTGGTCCTACCGCTGGTGTCAATCCATATCGGATTATCGATCAACTTCAAACCGAAAATTTCAGGTTGCATGACTTAAGCCAAGTAAATATAAAATAAGTGGTGGTGGATAGCGTCTGTAATTAAATATCGTAGAAAATGTTCGTGGCATTCAGACGAAAAAATGAGAAAATAGAACTGAAAAATGAAAATGTGGATCGGCCAGGAATCGAACAGGGGACCTTTCGATTTCTAGTCGAACGCTCTACCGAGTGAGCTACCAGTCCTTGTTCGAAACCGGCGATTCACACCTTTAAATTCATTTCCGTGTTAGTGACGAATATGATGGGGGTAAATGTGATGCATGAAATACAATCACGCATGCACACCCAATGAAATTAAATTGGTCCTACCGCTGGTGTCAATCCATATCGGATTATCGATCAACTTCAAACCGGAAATTTCAGGGTGCATGACTTAAGCCAAGTAAATATAAAATAAGTGGTGGTGGATAGCGTCTGTACTTGAATATCGTAGAAAATGTTTGTGGCATTCAGACGAGAAAATGAGAAAATAGAACTGAAAAATAAAAATGTGGATCGGCCAAGAATCGAACCTGGGACCTTTAGATTTCTAGTCGAACGCTCTACCGAGTGAGCTACCAGTCCTTGTTTGAAACCGGCAATTCACACCTTTAAATTCTACCACCTCTAATTTTATATTTCCTTGGCTTGAGTCATGCACCCTGAAATTTCTGGTTTGAAGTTGATCGATAATCCGATATGGATGTACACCAGCGGTAGGACCAATTTAATTTCATTAGGTGTGCATGCGTGATTGTATTTCATGCATCACATTAACCCCTATCATCTTCGTCACTAACACGGAACTGAATTTAAAGGTGTGAATCGCCGGTTTCAAACAAGGACTGGTAGTTCACTCGGTAGAGCGTTCGACTAGAAATCGAAAGGTCCCAGGTTCGATTCCTGGCCGATCCACATTTTTATTTTTCAGTTCTATTTTCTCATTTTCTCGTCTGAATGCCACAAACATTTTCTACGATACTTAAGCTATCCACCACCACTTACAATGATTAATGTCTGCGTTACCTGATTGAAACCTCAACCATTCCAGTAACCCAAAGAATTTTATGAGGTAAGTGGTCCATAAAAGGGTTAGAAGTTAAGTGGTTTCCTTTTCAACCTTCCGTTGACTACCTAAAATATTCAAATCCAAAATGTTCATGGTGCTGGTTTATACCAGGTCAATAAATGTTCATCCTTTCCCTGGAAGTGAATTGCCGAACCGTCTAATCCTCAGTTGAAACATGATTACGCAGTTGCTGTAGAAACATGATAAAACTTCCTTAATAACCAAAGTATTTTATTAACTCAAGCTAAATCTACATTATGGCCAAGTAAATAGCAAATATGGGCAATTGAAAAGATCTCGAGATAATCTAATGGCAGTTCCTTGAAATTCCCAAAACTTTGATCGACTGGGAATTGAACTGGTAACAACTGCGAATATGAATTATGATGATGTTATTATTATAATTGTTATTGTTAGTATTTATTATTTTCATTTTATTTTTAACCTAGTCATAATAAAATATTTGCCATTTGTTATGATACATTTGATTACATGATTGATTTTTATTTGAAAATTTTGAAAAGGAAATACGTATCATAACAGTAATAAAATATCCGGCTAGGTTGCTTACTCTTTTTCAAATACTCTTTTACCTGTATTCTTTTACCTTATCCCAGCTCAGTCGGTACGCCTATGGAAATATGATATTTCTCCTTCTCATGGTAGGATTCAGTGGTGCCATCTTGTTGCTCTGCTTGAAGTCAATTTTCAATGTACTATTTTATAAAAATATTTGTGGTTATGTGATCAAATAGATAAATAATGAATGCAGAAAATAGTCAGATGATGTTTTTTTCATTCAAATGAATCCTTGAAGAATACCCAGCCTGCAAAATCTATCTTAATTTCAATAATTTTATCAAACATTGAAAAAAGTTGTCAAAACCTTTGCTCATGCGCGATGGAGTAACTAATGAAGATAAAGGCTTGTTGGTTATAGTCAATTCATGAGCATGAATAAGAAATAATGTTCACAACAGTGGATAAAAGTCATGAAAAGTATCCGAAAGAAATGTCTGATACGAATACGTTTACTTTGTTTAGTTTTGGGTTGAAAAGTACCTGTTATTCGTTTCTCTTGAGTATTCTCGTGAATCCTGGAAGTGTTCTTCGGATATTGGAGTTTGCAGCTTTACTGTGGAAGGGCCCCCTTGTTGTTGGCAACGTCACGGACAGGACTTGGGCTGTATTCTGAAGGTGAGTGGTTTTTTTATTGGTAATTTCTACGCCTATTTGTCTCTGGATATGTTTGATATTGTATAATGGTTGATTTGCTACCGTTCTTCTTGTATTTTCACATTTATTGATTATCAAAATTTGTTAACGCTTTCTATTCAAACATAATTTTTTATCTCCCCAACCTTGTTATTTTTCTTCCTGGCAACCATCACTCTTTGTTTATTCTCACAAATTTTAGGTTTTTGCTCACTTTCCGGGACACTTTTTCTTATTCTAAACTATTTTATGGATTTTATTTACAATTTAAATTTCTTTAGCTTACATAATATATACAGAGTTTGTTAAAATCCATATTTGACAATTTCCTGTGCTCAAATTTTTATTTTTAATCATTTTCCATCGAAATGTTCTGACATGTCACTCCCATGTTTCCTTCTGATTCGATTTTATCATACAGGATGTTCCAACTTGAATATTATTTTGTATACTTGAGATCTAAAATGTATTCATGATTTTTTATTTCTATATTTTTTATATAGGTTGTGCACATTGAATGTATAGAATAGAATAGAATAGTGTTTATTTGCGGGTGTTTACATATGAATTACACGTTACAGTAATTGACTACAAGTAGCAAATAAGCACATGAATGTCCCACTGAAGTTGACACTTGTTTGTGGGATGGTTCACATATGTGTACCAAAAGAAATGAGATTATTATGATGATAGTAATTACTTAATTCTAAGAAAGTGTTTTTGTCATTCTAGTATAAATATAAATATTTTGGAAGAATTTGAATAATATAAATAACAATTAAGAGGTAGTATCTATACATACAGGTTTACAGACATACTCACACTTTTCCATACATATATACTGACATGTAATCATACAATGGTTCTATTATCAATGCAAAATAAAATATAGAATCCTACGTTATGGGATTTTGCTATTGTTATAGAAATTTCCTATATAAAATATTAATATAAATAATAGATAAAAATGTACTATACACACGGGTTTATATAGATAGATGAATAGATAAAATCACACTTGTTCACGAACATACAGATAGGTATGTCGTCCAAACATAGATTCGCGTAATGCTCCTTTATCAATAAAACTTGTAAATTCTTCAGACGTGTATCAATTGTGTTGAAGTATTTTTTAAGAGGTCTTTCAATTTTTTCTTAAATGAATAAATAGATCGAATTTCTAGAATGTCTAGTGGTAGGCTATTGTACAATTTCGTACCCAAATAATGATAACTTCTTTGTCCAATGAATCTGTGTGTCCGAGGACATTGGAATTGAAGGTTACGCCTTGTATTATAAGTGTGGGTGAGTTTAACCAGTTTATCCCTATTCATATATTGTCTGATATTGCTCTTTTTAAAGTGTAGCTTCCTGACATCTAGTACATCAGATTCTTCATATAAACGTTCACTCCGAAATCTTGAGCTTTTGGATAACATCAGTTTCAGGAAGCGCTTTTGGATAACCCTGAGTGGGCGTAGGTAAGTTTCATTTATACCCCCCCATCCAAGAAGACCATAGCTTAGGTGACTTTCCACTAAACTGTAGTATATTATTTTTTTTTTGTTTCAGTTCAAGAATATGATTTAGTTGTCTATATTTATGGAGAACGAAACTAAGTTTTTTGAGGACTAACTTCACATGATGATCCCATCGCATATGTGTATCTATCATAATTCCGAGGTATTTGATAGTATTTATAGAAGAAATTTGTAGGTTACCTGGCAAAGTGAGCTGTTGAAAGTCTGGCCGAGTGGTTTCATAAGTGGTAGATGGCAGAAAAAAATGTTTTATCAATATTGATAGTTAGTAATCTGTTGTCAAAAAATGTTTTTATTAAAGAAATATCTACTTCTACATCGTTTTTCAGACTGACCCAGTCTTTTCCCTTGTATAGAATTACCGTATCATCAGCAAAGCTAACTATTTTTCCTTCAGACTGTATTGAAAATAATCCGTTCACATAAATCGAGAAAATTATAGGTCCTAGCACTGTACCTTGAGGCACACCACACTCGATTTTCCTGAACTCACTATAGGTTTCATTGATTTTGACACATTGTTGGCGCTCATCAAGGTAGCTTTTGAAAAGTTTCAGACAATTATTATTGTTGTATTTCAGACAATTATTATTGTTGTATTGTTGGCAACATACTTATGACAATAGAGAAACTCCACTGCTGAACTTTTGAGACATGTGCGTTGACTAGAACATGGTACTAGGTTCCAGAAAAGCAAAATGTACAGAAAAGTAGCAAAACAAACATAGCAGATGTTTATGTGATATAGAAGTATCATTATATCACTTATAATTCTTTTTACATCGAACAAATATTTCTTATCATAATATATATATATATATATATATATATATATATCATATATTGCACCTACGTCTCAGTAAATTCTTAAATTAGATTAGATTTGTACGGGGCTTATGGGCTAGGAGCCACTTCACTGCGACCTTTGCAGATCTCTCATGCCCTCATGTTATGTTAGAGTTCCTGTCTAGACCCGTCCTTGTTGAGTGGGTTGTGGTTTTTCCTCCCCTATCGTTGAAAACCTTAGCCTTGTAAGGCCTTCACAGTAGCACAGTATGTGCGCTGAGGTTTCCTCCTCCTCCTGGCAGAACCTACATGTGGTTGTGTCTGCCAGCCCGATGTTATTAATATGTTTGTTGAGTCTACAGTGTCCTGTCAGGAGCCCAACCATGATCCTGGTTGATCTCCTATTCTGGCTCAGCAGGTACTCTTTGAATTTTGGCGATGGTTCCTTGATGAACTCTTTGGCCTGTCTCATGTCCGGCGACGTGTATCACCATTTTTGAGATTGCTTATAAGCAGTAAATTAACAACAATATATTATTAAATTGTCAAAATGGTTTCAGACGAACTAAATCAACATGAAGTGCAATTGGTCAGTCCACCATAGCCTTCTACTGAAGAAACTAAATCGGATTGGTGTAAGAGGAATCGCAAATGAATGGTTGGGTGCATCCTATTACAGAGAAAGGCAACAATTGTAGTGATAGATGGTATTAGGTCAACAGAAAAAATGTTAATATTGTTCAATCCTGGGACCTATTATTTTTATAATTTTTATCAACGATATGGTGTACTCATGTCCTAATGCTCAGAAAATTATCATGTTTGCAGTTGACACTAATATACTAATCAGAAAATAAATTAATACAAGCTATTCACAGAGCATCTGCGAAAATATTTTTCATGGATGGTGTTCGTTCAATGGACTACTAGCCAATTCATCAAAAACTTCCAAACAAAGAATATAAATCATAATACGTGTGGATCATAATTCAATAAAACTCCATCGAATTTCTGGGTATCAAAATAAATCAGTAAATGACAAGTGAACGCCACATGTATGATTTAAAAAATACATTGAGTAGAATTTGCTTTTATCATCAGGGAAGTGAAGAGCATAATATCATTAGGCACACTTGAACTGGCCTAGTTCGGATTAGTGCAATCAGTGATGTAATATGGACTGATTTTTGGGGGAAATTCAGTACATATGAATAAAGTATTCATTAAGAAAAATACCTTTTTAATATACCACGTTTATAAAACGAACTGAAATGTATAAAATAATTTCCCCTAACATTATGCATGCAATAGATCATTGATGTATGAATAGTTCACCAAAGTCACTAACAATTTTATTGCACTGCAAATGATATGAAGTGTTTTGTGAGTTTTCTCAACGATAGCTACTCCCAACACTCCTTACTATTGCATGTGCCCCACTTGTTTAGTTTTTACAACTATTTTCATATCTATTGAAAATTCACAATCACAAATTCTCAGGATAATCTGTATGAGGTTAGGAATGGAGTTATAAATCGGTATGGGGCTGGGATAAATTATTTTATACTTTTTACTTCGTTTTATAAAAGTGGTATATTAAAAAAAATGTGCTTTTTAGTCTTGTGTGTGTGAAATTTTGCAATCGATTTTGAACATTTTGATGAAATTATGACAGGGACATGTGGAAAATCAGGTCAGATTTATTTCAGTCAGTTTTAAATCGATTGCTCCTTACTATTATTACAAACAGACGGATAAGCAAGCGAGTTAATATTGCGCTGTCATCCAGTTCTGAGCTATGTCTGAAGTTTCAAGTCTCTAGCTCATCGATAAGTTAGTTTAAAATCGATTGCTCCTTACTATTGTCATTATTACAGGCAAGCAAAAAACAGACAGACGAGAAAGCGAGTTAATATAAAATTATCATCTAGTTCTGAGGTATGTTTAAAATTTCATTTCTGTAGATCACCGGGAAGTCAGTTTAAAAATCTTTGCTCCTTTATATTATTATATATTTATTGTATTTATAATCATAAGGTAAATCTATTCAATGTTCTCATTTTGACTAGCCCAATAATGATGGCATGTACAACATATTGCATTAATGGGCACCGGTTGCTGGTTAGGTTGACGATAGTCTCATCTGAGCCACGCAACGTAGGGCGCGTTTAGTACTTAGATGGGTGACCATCTGACAAGGAAGGTGCGCGTTAAAATGCCCTAATAACTGTAGCGTAGTATCATATTCGCAGCTGCAGGCATCTTATTAATGAGCTCAAGATGAGACGATACATATGCCGTCCTTTGGAGGGGACGTTAAGATGGCGGTCCCGATTCATAGATGTTGAGCTCGTTAAAGAACCCTACCTCTGCAACAGAAGATTCGGCGAAATTTCCGGTTGGGGGGAGTGTGCTCACCGGTGACGGTGTTCAGCCCTGGTCGTAGAAATAGGCCGATGTTAATTGAAGCAATAAAAAAACATATTGCGTTGTATGTGTATGTACAATTTTAGTGATGAATAAATTATATTTGATGCAATTGTTATTGCCACTAGAATCATATTCATGTTCAAAATGATGAAAGTTTCATGTTACTCTTGATCGTTCTAGATGGATTACTCCAAAAATGGGACCGATACATTTTTTCACATAGGTACATTTCTAAGAATTTATTTCGCGTCCTTCACCATTGCATGAGTCTACAATTAGTTCCTTCAGTTTCCATTCAATACTGACAAACAAATTCCTCAACAAATATAATAAATGAAGAAATACCAACCATTTATCACTAATGCACCATGCTCATTCCCAATTCCGAAATGTCCCGTTCGTATTTCACAAAACAAAATTACGGGAACTGGATTTTCGCAAAGATCTCAAAACCCTTTGGGTGGCAGATGTTTGAATGTATATAGGTCAAAAGCTTTGAGAGTATTTGCAATAGGGATTAAAATATGGTCAAATATGTATACAGTTATAGCTGACAGAGACATATCCATCATAATTCTCACAATGGATACGCAAGTAAAGGCTAGTTTGTGCCATTTTATGTCGAAAACCCTTTTATAATGCGGATATTTGCTAAGGCCGGTCACTGTGACAAGTGACAAGTAGGTAGGTAGCGAACTTTACAACGGGCTATGATGATGATGTACGCAAGACGTTTCTTTGTTGGAAACGAAATTTAATAAACCGATTGATCACTTGTGCTTTTCAAACACTTCATTACAGTTCGATTGTATATTGATAAATGCACTGATAATATTTATCGAAATTTCTCAATGTTTTCGATGTTGAATATTTTAATGTGTAAAATAAAAACACAAGATTGAGCATGATCCTATTTCTTCGGTGAATGAATCGTCCGAAGTAAGCGCTTACTGAATAATTCATGAAGGCATTTTCAACTGCTCGTGTGTTTTTTTCCCGAGGCATTCAATTATGATGCAAAGAAAAACATTCTCAATGAACCAAAATATTGATTTATCAGAAAGTGAAAAAAAAATTGAGATATTTTTGATGTCTTATAGAAAATATAACTTTCCAGGTACTAGGCTGAAGTTTGAACTACCTCTGGCAGATGTTTTGAGAAGACTCTACTCAAAGGAGATAAACAATATTTTTCAGTTGTCATAAAATATATTTTATTTAAGTCACTCCGAAATAAATGTATATAATATTTCTTCCGGTATTCCTGATGATCGTGAAAGCTTTGAGTAGATTATAGTTGACAAACATTGTAGAACTACCATCAATATTTCAATAAATGAGATCTCGATTTTTCTGGTAGTTTTTTCAAAATTTGACATTGTGTTGAAAAGGGAAACATTCTCAATTAGATATTGATAAAAAGATATTTTCAACAAATCAATTTGACATTGTGGTTCATTCGCCATTATATTTTGCTTTTTAAGGTTTCTTACCTCTTGGCACCGAGAATCCACAAACTCTTGCTATTAATATGTTTGTATTTTGAAAATCAGAACTGGATTGAATATCAATAGACTATCTGAATAAAAACGCAAATTTTCATTTTGAGAATTTTTGTTTTGAATATGAGGTTTCTTAAAACCTCTATCAGTGTAGGTTAACACCCTGCGTTGCCGTATTGTTTTTCTATGTTAGTTATGGAAATATGCCAACATACGATTTAAACAAGTTCTCGTTTTTCATCAAATTCACGTTTTATTAGATATATTCTTTACAATCAAAGAAAAGCGAGATAAAAAATATATACAAATTTAATTCGAAATTTGAGAAATTAGTCAGGTGTCTTCCCACAGAAACTGATAGACTTGAGCTCACCTTTTTACAAGCTTTTATTCAACTTGCTTCGTGCGTATGTCATTCTATCCGTAATTTGTAATGCATTTTTGGAGCATTTGCCGATATCCGATTGAGCTGAAATTTGGCAGGTGTTCATAATTCCGGTGACAATGCGTTACGAATTTTTTTTAGAGAAAATACAAAATGGCGGCTCTAAGATGGCGGCGAGTTTTGTGATTATGGTAGGATTCGATTCAAAATTGGTATGGGGGGTTTTTGGGGGGTTATGGTCCGAATCGATTCAAAATTGGTAAAATAAAAGGCGGTTCCAAGTGGGGGTTTTCAAGGTCGGAGATTATGAATTTCTCATCAAAATTAACAAATTCAAGATGGCGGACGAGTTTTGTAATTATGGCCTGATTTGATTTAAAATTGGTATGTCGGGGTTTTTGGGGTAGGAGATTATGAATTTAGTCGAAGATTATTGATTTTCAGTTAAAATTCATAAATTGAAGATGGCATCTGCAAGATGGCGGATGAGTTAATCTTTAGATGGTCTCCTCATTGAAGGACTAGATAGCTCAGAACTTACTGGAAAAAGGCATCAATAACGATGCTTTAACAAAAATGCATAGATTAAGGCGTACTTAAGTACTAAAAAGCACAAAATAAAATAATTAATAAAATACCTTTTTTATTCAAATGCCCTAAAAAGTCAAAATAATTGCTTTGGATTTGTGACGTGAGTTATAGATTCAAAAGCTTGTCGCTTTTGTATTGAACTGTCTTTGTCTATTCCTTCTGTATTTGCATAAATATGCCTGTATAGTGCAATAAATACATTCTATGTTAGTTTATACGAAATGTACTATTTTAATACTATTTTATTTTATTCATACCAACTGTATATTGTTATATATTATTCGTGTTCATAATTTTAAGATAACCTCAAAATACACCTTTTACAGCGGGTGACTGACTTGTCCTATACATGTTTGTAATGTCACAAAGGATAAATAAATATTTCTATTTCTATTCGAACTGAAAACTTTGCGCGACAAGCTTTTGAATCTATAACTTATGGAATAATCTACGTCACACATCCAAAGCAAATCTTGTCTACTTTTTAGTACATTTGAATAAAAGCTTGTCCTTGAAAAGGTTTTTTATTAATTATTAGGCAACTCTTACCGTCAAAGTTCAATTAAAAGAATAGTGTTCAACAAATCGCCCATTACATTACAGCCAGAACATAGTAACATAAATCTTAATATATCGAATAATAACACAATGAATACTATTAATACTACCCCCAGTATTTTCACCTCCTTACCATACATAGGATATGTTTCACCCAAACTTGCTAGACTTTTCAATTTCATAGATAATATCAAAATAGCCAACAAAACAGTTCTTACAATCAAGTCAATATATTCAAAAGTGAAAGACAAAATTCCAATTCTAGGCAGTAGAAACGTTATATATATAGTATACCTTGCCAAAATTGTAACAAAATATACATTGGCCAAACCTCAAGATTATTAAAACAGAGATTAATCTCCCACAAAAGTTATTGCAGGCACCACCCAGAAAGTTGTTCACCGGCAGAACTTTTCTAGAAATGGCTTTCATATCACCGGAAAATATCATATGAACAAAAAAACTGATATCAAATACCTAACTGAAATTTATTCTTTTTCACTAGCCCTTGAAAATACAGAATTGTCTTCAAACCAAATTGATCTCAATTCAAGTTATTAATAAATCATCAAGTTGGCCCAACCTTCAGTTGGTACTAAAAACAAAAATTAGTATAAACTCTTAGATCAATTGTTAGAAACCCCCTCTCTCAACAGTTGGTACTACCTTAGGTTGGTATCACCTGTTGTCAAAGCATATGGCAAGAAGGAGCAATTTGTCCACATTTTATAACCTATTGTTCTTTTTCAAGACACACATGTTCCTGCACCTTATATTTTAAATTATTAATTATTGCAATAAAATTTCAATTTGTTATAAGTATTAGACAATTTTAAATGTGTTTCTACCTTCGAATTCAGAACTTCATAATTCACCCCACAGTACATGAAGAAGATTCATGAACAACTTAGAAACTAATCTCAACAAAGCTGTAAGTTAATTATTTCCTTAAGGTCCTAGGGAAACAATTTTTGTAAATTTTCTTCATGTAGTATCTTTGAAGATGGTAATGAAACATTTCGAAAGCTTGGAAAACCTTCAAAGAGTATACTTTTTCTTCTGCTGCACACCCCAATACTTAGGAGCTTTACACCTAACTGGTCAGCAACGACTACCCTTTCATTATATATATATATATATATATATATATATATAGTAGAAGGAATTTAATGGACATAGCCCTCAGAGAGAAGTGTTAACCGTAGACACGTGTTTCGGGCTCTCGGCCCTCATCAGTACGGTGGAGAAGTGCAAAGATGAACAACACTTGGTAGAAAACGACAAATCAACGGAGTCAACAAACAGAAGCCAGTCGCTCATTTGTGGTTTCGGTCAGCAGACCCTAAATTCCAGGGCAACAACCAACGTCACCACGGAGGCAGCTATAGCTACCTGCGTGACATCCGAGTCCAGGAATATAAATATGAAAGAGAGTAATAGTGAGGGGACTGTTAAAAACAAAGTAGAAGGAATTTAATGTCACGCAGGTAGCTATAGCTGCCTCCGTGGTGACGTTGGTTGTTGCCCTGGAATTCAGGGTCTGCTGACCGAAACCACAAATGAGCGACTGGCTTCTGTTTGTTGACTCCGTTGATTTGTCGTTTTCTACCAAGTGTTGTTCATCTTTGCACTTCTCCACCGTACTGATGAGGGCCGAGAGCCCGAAACACGTGTCTACGGTTAACACTTCTCTCTGAGGGCTATGTCCATTAAATTCCTTCTACTTTGTTTTTAACAGTCCCCTCACTATTACTCTCTTTCATATATATATATATATATATATATATATATATATATATATATATATATATATATTTATATATATATATATATATATAATATTTATTCACTCCAATATACATTTTTGTTTATATTGTCATTTCATATACAGGTATTGGTGGCAAATAAACAAAGAAATCCATTTTAACCCTGAGGTTGTGCATGGATTGTATAAGTTTTTAATGATGTAGTACAAGTGCAATGTGGTTATGTTAGTTTTGATTATATTTAACTAGATTATATGATATGGAGTAGGACACATATATTTTTGAAAGAAGAGAAAAAAAAGAAAAAAAAATATTATTCGGTGTGGAGTTTATTTGCATTTCATTATTGTGTGTAGGGTGTGTCTGTCAACTGACTCAATATAATCTTTGAATTTGCATTTAATGAGTCGTAGAGAGTGTATTTCTTCTAAGTAATTTTTGAACTGAATATATGGTCTATACAGGTAGATGAGGTATTTTGTACTCGAGTAAATTTATTTATAAGGGATAAAAAAATTATGTTCGCTTATCAAGTCCAAATAATCCGACACACTTTCATTTTCATTTGATAGATCTAAATTCATATCGCCAATCACTATATGCTTTTCTTATATTTCTTTCTCTGTTTTTGCGGTTTCTTGTTTTCTCTAGGGATTGGTTGGTATGGACGAGTGGGCTTGTTTGGCGTCACAAGTAATTCCGTATTTGGGGTTTGTACAGGTGTTTCTTGATGCCGTGTGGGGTTTCCTAACTTCGATGATTCACCCTGCATAAGAAGTGGATGGGATGGTGTCGAGGGGGCACTGAGCGATTTTGATTCAGATATTGTTTCACTATTCACTAGGTCTTCTATTGAATATTCCAAGTCATTGACTATCAATTTGTTTCCTCGTATGAAACAATTTTGATTTATTTGGCGTTCTATCACAAGATGGGTTTTTAATATTTGATATTCCTCTCGTTGCTGAAGGGTAAGATCATGGGAGATAGATATATGGGTTCCTTTCATCTTCCTACAGCTTGTTATAATTTTTTTTTTTTTTATAAATGATATTAATTTTATAAATGATATTAATTTTTTTTTATTGGACAGTCTGTGTTTTTTCCCAGGCGATAAAAATTGTTTATATCAGTTTTTGACACCTCAATATCTAACAGCTCTTTCAATTTGATGCACACCCTATCAATTGTTAGTTCGTTATTACTTATGTTCCATCCAAATATCACGATGTTATTTAATTTTGCTTTCTCTTTTCTAGTAGTTCGTTTTTTTCTTTGAGTTGTTTATTTTCCCTTTCGAGTTGATCCACTTTGTGTTTCAGATGTTCAATTTTTAGCAGAATATTTGCTTCAGATGCCTTGATGTTATTTATAAGTTCGGTTTTGGTATTTTTCAATTCATCCAATATCTGCTGGGCTAATAGTTCATTCATTATCGATAAAAATAATATAAACACGACACTTTTTCACTTATTACTTTGTCCCGACGGTAAATAAGACTGTTATCTCAAGGGTTTTTTATTTACTATTCACTGTCTGAGCATACTATGATGGCACAAATGTTTCAATGTTTATTTTATTAACGTTTACGAATTGCTATGCGGAGGATCAAAACACACACGTCTACTCTCGATCGATACTGTAAACATATACATATATACAGGGTGGCCACTTTTTTAATGGGATTGTATTGGTAACTTTTAAACCATAAGAGTTAGAAAGTCGGTCAAATGGAGAAAACGTTGCATTCATAGAAGCATTGTCAAGCAGTTCAAACAAATCGGGATTATCAGGGCCGCTTATTGAGATATCATAAGAAGAGTAAATTCTGTCATTTTGATTTTTCTTTTTTTCTCACTTTATTTCGAATATTATCAAAAAATGTCACGGGAGTTTTTTTTTTCGACAGTAAATGATCCTCAATATAACATAATCTGATTTCGTATCCAACGTTTCGTTCGCTCTGGGCCACCCTCAACCTAATTTTTTTCAATACGGACCTGCATATTTTATGACACTTTTCGAAATAACTTTTGACGCTGAATTTAACGATATATCATACAATGTCATTCAAAGTTGATTTTCAGGTGATTTTGACCCTTATCCAAATTTCTTTGGGTCGGATCTGTATTACATTTAGGTACCTTTAGTTTAATTAACAACATGCAATACATTTCGATAAGAAAATCAACTAACTCATCTTCAACTGAATGGAACGTAACAGAATCAAAGCAAGAAACAAGTATTAATTATTTACAAATTTCAAGAGGTGAAAAACCTAATTCATAATAATTAAACCAAACTATCATTTAATGAAAGAAAAATCAAATGATTATTCGAAAGTAAATGATGAACATTAATGAAGTAAGTGTTCGAAATGTTCACCATTTTGTAAAATGCACTTTGCGGTTCTGGAACCCATACTTCTTATACATTTGCTTATTTCGTCTCCTTGAATACCTTTCAATACATTCTCAATCTTCTCGCGAAGAATCTCTTTGTCGGGTTCGTAGTATCATAAATTTTATTTTTGAGATATCCCCACAAATAAAAATCCAGCGGATTCAAATCCGGAGATCTGGCAGGCCATGCTACTGGACCTCTTGTTCCAATCCATGAATCAAGAAAAGTTCTATTTAGATAGTCTGTGACTATTCTTGAGTTGTGTGGACCACATTCGTCTTGTTGGAACCATAGACTATCACGCCGATACCGTATAGGAAGATCATCCAACATTTCTTCTATAATTTCTACATATTTTGCTCCGGTTAGGTTGCCGTCAATAAAATAGAGTCCCAGTAATTTATTATTCAACAAACTGCACCATATGTTCAAAGAAAAACGATATTGATGTCTAGCTTCATGAATTAAGTGAGGATTTTCTATGGCATAAAAATGTTTGTTTCTTCGATTGAACATGCCAGAATTTGTGAATGTCGTTTCGTCTCCCCAAATGATATTGTGCGCAAAATTGTTGTTATTCCGCACCTTCCGTTGAAACCAATTACAGAATTACAACCTTCTCTCAGGATCATTGCGATATAGTTTTTGCACGGCTTGGTGTTTATAGCCATGGTATCCGTGTCTCTTGAGTATTTTATTAACAGCACTTTTTGATAAATTGCTTTCACTGGCCATAGTTCTCGATCCTATTCCTGGATTAATTCAATTTGGGCCAGAACATTGATGTCATTGATAGGCTCGTTTCGTCGTACATAAGGACCTCTAGGTTTGATGAATGAATTATGTGCAAGTAACGTTGTAGATAAACGTCAAAACATTTAAATACTTGGGGTTGTTCTTTCAGGATATAATTCACCATACCTTTGTTGTGCTTTGAACGAATTTCTATCTAGTTTTATGTACACTTCGTACATATCTCTCTTCTCTTCATTTGTGTATCTTACCATATCGAATAAGTTAAATTGAAATTACTCAGAAAAGTATTTAATGACAAGTTCTTGTGACACAATAATAAACGATGTGACAAATAATATGTCATTTCTTGTTATGTTCTTTTTTATCCACGGCCTACTACTTGAAAATAATACATTGAATAAACCTAGAGTTGTGTGTATGTAAGAAAAAACAAGTCCATCAACGATATCAATGTTCTGACCCAAATTCAATTGAACCCAGAAAAAAAAATCGAGAACTGTAGCCAGTGAATGCAATTTATCAAAAACTGCTGTTAATAAAATAGTCAAGAGACGCGAATACAATGATTTTAAATTTGAATACCAAGCCTTGCAAACATTATATCGTAATGATCTCGAAATAAAGTTCGATTCTGTAATTTGTTTCAACGGAACAAATGACAAATCCAACAATAATGATTCATCGCGAGAAGATTGAGAATGTATTGGAAGGTATTCAAGGAGACGAAATAAGCAAATGTATAAGAAGTATGGGTTCCAGAACCGCAAAGTGCATTTTACAAAATGGTGGACATTTCGAACACTTACTTCATTAATGTTCATCATTTACTTTCGAATAATCATTTGATTTTTCTTTCATTAAATGATAGTTTCGTTTAATTATTAGGTTTTTCACCTCTTGAAATTTGTAAATAATTATTACTTGTTTCTTGCTTTGATTCTGTTACGTTCCATTCAGTTGAAGATGAGTAAGTTAATTTTCTTATCGAAATGTATTGCATGTTGAAAAGGGAAACATTCTCAATGTCCAGCGTGGCTTTAGCCGGGGAAGTAGTTGTTTTCTGTCAGACATTCACAAAAAATAACTTCATTTTAATCGTGGATTTTTCAATTCACAGAAAAATCTTTCTATCAATATTCAATTGAGAATGTTTCCCTTTTCAACATGAATACCCACAAGAGGTTATCTTGACGATGGAAGATAGTGACTAAAGTTTATCTTTCAGTCGCAGATGATTCCACATCTGATTTTATGAACATCCTGTTTATATTTTCAACAAATCAGTATTGCATGTTGTTAATTAAACTAAAGGTACCTAAATGTAATACAGATCCGACCCAAAGAAATTTGGATAAGGGTCAAAATCACCTGAAAATCAACTTTGAATGACATTGTATGATATATCGTTGAATCTAGCGTTAAAAGTTATTTCGAAAAGTGTCATAAAATATGCAGGTCCGTATTGAAAAAAATGAGGTTGAGGGTGGCCCAGAGCGTACGAAACGTTGGATATAGAATCTGATTATGTCAAAATGAGGATAATTCACTGTCGAATAAAAAACTTTCGTGATATTTTTCGATAATATTCGAAATAAAGTGGGAAAAAAGACAAATCAAAATGACAGAATTTACTTTTCTTATGATATCTCAATAACCGGCCCTGATAATATCGATTTGTTTGAACTGCTTGACAATGCTTTCTTGAATGCAACTTTTTCTCCATTTGACCGACCTTCTAACTCTTATGGTTTAAAATTCCCAATAACCCATTTAAAAAGGCCACTCTGTATATATATATATATATATATATAATATATATATATATATATATATATGTATATGAATTTTATATAAGACTGAAATTGGTATGAAAAAGTTTAAAATTAAAAAAACAACACTTGTGCTACATATATATATATATATATATATATATATATATATATATTTATATATATATATATATATATATATATATATATATATATATATGTATATATAAATATCTATTGTTTATTTTCGTTGATTGTTACTTTTATAGATACGTATTTCATTCAATGTATTTTTTATTAAAATTATTGAAACAAAAATAAAACAATATCTACTTTATTATCTACCTATTATTTTCTATTCACAACGACATGGCCTAGGTCATATTTTCCTCTGACGCATTTGATTTTGACACCAGGACAATCTTGAACTCTCCCTACTCTGCAAAGCACTATATTATGTTCCTGTAAATAACACATTAAATTAAACACCATGTGTATGAAAAGTGCCTTCGAGAAACCCACAAACTGAGTATAAAGCTGCTTAGGCGGCTTGAAACACCAAAGCTCAAAAACTTGTAAAATTTGGTATCAAATTCGGCTTCAGTTAAAAATTAAATGTTTTTGTAAGATGTCGAATTGAACGGTTGTTTCAAAAATTTTATGAAACAAAAGAAAGTTAGTGAAAATGTTGAAAACATGATGCCAAAGAGTAAATCTTTGAAGTAAATAAAATGCTAGGAAACTCGCGTGTTCATTGATTAGAAAACTAATATCAAGGAGGAGAATTTGCCCAATCTACACATAACTGAAATCAATTGATAAAAAAATTATTTTGACTTGAATTAAACAAAGAAAAACAGAAAAAAAAGGATTAAGAGACATTACCTGTAGGTTATGGCCTATTCCTGGTATGTATGCCACCATTTCCTTTCCATTGGATAACCTGACTAGAACGCATTTTCTATTTGCCGAATTTGGTTTTTTCGGTTTTTTGATGAGGGTCTTCAAGACTACTGCTTTCATGAATGGATTTCCGTCAAGAGGTTGGCGTGCAGGCCTTACTTTAACGTGTGGTCCTGTTCTGTGCATCTGGTACAGAGAAGCCATTGATCTTTCTGAAAAATCAACGGAAAATGGAAGTTTATATTCAGAGTCCTGGATCTTTTTTTAGTTAAGCGAGCAAGAGAAAAATATTTTACTAGAGATCAAGAATAATAATGATCATTAGACAAAAATTATTGACAACATGATTTGCCTCACTATTTGATTAATATATAGGATACCTGGAAGAAAATCCGAAAGAGAGAATAAGATAAATTCGAGGTAATCAGATTAGGTGTTCCTTAAGATCTTCCTGAAATTCAGAATATGATTATAAATTTTCCCAGTTCAGAAGTTAATAAAAATAAACTCCAATTTTATAATCAAGTTCTGATACCTGTATGGAGTTATAACGTCATAGAACAGTAGTAATTGTGACTGAGAGTTATCAACAATGACTTTAATAAGGAATTTATTCCATAAGAAGTTGAATGTTTCGCAGGGGAATATGAACAAAGGATTGAATGAATGTGGTTTTTTGTGGAGGAACAACGTTTCTTGACATGATTTTTGGGTAACCTTCCACAGTCTGAAAATGAAAATATAATCAGGAAAATCTATACAAGTGTAGAAAGGGCAAACTGATTAGTTCACCCCGATAAGTTATTGCGTTCACCAAATTATATTTCCTATGGAAAAATGATTCAATTTGTCAATAACTTGCCGTTTTCTGAATTTGCCTATCAAAAAAATTTTTAAAAAATTCAAAAGATACTTCTCTGTATAGTTTTTTGCTTGACGTTTCGGGGACTATATCTGCCCCCGTTCTCAAAATCTTCTAAATCTCCTTTAATTGTTTTATAATTTAGATTTTTGCTCGCAGAGTCTTTTTTGCTTTTTCAACTGACGGATGTCAATTGAGATTTGCCAAAAAAGTTTGAGATTGACGTATTGCTCATTTGATATATGGGGTGTTGTTCGGATCAGTTTATTAGCATTCTACCATATCTCACTTCCTCTCTGAGTAGAGGTAACCATGTATGATCCATTTCAACAGAATTTGTTGAAAAGCAGTTGTTATTGGAAAGAAGAATACAGGCCGTTTCTTTCAATTTTCTCCTCTCTTGATGTGGTTCTTTCATCAAGATTTTTGTCCTATTCCATTCAATCGTGTGATCGCCATTGGATGTGAGGATATGTTCTGCAATTTTTGATCCAGTTACTTGTCGATTTCTGATGTAACTCTGATGTTCACTTTGGCGCACTTCCAATGGTCCTGATGTTTCACCTATATAACTATCACCACAAGAACAAGGTATGTTGTAAACACAATTTTGGTACTTTCTTCTGCGTTTTTGGTTTTGTTTGTGTTAGTATAGATCTCAGTGTGTTTGTTGTTCTAAATGATGTTTCACATCATACCTATGTCCAATTCGTTTGATCTTTTCAGATAATCCGGGGACATAAGGTATTATGTTGGTTGTGAAATGTGTAGGTGGTGGGAGTACTCCTGTTGGTTGTGTTAATTGGTTGTTTGATGGGTTTTTGTTTTCAATGTCAGTGATTGTTTTTTCCACAAACTGATCTGGATATGCATTTTCCTTGAGAACAGATTTTATGAGGTTTATTTCTTCCTGTAGATTCTGGTTGGAATTGCAAACCGTTTGGGCTCGATTATAGAGACATTTAACTATGCCTTTTTCACACTGGCATGATGGTTTGAGTAATAGTGTAGATATCGATTGGTATGCGTCTCTTTCGGTGTACAGATGTTTCAATTCGGGATGATGATTTTTGGATCATGACATCTAAAAACGGAAGTTGGTTGTTTTGTTCTGATTCTAATGTGAATTTGATCGTCGGTTCTTGACCGTTTATATGATCCAAGAAAATGTTTAATTCTTCTTCACTCCGATTCCAGATAGCGAAAACATCATCCACGTATCTCCACCATATTTTTGGACCATTGTTGAATGTTCCAACGAAAGATTCTTCAAAATATTCCATGAATATGTTACTTAAAATCGGTGACAAAGGAGAACCCATCGCCATACCAAACTCTTGTTGATAAAATTCGTTCTTGAATTGGAAATATGTTTTTTCTGTGCATAGTTTGAGTAATTCTATGATGGCACTGACATCCAGTTTTGTTCTTGTCCTCAGTGATGTGTCATTTTCTAATCTTTCTTTCACTATTTCTAGAGTTTTATCAATAGGGACATTAGTAAACAAACTTTCGACATCAAAACTAACTAGAAGATCTCCATCTTGAATTTGTAATTGTATTCACAATTCCTACAACTCATACAATCGAAAGAGAAACACAATACATATAAACAAATTTTACAAATTATTGGAAGAGAAACAAATACACCCACAACACATATCAAACAACAACAAAATTTCTGAAAAAACTGTAATCAATTTGTCATCAAAAAACTTAGACATACACGAAAAACTTGTGTTGGCAAAGGGACTGAACTTCGCAGTTGCACCCAAAATGGTTCCAACCGTAGAAATGATCACTGCCATCGAGGCAACAGCCCAACGTTTACCACCTGAAGTAGCAGGTGATTACAGATCTGACTGCAAAAACGCACTAACACAACCTTATCATCCTAGAAGTAATTTGAACAAATACGAAAGAGATGCATTGAGATCTCTTCGATCAGACAATCAGATCAAAATACTTCCAGCTGATAAAGGTAACGCAACAGTCATCATGAACACTACTGATTATGAGAACAAACTAACACAAATGATCTCAAATACCACATATCACACACTCAATCAAGACACTACCATATCAGTAAACAAAGTATACAAAAAACTAAACAAAAATCCAACCCCATCAATAGAAAGCAAAATATACCGAACTTTAGCTAAACACAAAAACATACGCACGAAAGCAGAACGCAGAGTCCTAATATCACACCACAGCAAACCCCACATTTTTATGGGTTACCAAAAATACACAAACCATCTCATCCTCTACGCCCTATTGTTAGTTCCATTGATCTCCTTCACAAAACTCGCTAGATACCTACTCAACATTCTGAAACCACTATCTGAAATGGAAATAGTTTTATAAAGAATACCCCTCACTTTCTTGAGAAATTGAATGAATTACAAATTCAAGATGGAGATCTTCTAGTTAGTTTAGATGTCGAAAGTTTGTTTACTAATGTCCCTATTGATAAAACTCTAGAAATAGTGAAAGAAAGATTAGAAAATGACACATCACTGAGGACAAGAACAAAACTGGATGTCAGTGCCATCATAGAATTACTCAAACTATGCACAGAAAAACATATTTCCAATTCAAGAACGAATTTTATCAACAAGAGTTTGGTATGGCGATGGGTTCTCCTTTGTCACCGATTTTAAGTAACATATTCATGGAATATTTTGAAGAATTTTTCGTTGGAACATTCAACAATGGTCCAAAAATATGGTGGAGATACGTGGATGATGTTTTCGCTATCTGGAATCGGAGTGAAGAAGAATTAAACATTTTCTTGGATCATATAAACGGTCAAGAACCGACGATCAAATTCACATTAGAATCAGAACAAAACAACCAACTTCCGTTTTAGATGTCATGATCCAAAAATCATCATCCGAATTGAAACATCTGTACACCGAAAGAAGACGCATACCAATCGATATCTACACTATTACTCAAACCATCATGCCAGTGTGAAAAAGGCATAGTTAAATGTCTCTATAATCGAGCCCAAACGGTTTGCAATTCCAACCAGAATCTACAGGAAGAAATAAACCTCATAAAATCTGTTCTCAAGGAAAATGCATATCCAGATCAGTTTGTGGAAAAAACAATCACTGACATTGAAAACAAAAACCCATCAAACAACCAATTAACACAACCAACAGGAGTACTCCCACCACCTACACATTTCACAACCAACATAATACCTTATGTCCCCGGATTATCTGAAAAGATCAAACGAATTGGACATAGGTATGATGTGAGAACATCATTCAGAACAACAAACACACTGAGATCTATACTAACACAAACAAAACCAAAAACGCAGAAGAAAGTACCAAAATTGTGTTTACAACATACCTTGTTCTTGTGGTGATAGTTATATAGGTGAAACATCAAGACCATTGGAAGTGCGCCAAAGTGAACATCAGAGTTACATCAGAAATCGACAAGTAACTGGATCAAAAATTGCAGAACATATCCTCACATCCAATGGCGATCACACGATTGAATGGAATAGGACAAAAATCTTGATGAAAGAACCACATCAAGAGAGGAGAAAATTGAAAGAAACGGCCTGTATTCTTCTTTCCAATAACAACTGCTTTTCAACAAATTCTGTTGAAATGGATCATACATGGTTACCTCTACTCAGAGAGGAAGTGAGATATGGTAGAATGCTAATAAACTGATCCGAACAACACCCCATATATTAAATGAGCAATACGTCAATCTCAAACTTTTTTGGCAAATCTCAATTGACATCAAGAAGTTAAAAATACTCCAGTTGAAAAAGAAAAAGACTCTGCGAACAAAAATCTAAATTATAAAACAATTAAAGGAGATTTAGAAGATTTTGAGAACGGGGGCAGATATAGTCCCCGAAACGTCAAGCAAAAAACTATACAGAGAAGTATCTTTTGAATTTTTTAAAAATTTTTTTGATAGGCAAATTCAGAAAACGGCAAGTTATTGACAAATTGAATCATTTTTCCATAGGAAATATAATTTGGTGAACGCAATAACTTATCGGGGTGAACTAATCAGTTTGCCCTTTCTACACTTGTATAGATTTTCCTGATTATATTTTCATTTTCAGACTGTGGAAGGTTACCCAAAAATCATGTCAATGAACAAAGGCTCCATCAACGTCAAAGTTATGTAGCTCCTGGAGAACATGGATCCAAAAGTACAAAACTGTTTGAATTAGCTTAGGAGTGAAAATCAACAGAGATTGACGTGCTTGTGTTCAAGGACGGTCATATATCTGACTCTGGGGGGAGAGGGAGACACTTCGTTTGTACAATTACTTACACATCAATGATCAATTTCAATACACACACACACAAAACGCAGCATGGGATATTTTATATAATTAAAGTAGATCAAATCATTCAAATGAAATGATTAACAAAATACTCTTCTACATGACGAACTCCATGTTTCGTCTCACTCCACTTCTAGAGAAACGTTCTATTACATTTTATTCGTTCAAAGCAATGTTCTTGAGGATATGCATTAGGGCAAGGCTACTTGGCCGTTCTTCGCCCATATTGGGCCTCAGCCAACTCCTGAGTCTTCTCAGTCCTGAAAACCCCCTTTCTTCAGATGCTACACTCACTGGAAGAGTACACAGTGATTTTAAAAATTCCCAAATGATTGGATACATCATTTTATCGCACTGTTAGAAAGCATTCAGTCCATCGCGCGGAATTTCCAATTCTTTACTGTGTTAGTGCATTCGGTATATTTCGATCTCCGTCTGTGAATCCATTCAAATAATTAATTCGGTCGTGCTCATGCTCCCTGAAGATAGCTGAAATAACTTCTCTCGTGTGATTTCTGTTGAGCAGAGCGTCGGGCAGAACTTTGTTGTGCAAACAACTTGTATCAATAAATGTAATTTAACGTGAATTCCAAACGTATTTATTAGTGAAAATATAAAATGAATATTAACAGTTGAAAATGTTTGACAAGACTGTGACATATATAAACATATCCATTTCAACACTTCCCCTCGAGGCAATTCCAGTTTCTTGAATGAAAAACAGGACCCAGTCCGAGCATCTCCACACAAGCTTCATGTTTCGCTTCCGGTAATCCCTTTGTGAAAATATCGGCTGTCATGTTTCTCGTTGACACATGTTTCACTGTGAATTCTTCGTTTCTAATCGAATCTCTGAAGAAATGATATCTCAGATCGATGTGTTTACTTCTAGCATGAAATGTTGAATTTTCTGCTAGTTTGAGTGCGCTGAAATTATCATTGAAAATTATTATGTCTGTCAACTCTTCAAGTTCCAAATTCTTCATGAAATTCCGGAGTTATATCGCTTCTTTTGCAGCCTCAGTCATCCCCATATATTCTGCTTCGGTAGAGGAGAGGGCGACAGTGCGTTGCTTTTTCGAATCCCATGAAATTGGACTTCTGGATAAATAAAAGTATATCCTGAATAGGATCTTCTGTCATCGAGACAAGACCCCCAATCAGCATCCACAAAACCTGTCAAAACTTCCTGATCTGGTGAATAAACAAGTCCCAAATCAATGTTTCCTTTCAGGTAGCGTAGTACACGTTTACCTGCAGTCCAATGTAGTTTATCGTAGCAATTGTTGTACTGCCCAAGATAACTAACTGCAAAGCTAATATCCGGTCTCGTTGTAGTGCTCAGGTACGTCAAAGCACCAATTAATTCACGATACGGTATTTTGTGCACATCTTCGTTTGGGGCTCCTTCGGACTTTTTTAATTTCACATTGGGGTCCAATGGAGTTGACACTGGATTCGAATCTGTCATCCCAAAACGGTTCAGTAATTCTTTGATGTATCCTCTTTGATGCATTGCTATTCCATTTTCTTTCTTCGAAAACTCTATTCCAAGGCAATATCCGACTTCTCCCAAGTCCTTCACATCAAAATGATTCGATAGTTTCTGATATATCGTATCCGCCGTACTTGGATTTTTCGAAACTACCAGGATGTCGTCAACATAAATCACAATCATTCCCAAGTCTTCCCCTTGATTTATGCGATAGACGCATGGATCGGAATTTGAGGGCTTGGCTCCGAATGATATCAAAACGCTATTCAGTTTGTTATACCAACTTCTTCCGGCTTGACGAAGACCGTATAATGATTTTTTCAATAAACAAACTTGGTTTCCTAGACGAAGTTGATCCAACATATCAGCCGCTCTCGTGATAACGTTGGAGTTCGAACTTTCCGCACTGATGATCGTTTCTAGAATCTCTTTCAACATTTTCGGAGGTTCCATGAATATTTCTTCCTCGATTTCGCCATTTAGGTACGCACAAGTTACATCAAACTGTCGAAGTGACATTTTGAATTCGGTTGCCAGTGCCGTGACAAGTCGAATCGAACTTAATCTAGCAACTGGAGCGAAAGTTTGATTGAAATGTTTACCTGGTTCTTGACTAAAACCTTGGGCTACAAGTCGTGCTTTCCTTTTATCGAGTGTTCCATCAGCTCTGTACTTATTTCGTAAAACCATACGACTTCCAATTATATGTCGGTCTTTTGGACGTTCCTTGAGTTCCCAGGTATCATTTTTTATGATGGACTTGATTTCTACCACCATAGAATGGTACCACCATATTCATCAAGACTTGATTGATTTTTCTCAAAAAATTTCACATCTCTTGTTATGTGAATTTTCCGTTCTTCTTTCAGCCAAATTCGATATCCTTTTGATTGTTCGGAATATCCCAGGAAAATGCCTTCTTTGCATCTAGAGTCGAATTTTCCTCTACCTGGATCCTTTTGACTGGTAAATATTTTCCAACTTCAGCCAAACTTGACGAGAAGTTGTGCATCCTTTGATTTGTTTCAATTCTGACGGACGAATTGACAGAATTATATCGGATTTTGCTTTGTTATCATTCTTTATCCAATTTTGTACATTGCTCAAAGAAGCTGCGCCCCCTTCAATCAAAAATGGTTTCGATAATTCACCATTTACGTATACCCATGCATCATTCTTGATCAGTAAGGCCTCCATTTGCATTTTCCAGGTATCATAATTATCTTTGCTCAGGGTTTCAATTCTGGATATATTCGCCGAATTCATATTCACAGAATCACTTATATTTTACACTATGAGAGTCTTTCAATACGTTTTTACTGGACAGGAACACTTCTTGGCTGACTTCAGTAGGTACACGAATTCTATGCTTTCAGCTTTCAGATACTGGGCCCATAACCTGTTGAGCAGAGCGTCGGGCAGAACTTTGTTGTGCAAACAACTTGTACCAATGAATGTAATTTAACGTGAATTCCAAACGTATTTATTAGTGAAAATATAAAATGAATATAAACAGTTGAAAATGTTTGACAAGACTGTGACATATATAAACATATCCATGAAAACGGTATGACTCGCATTTATCTTGAATCCATTTCAACAATTTCAATCACCGTTTCTCGCACAAAAATCACTCACAATGTCTCCTTCTTTTCACCATCATAAACTACAAACACTAATCACCCATTTTCGGCACAACTTTGCAAAAAATCTAGCTGGTTCTATCGAAAAAATTCCCCTTCTTTAACACATTTAACCTCTAACATCTGACTCAGATTGAGGTTAGGTTGGGTTGTTGTTGATTATGGGCGAGGAAAAGATTTTTTTCGATTGAACAGGCTATATTTTGTGCAAAGTTGTGCCGAAAATGGGTGATTAATTGTGTGAAGGAGACCTTGTGAGTGATTTTTGTGCGAGAAAACGGTGCTCAAAAATCACCTCTTGAAGTAGAAAATGATTATAACTCGGAAACGGTATGTGACCGCCGCGTTTTTCTTCCGGGTTCGTGTTCAGGAGCCAAAAACACGAGAAGTCTTTCAGCTATTTTCAGGGAGCATATCAGTATATTCTATCACTGTTAGTAAAACCAAGCGTAACCCTAAGGCTCTTGCTCTTTGGACTTCGAATAAGTGGACCACAGCCATTCACGAATTTAGAATTTTGGTTGGTGAAGGACTATGGACCGGTCCATAGCCCTTGCCATGATGGTGTTTTTCGAACCATGACCGAGAGGAAATTTTGATCAAAAGTTTGGAAAACAAAAATAATAATTTCTATTGAGGATGCAGCTTCGGTACCCTGTATGTATTAGTAGGTAACCCATCACTCCAGAGAGTGCCGTGGACGCTTAAAACGCGAGGGGTCGTCTATGTTATAATCAGTGGCTTCCCTCACGAGCGGATTCTCGTGAGCTAATGCACAATCAAATACTTTTTGATTGCGTTCTCTGATGATACTCCTGATGGAAGGCAGATTTAAGTCTTCAAGGATCACGGAGCGTTCGCTATCATCCGCAGGACTCTCATTTGCGCCCGTTCCAGGACGCCAATGCCAGACCTGCAGATTTGGCCCCATGCGGCTGAGGCATACAAAATGACAGGCCTGAACATCATCTTGAAAATCATGACTTTGTTTTTGAGGGAGAGCTTACTCTTCCTGTTAATCAGTGGATTTAACGCACATATCTTTTTAACAATTTTGTCCCTAAAAACGTTGACAGGTGAGGTGAGCCGGCGGTCTACAGTAACTCCCAGGTACTTGACCCGCTCTGACCATTCTATCTCTCTTCCAGAGATAGTCACTCCCCTCTCCGGGTTGTTTCTCTTACGACCCATTGAAATCGCCTGTGTTTTATCAGGATTCAGCTTTATTTTCCACTCCAGATACGACTGCTGGAGGTCGTTTAATGCATTCTGCAAATAAACGACACCCATCACGTGGTCAGCTGCAAAGGACAGCAAAGCCGTATCGTCAGCAAATAAGGAGATCTTCACATGTTCGCTCCTTGGTATATCTGACGTGTGAAGGGCGTATAATACAGGAGACAGCACTGCCCCCTGAGGAACGCCAGCCGCAATTTCTCTCGAATTCGAGAGCAAATTGTCGACCCTGACCTGAAATGTCCTACCTAAGGGGAACGATTCAATCCACTTTATCAAACTAAGCCGCAGATGGAAGTTTATCAGCTTTGACAGTAGGCCTTCGTGCCACACTCTGTCGAAAGCTCTGCTGATGTCTAGCAAAACGATGTGAGCGCTATTGTTAGTATTTAGCGATAAAATTGTGTCCTCTACTAGCCTCATAACCTGAAGCTCGGTGGAGTGAGCACGTCTAAAACCAAATTGTTCATTGTTTCATCCTCCACTTCTTCGTATAACCTCCACTTCTTCGTCAAGCCTTTCGAGGACGATTTTCTCAGCCAACTTAGCTGAACTGCAAAGCAGACTGATCGGCCGATAATTTTGCGGGAAGGAAGGGTTTTGTCCCTGTTTCGGAATCATAACCACGATGGCATGCTTCCACGTACGAAGAAATCTCTTAAGGCATAAAGAGTTATTAATAATATTTAATAGTGACTGCACTTCGTACGTCGTAACCAGGCGCTTTTTTGGGATTCAATCCCTTGATATGGGCCTTGAGTTCATCCAACGTAGCTGGACGAATGACATCATGATTGGGTTCCCTAAGGGTGCGGTGGACACGATCTTCCAACAAAAGCTCACGATCCAGATCATCGTCTGGATGTTCATTCAGCCTGAATTGTCTTTCCATCGAGCCTGCAAAAGCTTGAGCTTTAGACTCAGGGTCATAACACATTCCGGCCTCATAAATATTTTATTTTATATTCTTATTCATTTTCCAAAGTTAATCGCAGTTTTCTAAATTTTGAAGGGTTATGCCAAATCTTTCAAGTCTAAATTCCGATATGTTTTCTCTGACTCCCCTATTAATTTCGTTAGCTCGTATTCTGTCCGCAGGGAACAGACTCCTTTGGTAAGCTCTTCTGGCACGATTTCTCTCGCGAATGAGATTTTTAATCCTCAGAGGAAATTCGTCATGAAAGGAGCCGGTTCCTTGCGGGAGGAATCCTCCAAAGCATTTTTGATAGTGAGTTCGTAACGCGCTAATGCCTCATCCAACTCAAGTGGAGAATCCATTCTCTCAGGAGCACGGTAGCCTGTCTCCAGGAGCGAACGGAATCTCTCTCAATTCACCTTAGTACAGATACGATCCGTCTGAAGCGGAGGATCACCCCCCCAATGACAGTATAACCGGGTTGTAATCAGAGCTCAACTCGGTGAGGACGTGAATATCCCAGTTCCAGGTGATATTCCTGGCCAGGGCAATGTCAAGCACGTCAGGCCTGTACGAACCAAAATGCATCGGCTCATCTGGAGCCAACACCTGGTATTCATGCCTCTCATTGTGTTGCCTCAACCGTCTACCATTTGCGTTGGTTACACGACTCCATTGTACGTGCTTAGCGTTCAGATCACCCATGACCAAGACAGGTTGATCTGTTTCCATCAGAAGCACATCGAGTGCTTCAGGAAGTATTCGATTCTGCGGAGGGTTGTAAGCACTAATCAAACGCATAGGACCACTCCTCGTGTTGAAAACTATACCTACTGCTTCATTACCATGGGCATCATCATTGGAAATGCCAAACTGAACATGTGAATGACAGCGCTTGACCAAAATGGCCACACCGCCACCCGACGTCCAATTCGATCATTTCTAAGCATTTTGTAGTTGGGAAATCTAACAGGTTCCCCATTAAGATGAGTCTCTTGCAGAAAAGCAACATCGATGTTGTTTTCTACAAGAAATTCCTGAAACTCAAGTCTATTCTGGAGAAGTCCATTACAATTCCAACTCACCGCTTTGATGACGTTCGGAAGCTGCCGTTCACCCATTAATTGGGACTAAAACCTGTTGAAAATTTTGCAGCAGCTTCAGCGAACTGCGCAAACATCCTCATTTGATTTAAAGTTGAAAGAATGTCTTTAGGTGTGGTGATTTGAGCTGGCTGGTCGTCCCGGACCGCCGCCGCATATGACACTCCCTCTCGTGTCCTATTTGCAGGAAAGTATAGTCGATTCTGCGATAATGAAGCAGGGTCCACCCTGCGCCTTATACGTGGACATCTAGGACATCCACGATAATTCGCAGTGTGTTCCCCACTGCAGTTCGCACACCTAGCGTTTTCTTCCCTAGGTTTTGGGCAATCTCGAAAGATATGAGCTTCCCCGCATTTGACACAAGCGGGGGTGGCACAGCAGTTCAGCTGGCAATGGCCGAACCATTGACATCGATGACATTGTCCTACAGAGGCCCTGGATGTCTATGGTTCGGCTGTTACTCGAACATTTAGGATGTCAGTAACTTTGAAAATGTATTTTTGGTCTTTGTTGCAGAGAACTGAAACTAGTGGGAGAGGGTTTTTTCCCCATTTAATTTTCTGAGACGAGCCACTGACTCCAGGGCAAACCCCCTCTCAGTCAGCTCATCTTTAATATCGTCGCAAAACAAGAATACAACTCTTAATTTTTTGTCTCCGGGAAGACTATATGTGTGGTGTGGAATATTTTGATCTCTGAATATGATTGAAATTTTCCGATAAATTTCCGGGGAATCGGGAAAAATGTTTACTCCATCATAGACATTCTTTGCTGGTTTTTCTAATTTTATATTATTCGACTTCAAAAGTGAATTTACTGTAGTCCACTTACTCTTATCCCTTACAGTGATAGGAGGAATATTTTGTTTTTTGATCGTACGTGGGGTCGTTTCCGTAGGTAGTTGTTCTGTTCCGTTAGTCTGATCCATATTAACGTCATCAGTCGGTGTGATTTGGAAATGATTTTCAATAATATCGGTTTCGGGGGTATTTTGACTACCTGTATAATTTTGAATTTTGTTTATCGAATTTTTATTAGAGGTCTTTTCAGAAAGCATTGGGGCTGAGTCCACCCCTGGATTTGATAAATTTTTGGACGTGTCGACGAGCATCTCGCCGTCTGCCATTTTTGACAAGTGATAAAATTTGTTAGAAATTTCAACATTCTGGACAGTTTTGCTAACAGGGCTATTAATTATAACAGTTCTACTACTTCTACGATATGCAGTGACCGGTAATGAAGGGTTTGAAACCCCTTTGGGCACAGGGAGCGCCGGCAAAGTCCCTTTTTTGTGTCTCTTTGCTGGGGAATGTTCATTTTGGGCATCGAGTTCTTCAGATTTTGAATTGATTAACGCACTCGCAGCAGGTATTTTGGATAGGTCGTCTCCCAAAGAGGCGAGTAAAGTGCTCAGCACCTCCAGTATTCGGCTCTCGGGAGAGAACCGATCCCCGCAAGCACAGCTTCCTTGCTTGCCAGACTGCAGTTTCTAGAGGCCTTGTCTAGTTCTGCTGGTATATGGGTTTCAGTTGGAATCGTCACTGGGGTAGGTTCTGGGGGTTGTTTCTCCACTCTTCGGGGCACAAGGCTGCTTCGGAGTTTTGAAAACACTTTTAAATTCGCAAAAATCGACGGAGCGATATAAAACACAGCTTCTCCGGTACTAGGCAGGACCGGACCTCTTTTCAGGGAGCATAAGCACGACGCCTTCACATTTACCATTGATTCATTCAGAGTAAATCAGTTGAAATATTTCGATTTAGGGTATCACAATAGTAAATCGTATCCTGTTTTACTAGGCCAGGCCAGTCGACCAGAATTTATTTATGGTCCGTATGATCGCCTTTGCTTGTGGTAGTGAATACAAAGGAGAAGTATCACCAGCTTACCGGAGAAAAGTAAAGAAAATCACTGTGGAAACTCTCATATTAAAACTTCGGTTAGAGTAATTTACATTGATAGGCTAATTCACAAATAGATGGAGTGAAAGAATGAGGAATGCATCAAGACAAATGGTCGCATCCAAATGCACAGTTGTAGTTTTGATTTGCTAAAAAAAAATTGTTCACTTTCCTGCCAGGCTGTTCCTATCCTTGACCTCAAGAAATTTCTTGAAATCTGCAATTCAGTGGCAGATAGTCCATCTCTAATTTTCTCTTCTCAGACAAGAATCGTCTGTATACCAACTATATAAACTGTATAGATCTTTGAATTTTGCCAGTTTTCAAGATGTTTCCATTTATTATACATATAAGGATACTGAGTGGGTGATTTTTTGCGGTTGTAGGAGACAAAATTGCATTTTTTATGTTAAGAGAAAGTAATTTCGTTTCACATGTTACATTTAATGTTTCGATATCTCTTTAGGCTGCGGCTTTAACAGGAAATATAAATATAAAAAAATTCAGAGTGTAGGCCAAGGCAAAGGTCATTTATAAACATAATGAATAGCAAAGGATCTGATACAGATCCCAGAGGTGAACCAGAAGGTAGCAATCACTTCGACAGATTTAAAACCACGGTATTGAACTCTCAAACGTATTTCGGTTAGATAAGTCACCACAAAAGTGTAAAGTTGTCTGCCACCAACCGAAATGTTTTTTTTTGAGAATACCATGGTCAAGCCAGTCGAAAGCCTTCGAGAAATCTGCATATATGACATTATTCTGAGTGCTGCATGAAAAATTACTAGTGGTCAAACGACCCTAAAAAATCGACAATCTTTGCATATATACTATCATATATGGCCATTTAGAAAAGTTTACTGATTGGTCTATAATTTTCAATCATATATTTGTCTTCCTCTTCGAAGACAGGACATATTTTACCATATTTATTTATTTATTTATTGAAATCATATGAGATAACAAGAGGCATAACCCAAAGTGTTATCCACGAATACAGTTTAGCGCACAGACAAATATTTCAATTTACATATTTTGCTTAATCTATGAGCTATGATGTTTTGAAAATTTCTATTATTTTGGATTTGAATACATGAAATGTGTGATTGAATATATCAATATCGTTACAGTTTTTATTGTATAGTGTCACTATTCTAAGTAAGGGTAAGTTCCTTCCTGAGTTTGTTCGACAGAACGTTTCAGAGAAGAGGCGAGTATCCCTCAGAGAACGAGATGGAACATTGAAAGGTATATTTGATAACATTTCAGGGGAGTCGATCAAGTCATTCACAATTTTGAATACAAATATTATTTGTGATTGCTCTCGACGAGCCTCTAGTATGAACATATTGAATTTGTTTCTTGAGAAGGCTGTACTAATTGTAATATTATATTCCCCACTACTTCTATATGCGAGATATCTCAAAAATTTATTTTGTACGATTTCCAATCTAGTCTTGTATATAACATATTGTGGACGATAACATTTGCAAAATTCAGTTTACTGTATACAAATGAGTAGAATAGGATTTTTATCGCATCAATGAATGTGAAGTTTCTGCACTGTCTGAGAATGACTCCTAATGTTCTATTACTTTTTGATATCACATAATCAATGTGTACTGAGAACGTGAGTTTTTTGTCTAGTACCACACCTAGATCTCCTATTTTGTTAACTTCGTTAAGGATGGTATTTTCAAAATGGTAATCGTATGAGAAAATGTTGTGGTTTCGAGTGAAGGAAATAAAACACCATTTATCTAAATTCAAGTGGAGTTTGTTGATTATACAGAAGTTGTAAAATCTGTTCAAATCGAAAAGGGAAACATTCTCAATTGAATATTGATAGAAAGATTTTTCTGTGAATTGAAAAATCCATGATTAAAATGAAGTTATTTTTTGTTATCTTGACGATGGAAGATAGTGACTAAAGTTTATCTTTCAGTCGCAGATGATTCCACATCTGATTTTATGAACATTCTGTTTATATTTTCAACAAATCAATATGTTCAAATCATTTTGAATCAGAGAACAATCTGTTACTTTATTTACTTGTGAGAATATCATTAGATCGTCTGCATATAATAAGAATTCGCAGAATTGAGAACAAGACTTAATGTTGTTTAGGTATATAATGAAAAGAAGGGGCCCCAAATGTGAACCCTGGTGTACTCCAGAGGTTACAACATATGGGGTCGATAGATGTCCATTGACTGTTACAATTTGTGTTCTATTATAGATATATGAAGCGAACCAGCGGAGCAGGTCTCCGTGCACACCGACTTCAGCTAACTTGGATAGCAATATGTTGTGATTTATTTTGTCAAATGCTTTACTGAAATCGGTGTACACGGAATCCACTTGAATCTGGCAATCCATCGCATTCATCACATATTCAGTGTACAAAACTAAATTTGTTTCTCCAGACATCCGGAAAACAAAGTGAAGCCAATGCTAGATTGCGAATGATGGATAAAGGTTTAGCGAAACTGACAGCTTGTTGTTGGAAGGGGAACATTCTCACATGGATATCCACCAAGAGGTCGTCTTGGACGATGGAAGATAGCGACTAAAGTTTATCTTTGAGTGGCAGATGATTCCACATCTGATTTTATGAAACCCCATTCATATTTTTAAACAAATCAACACCATACTCTTTCAGAAGAAATGATGGAATACCATCAGGCAGCAGGTAATTATAATTTAATGAATCCTGTGCGAGCATTCACATGATATTGAAAATTTCAAGATATAAACATATAGAAATACAGATGGATATAAATATAAAAATATAAGCACGAAAACAAAATAAAAAGACATGTTCTTGCAGATATCTTTTCAGTTTACAGATTTAAACAAATGTTCATTCTGAATTATTCTCAAACAAAAAGGGGGATCGGTGAAAAATGTAACTCCTGTGTATGATGGACAATTTCTCAAATCTGTGATTAGGAATTCTGAAGAGATCTCCATTTCTTCGCGATTATTGGCATTCACTGTTTTTGTTTATGGAAGCGTGAAATATATTTTCGTCGACAAAAATGTATTGAAGACCTAGTGAATGCGATACCTCTCTTGCATCAATGTTACAAATTTCTGGTGAGTACTTATGAGTTCTCAATTAAGACTGGAATAGAAAATCAAATAACTATCTGAATGAAAATGCAAATTTTCATATTCAGATATTTTCTTTTGAGTTAGGGTCCTTTCTCAATATCTATCAGATGTAGTTCAATGTCCAGCGTAGCTTTAACCGGGGAAGTAGTTGTTTTTTGGTAGATATTCACAAAAAATTACTTCATTTTTATTTACCGTGGAATTTTTAAATTCACAGAAAAATATTTATATTCAACATTAAATCGAGAATGTTTCTCTTTTCACCATGAATACTCCACAAGAGGTTATCTTGAACGATGGAAGATAGTGACTAAAGTTTTTCTTTAAATCCACATCGGATTTTATGATCATCCTGTTCATATTTTCAAACAAATCGATCTATCATACCCCATGAAAGGTTTTAATGCCAAAAATCACTGATTTCAAAGTGTCTCTCCAAAAAGAATGTTTCTAAAAAAAATTCCATCTTTGCAAAGTGAGACTGCTTCTAGAAAATGTGTTTCCCATTTCTTTCCGTCTTCCTGATGATCATGGAAGCGTGAAATAGATTTTCGTTGACAAAAATGTACTGAGGACCTCTTTGCAGCAATGTTACAAATGATTTCAGGTGAGTACTCTCTTTTGGAAAAAATTCTTTTTTGCCTCTTCATCTATATGAGTTCTTAATTATGACTGGAAGGGAAAATCAAATAATTATCTGGATGAAAATGCAAATTTTTACTTTCAGATTTTTTTTTGAGTTAGGGCCCTTTCTGAATATCTATGAGATGTAGTTCAATGTCCCTCTGCGAAATACACTCAAACAAAGGGAGTTATACTTTTTCTTCTGATATTTACAAATACGAAACCAGATCGGCAAAGCAAATAGCTCTTCAACGCTTCAGCCTCGCCAAGTCGAGATCGAATTCACTGAATTTTAAACTTTATAACAAGTTGAACTTGGAAGTGCGCGCCTTGAATAAAAACATTCTGAGGCTAACGTGAAAAGTTTCGTTATAAATACTTGTTTTTAAACTGTGGAAGAATTTCTGAAAGCATGAAAAATGTTTACAAAACTTTTACCAATTATTTATTTATGTTTTCTTGCGACAAAATATTTTCAAATGTTATTGTTAAACACATGTATATGTCGATGAAATGAATAATTTTACATATTATCTTCCATAGATAATATTTCTGACGTGCTATAAACCGATGTGTAAACTAACCAAATAAAGTCTATTCTATTCTATTTTCAATAAAATTGAATTATGAAATTCCAGAAAATATATATTTTTCTCCTAATAACTTAGTTGCAACGCTCTATTTTTAGTCACTCTATCCATTTTGGTTGGTAAGTCAATGCTACTACAGATTACAACATTTTTGGTTGGAAAGGTTTGTGGTGTTGTTTCGAGGCTACAAACAGTACTTAAAAAAACGCGTGGCTGACTGTATTTCATACTCGGTGCTACTTACACGACCAAAAATAAAGCAAAGTTAATGTGTTCAGTTTTTCAGTTTGGTACCGATATAATGATAGACGAACTATGGGTCTCATCGAAACAACACCCTAGTTATAAATAAATATTCCCAAGGTTTTGTTTTTCAATATTACTATTTTCGATACTAAGCATGGATTTATGAGTATCGGGATAGACTACATTATCGGCGAAAACGTAACCTCCGTCGATTTCCATATCACAAATTACCCTCATCCATTTCCTATTGCAATTTACTTAAAATGTCGCAAATACATTTCATACCTACATAAATATCCGGAAGATATGTGAAAAGAAAATTCAGAAATTGTTCAATGCCGTGGAAAGTGTCGCAGATGAGTGATCTCGTCGATTTCGAGGGGTATACTGCAAGAAAACACAAGAATGGAAAATTCTGATACGAGTTACAGACGCTGTATGTCTACGAAGTCCTTTGATTTATAATCAATACACTCAAAATGGTTTCGAGAACGCATGAATGGGAATTGCAAATGGTATTACGCACTTCATATTTTGAAGAATTGGTGTATGTGCCTTGTTGACATTAGCCTCTTTTCCACTATAACTGATAAACGGTATGCAACTTTCTCAACGGTTTTGCTAATATTGATTGCCCTGTATACAAGTAGCAGTTTACATTGAGCTGGAATGCCCTTAGCAATCTCAATATTCGTACCAATGAAAGCTTTGAATCACCTGAAATTCTTCTGATCTTAACGAAATTTACAATTGCTTCGTCAATTGCATTCAGAATGTTACAGTATTTGCAATGAAAACAAATTTGGTGTCGATCAAATTCCATCTAATATGATCAAATATTGTTCTCCAGCAATTGATGATTACATAACTCATATAATTAATTTCTATATTGAAAGTTCATACATTTTTAAGCAATGGAAGATCGAGGTTGGTAAGCCTTTTCCTAAGAAACGCGACCCCACCAATATTACTATTATCTTATCAACTATATCTGAGATCTTGGAAAGAGTAATTTAAAAATACATTTTCTGGGTTTTCAATAAATAAAGTACCAGATAGACACTTTGTCTTAAGAGAGGGGTACAGCATTAGTCCTTTCAGTTTTCTCAATAGCTATTGATATCATTAAACATGAGCTAATTTGATCGAAATATAGTATTTTGATTTTGATGATAATGCAGCTTTACTGGTGATGGACGCTTACTTTAATGCACACATTTTCATCAAATAATACAAATAAGCAACACGATTTTCAACTCATTACTAGAGAAACAACCTTGATGTGCCTTGTTATTTTGCATATATATATATATATATATATATATATATATATATATATATATATATTATATATTATGATGCGTTGAGTGCGGTTCGTTTTTATTTTATTTTATATTTTTTTATTTACCTTCCACAACCAGACATAACAAAATATATAATTTTGTTTGTTTAACTATTATTTTATTTTGTTTTACTTTGTTTTACTATTATTTTTTTATTTTTATTATTTTCAAAATCTTTAAGGTTTTATTCAATATGTATTGATAAATAAATCCCCATATAAATATTTAATATGTCCGGCTATGCATTTTTACCTTCTTTTCTTTTACTCATTTACCTTTCTTGACATGATTTTTGGGTAACCTTCCACAGTCTGAAAATGAAAATATAATCAGGAAAATCTATACAAGTGTAGAAAGGGCAAACTGATTAGTTCACCCCGATAAGTTATTGCGTTCACCAAATTATATTTCCTATGGAAAAATGATTCAATTTGTCAATAACTTGCCGTTTTCTGAATTTGCCTATCAAAAAAATTTTTAAAAAATTCAAAAGATACTTCTCTGTATAGTTTTTTGCTTGACGTTTCGGGGACTATATCTGCCCCCGTTCTCAAAATCTTCTAAATCTCCTTTAATTGTTTTATAATTTAGATTTTTTGCTCGCAGAGTCTTTTTTGCTTTTTCAACTGACGGATGTCAATTGAGATTTGCCAAAAAAGTTTGAGATTGACGTATTGCTCATTTGATATATGGGGTGTTGTTCGGATCAGTTTATTAGCATTCTACCATATCTCACTTCCTCTCTGAGTAGAGGTAACCATGTATGATCCATTTCAACAGAATTTGTTGAAAAGCAGTTGTTATTGGAAAGAAGAATACAGGCCGTTTCTTTCAATTTTCTCCTCTCTTGATGTGGTTCTTTCATCAAGATTTTTGTCCTATTCCATTCAATCGTGTGATCGCCATTGGATGTGAGGATATGTTCTGCAATTTTTGATCCAGTTACTTGTCGATTTCTGATGTAACTCTGATGTTCACTTTGGCGCACTTCCAATGGTCTTGATGTTTCACCTATAGGATAACATCAGAAATTTGTCCAAATAACTATCACCACAAGAACAAGGTATGTTGTAAACACAATTTTGGTACTTTCTTCTGCGTTTTTGGTTTTGTTTGTGTTAGTATAGATCTCAGTGTGTTTGTTGTTCTAAATGATGTTCTCACATCATACCTATGTCCAATTCGTTTGATCTTTTCAGATAATCCGGGGACATAAGGTATTATGTTGGTTGTGAAATGTGTAGGTGGTGGGAGTACTCCTGTTGGTTGTGTTAATTGGTTGTTTGATGGGTTTTTGTTTTCAATGTCAGTGATTGTTTTTTCCACAAACTGATCTGGATATGCATTTTCCTTGAGAACAGATTTTATGAGGTTTATTTCTTCCTGTAGATTCTGGTTGGAATTGCAAACCGTTTGGGCTCGATTATAGAGACATTTAACTATGCCTTTTTTCACACTGGCATGATGGTTTGAGTAATAGTGTAGATATCGATTGGTATGCGTCTTCTTTCGGTGTACAGATGTTTCAATTCGGGATGATGATTTTCCTGATTATATTTTCATTTTCAGACTGTGGAAGGTTACCCAAAAATCATGTCAAGAAACGTTGTTCCTCCACAAAAAACCACATTCATTCAATACTCATTTACCTTATTTCCTCCACCTCAGCTAACTCAATCGGTACGCCTATGGAATCTCCGAAGTCGGTTCTACTGTGGAGTAGTAGTTCTTGATGTAAATTTCAGATAATGGCAACTGTTATTGCTCAATCATTGAAAATAGCAGATATTCATCAAAACAAGAATTTCCTTTATTGAGGAAAAGCTTACGACTACCTATTCTGCGATAAATAACCTATTAGTGCTTCTTAGCAAATATATAGAGGAAATGTGAAGTTATGTGATACTAAAAGTGAAATTCAACCTAGTTTTATACGTTATGTGGTCAATATCTCGATTCATGAAGAGTTCTATAAAAAAAAAGTTATTTAAAAGTTTTATTTTACTTACACTGAAGTAACTTTTATGGTTTTCAAAAATACCTGTGACTTCTGGTAATGAGAATGTTCAGTGTTTCGGATTTCTCCCGTTCTTGGAAACTGCAGCCCCTTTGTCGACTGTGACTTCGCCTCGTACTGGTAAATCTCCAATGAAAAAGGTAAGATTACCTCTGCATCTGGGATCTTTTATCTGCTATTGTTCTTTATAGTATTTCCCATATTGTCTTGGCAAATAACTGTTTTTCTAAAACATATTGGTTTATTATTTCTAATTCAAATTTTTTTCGTTCCGGTTCTTCCAAAAATTATTTTTCTGTTCTCTCCACGCTTAGCTTGTTGATTCATCTCCCTTCATACCAACAACATTTGTTTTCTTCTCGAATTTTCGATTTTCACGCACCTTTTGTTGCACTTTTTCATTATTTTCACTTATTTTACAGTTTTTATTTACGAAACATTTCTAACTACCTTACATACTATGTACAATACATGTAAAAATCATTCTTTTGACGTTTCTGCTTTTCATAGTTTCTAAATTCCCAATTTTCCATCAAGATCTTCACTGGCATCTCATTGGCTATTGTTTTCAGATCCAATTTCATATACAGAATGTTCGAACTTCTGACATTTTGTTATCTGCTTGTGCTCAAAAATATATTAGTAAATTTTGATTTCTATAAATTTTAAAATTATGCCAATTGCTTGTAATGTTG
Organism: Gonioctena quinquepunctata; assembly: GCA_018342105.1. Taxonomy (NCBI): domain Eukaryota; kingdom Metazoa; phylum Arthropoda; class Insecta; order Coleoptera; family Chrysomelidae; genus Gonioctena; species Gonioctena quinquepunctata. Next base: position 321,892 of record JAFIRS010001220.1, read on the forward strand.
AGAACATGTTTATTTCAAACATAGATATCAATTAATATTATACAAGGTTTTCAGAAAAAGGTAGAATTTTCAGAAAAACTGTAAAATAACATAGCATAGATTACTAAATACGAAAAATTTTTTATTTAAGGGTTTTTTTTATTTATAATTCTTATTTCAACTCTTTAAATATTTAACGTACTTTCAAACATAACAATACATACATATATATTGTTTTGCAAATACAATCACAGTTACTACTAAAATGTACCGCGTACAGCACTACACTAAATTCACCTTGAACTCATTATGACTGAATTACTACTTCTTGATTGAATGATTCCCGACTTTATGTATCCTCGTTCTCGGTTTCCAGAATCTTCAAGCAGTTAGTGGAAACATCTAGATGATTCCATGTTTGTCATCGTACTGTAGTTAATTTCGTAACATTATTAATAAACTTAAAAATATGAGAAAATGAGCAGGTATAAAATGTCATCAGAAATTACGGAACCCAATTTTACAAGTTGCGTTTGATTTCTAATGCAATAGTATGCGAAACTTCAAACAGATTTTGCAAAACGTCAATGTTTTAGGAGCCGTAAATGTATGAAAAAGTTTTGCATGTCTATATTTAACGTACCTTGGTTTGATCAGTTTTTATTGAGTGATTAAATTTCACTTAAAAAAAAACACGATTTTTGTAGTGTTTTGGATTTTACAACTTAATTATTGTAGTTATGGCAAACCAAACCTTTTTGTAGCTCTTATTAACAGAAAAACAAATGTACTGGACAATTCTTCGTAGGAAACTACCTCGAAAACAGTTGTCCGCATCATCAATTGCTAAAAACTTCCTATTTACTTTGCGAACATATCCCAAGCAGCATTATAGTGACAGAAACTGATACTGCAACTTCGACTCGGTGGTTATCACGTAATCACCACTAAATCTACCACTATACAGTAAGAATAACTGAAATTTCATATGTGTATGGCTGTAGTCACGTAATTCCCACCTATGGTAGCCACTCCACAGTTCTATAACTTATTAGTGTCATTTGTGGTGTCTGAAACATTATGGCCCCTTAGCAAATCACTTTAAAGGTTTTCAAACTTTAAAGTGGAAAATAACCGTTGCAGTAACCATCCTGTACCACTTGAATATCACTTAGAAGTCACAGTCACTTTCAAGAGAGTATGATAGTTTCGGTGACGTGTTGGTTACTTCCATAAACCCTTCAATGTGGCAGGCACTTGATTGTGATATGTGGTGATGGTTGCCACGTTCTTGCTATCTCCATGAGTGATAACCTTCAAAATTCACCATTCCGCGCGATGACGAAAGCTAACCTAAGTTTTCTCAAATTATTTTATTGTGGCTTACAAAAAGTTCGTTTCATCTGTTACGTGAAATGTGAATGATATACATTCAATATGAAATGGGTTATGCGTTTTCAATAAACAATTTTCCTTGATTATGTATAAAAAGGTTCATTTAATAGATCGGATCTCTGACTTGTGCTCCTGCTTAATATTTATACTTTAATTCTGTTTGCATACATGCCATCGTTTTCATTACTTGTTAATTGATAATTGTTACTTGATAACTGTTGATTGGAGGTGCATAAATCCACTATACTTGCTACATGTCCTTTTTTAACAATTAATGAATATGTACCCGCAATTTCGAGGTTGAAACTTTGAAGTGGCAGGTTATAATAGCCCGACGTGTTCGCCCCTTTCAAGGGTAAAAGATCTATTGTAATTTTAAGGTTATAACTTTGAAGTGGTGAGTCACGGGCCTGCGACGTGGGTGCCACTTTCCAGTTGTGGAAAAGTTAATAATTCAGTTCCACTGGGCACTTTATGATGGGAGGAGCTTTAGAGTGGTATATTTACACTTTCTGCCACTTTGAAGTTATATTCTGCAGAAGCCGCTATATTTACAGGAATATGGTGGATCGCCATTATTAGAGAAATGATCGAAATATTCAATAAATATTTATTTGTCATCAGCACTGCATCAAACGTAGTAATTTGTTACGTAAGTATTCGTTTCAACTAACCAAGTTTGATAAAACAATGTTTGAGGGATTTAAGTACATGATTTCAAAGGCGAGTTATTTTCAAAATTATAATGTTTTCCTTAAATAAAGTGTATTCAGATGGCGCGTGCTCACAATCGAGCTACAACACCCATATTTCACATAAAACTTTCAATCGTTTTAATTTTATCCCGATCAGAAGTATCCAAATTCAATATACTTACTTACGCGTTTGTATGTTTATATGTTGAAGTTGATCGAGTGTTAGAAATGAATCAGGCAAAATGGAAGAATGAGGAACATTTATCACAAAAATATGTTGCTGAACAGAGATCGAGCTACATATCAGTCAGTTGTTTAACGTGTCTAGTGTCGGCCACTACATATCCACGTTTTTGCCAGGTGACCACAACGTGGTTGGAATGTGGCTATCTGAGATCCAGGAACGTAGATCGGAACGTAGCAGCCACCAAAAAAGTGTTCCCCATTTTGGTAGCCGCCGTGTGATAGAACCGTGAATATTACGTGGCAGTGGTTGTGGCCAAACACTTCAAAGTTTTCCAGAAACGTGGCCGCTACGTTCCGTCCACTTGAAATGCTACTTGGGATATGTTATTCTGCATAGTATTCTGAATGAGCTTTCACATTAAATTAGGTGTTAACATGAAAATTCATGCCTCACATCTCCATCGACTGGACTATTATGGATCCTTCTAGAATTTCGAATACTCGTTGTTATATTCGGAACACTGATTTTCATAAAGTTTACCAGCATCTTGAATATCTTGTACACGTAGGAATGTTAATTGCTCTTATAGGCATATATATGAAACACACCCCTTTCGCAACTTATTAGTCCAATTAAATACTCCAAAGGACATTTTTATAAAGTCTGATTTTTTTATAAAACTATCATTAAAAGTAAATGAGAAAACACAGGCGGGAAGAGTGGGATAAATAATTAAAAAACAATTTTTTCAATATAATTCCAAAATGTTGAGAGCTACAAAAAAACTGTAGAATATAAAACTCTACATAAAAATGGTTTCCTGACTTTTTCTGCTACTCCCAAAATTAACGAAGTTAGGGATGCCTTAGGGGGATAAAAAAAAATCATAAAATCCAAAAAAAATCTACTTTGAAAAATGTAAATTTTATTTCTAGAGAAATATATCTTATTTTCGATTGTTAATGAATAATTAAATCAATTTCAATTTTCTAATTGTTAATTTATATAATTAAAGAACGTTTAATGAAACAGCATATTCAATTCATTATTTTGCATACGTCATCTTTGTTTTTTAACGTTATTTACTCTTTCAAATAAAAATAAAATTGATTATACCTTTTTTATTAACAATTAGAAATACAATACATTTATCTGGAAAAAAGTTGAGATTTTCTTGAGCAGATTAAAAAAAAGTACGTAATTAATAATTTTTTTGCTTTTTATGATTAAAAAAAATTATGCCCCTAACTTAAAGCGTACCTAATTTTGTTAATTTACAGAGCGGAAAAAGTTTGGAGAAATTTTATGTTCTATATTTTTCCTCTAGTTCTTAGTTTTGAAATAATATTGAAAAAATCGTTTGTTAATATTTTTTTCAACCCTTGCCGGAGGTCGAGAATACATTTTCTTCTACTGATAGTCTCAAACAGACTTATATAAAGAATTCAGGGCTTCTTCCAAATTTCGATTTGAAGGCGTATTTAATTGGACTATTATTACATAAGAAGCTCATTTTATTGATTAATGTCAAGTTATCACATCTTCAGATTTCGTGAGATATCACCATGTTTTTCTACTATAATGAATTTGTTCTGTCATGAAGATCAAGAGAATGAAATTTTCTCCTACAGTTTTTACGATGAAACATAGATTGAAGGATGCACGAGTATTTCACTTGACGTTTCAAATCTTAACTAAATTTACCTTTGTTCTTATGAAACGCTATTTAGTTTTCAACTTCTCATAAATGAAAAATTATTTAGACCATACTTTATAAAACCGAGCCTCTCCATAAATTCATTAATAATAGGAAAGTATTCTGTACATATGAATCAAAACCATCTTTTTTGACATATTAGTCTGAAAAGTGAAATTCCTGATTATGTGTGACATCTAACAAACCTTATATAATTGAGTTCTTATTCCAAATGAGGAAGTGAACTAATTATATTATTATAATAAAATATCCTTAGACTAATTCTTTTCATATTCAAATGATGACAGTTCGTACTTTCGTTGAGAATGATCCGATATATTCAACTAGATCGAAATGTCCAACGATTCCTTGGTCATTCGCAATACAAATAACAAAGAAAAATGTGAACAATTTTTCATCGCATAGTCAATGTAACTAATGATAGTAATGGCTTATATTCTGCCGAACTCTATTCACGTACATACAAGTAATTCTCTGCTAATTTCAGTTGCCAACAAATAGGTCTGTCTGTAGAGAAAAATGAATGAAAAGATTTGCGGAAACTGGCATGCTGCCACTAATGATGAGACAGCATTTTCGGACGATTCTGACAGCTCCATTCACTATAAATGAGCAAAATCCACAAGATTATGATCTGCCCACAAACGATGTTTCATTGTTGATGCTACTGCTGTAAATTACTCAGGGCCGTATAGTGACTTTTTTTCAATAAATGAATGATCATTTTTATTGTCTGTTGGAAAACGTTTACACACACTCCAAGAATTGGAATTGATAGATAAATTATTTATTTAGCAATAGTGCTGAACACCAATGTTCAATTCAAGTCTTACTGTTCTTTGGGGAGGTATAGGAATACTCATATTGTATTGCTAAGGAATGTATCTAGCCCCACTCGTATTTATTGAGAGCACATCCGCCTATAGAATATTTCCGTTTGAACGACACAGGAACCTTTTTTTCGATAGCCGCATATGTGTTCCAGTATGGTTGATATGCTCGCCTCATTTCAATGTTCCAAATACTTAATTTTTAAATTACCAATTTTTCTGTTCCGATTTCCTTATTTTCAAAGGTCCTGACACTTTTTATCTAAACATTTTTCCAAAAACAAACTATTGAAGATAGTCCTAATATGTATCCATTCCAACATATTGCTAACCCATATATATATATATATATATATATATATATATATATATATATATATACCCTTTCTTCTATATATATAAATATATATACCCTTTCTTCTATATATATATATAGCGATATAGACGGTAGAATAACATACACCGTTGTGGGGCTCACAAACTTTTGTAGCATTGCGCAGCCTTAAATTTGGCAACATATCAATCGCTTTCTTCATGGACATGAATTGTACCTTCATATTTTCCGTATAATATATCCGAGTGTCTTTATAGACCAATTGATAAAACAGCTTATATTTTTCTATCGTTTGGTGTTCGGTTAGAGTTTGAGTTCCTTTACAGAGGAACATTCTTAAAGTATTCCCTTTGTGATACGCGAAGAGTGAAAGCCCTCTCGAAAGTTCTGTTCATCGTCAAACGAGTTCAAGGAGAATTGTCTGCGATAAATTTATGGAATATTGTTTCATATCCATCTGATGATTAGAATCGAAGAAAACATTGATGGAAAACGTTCTGCGACTAATGGGTCAATGTTCTAAACGCGCGTTGAACGAAAAAAACTTGTAATTCCACACACCCGTTTGTCTATCATATCTGTTTTTCTAAAAAAAAAAAACAAATTTAGCATATATCGAACCCAATTGACCAGCATGATGTCCAATACTTAGTTCGCGAAAGATATTAATTTGACAATTTTGAAGAGGAAATAATTTTTCATTTGTAGTCAAATATGAGATATCAATTGATAGGTATTCCAAGACAATTATTTAAGATGGTTAGTCGAGACATTGTAAAGCAGTTCGCGCGCTGTCCAAGCCAAGTAACCAGAAGGTATTTTTTCTGTTCAAAATATTAATTCGTAGATACTGGATATTCAGCTGTTTGGTGTCAGAGAGGGTAGAAATGAAGGTTCTACTCCATGTCAGGTAAATAAAATAGTACACCAGTCAAATTCGAACTCAACATATTTTTTCATTTTCAATATGTTATGTTTTTTCTCAACAACAGACTATAGAAGAATATTAAAAATGGATTGAAGTGGAGATAGTGAGAAGAATGACATCATAACAAACGGAGGTTTTATGAATGTCCAAAAGCCAAAAAGGAAAAAAACCTTTTTACCGGTATGGTGGACTAAATTCTTAACAATTTTATTTTTTCGTCATTTCTTCAACTTTAATACCTATACAATATAAAAATTCTACTTTCAGCTAATGTCGACCCAGCTTCGATAGCTGATTCATCAGTCGTAGAGAGTACTCCTTGAAATTTTTCCATTTGTTCGGAATCTGAATGAATGGAATGAATCTGATCGCTAAGATCATGAAGTTTTAAAAAACCTACTAGGTTCAATGTGTTTAACGTTACTTTTATACATATTATATTGTGTGATCTCATTTTTTCGATTTTAGACAATTCTAGTTCACGCTCCTCAAAAAGTAATTATTTTTGAAGTTAGACTGGGAAGTCGCCAGTTTTACACCGCCAAAGATGCCCAAATTCGTGAAATTCAATCTACCTTAAAAACGCATTGAGAGCTCTTCAAAAATACGAGGTAGAGATGCATCATAATGTTCTGGATGTTCTGAAGTTTTTTTATCTTGACATGATACAAACAACGTCATTTATACTCGTGCAGTATTGATTTTTTCTGTTTAAAACTGGAAATAAAATGATGAAATAACCAACGTATTATTTAACAGCGTCATATTTCTGTTCTGGAATTTTTTATTTGAACACAATGTTTCGTGGAATATGTGAAAATGTGTGTCTTTAGCGTAACTATTGCCAATGATACACATGGAGTTTTAGAAACACTGAATGGGAAACTCTTGTTCAATGACTGCTCAAAGCTGCTTTTATTTTCGACATTGGTCCGGAATGGCAGGGGCCATAAATACTTACATGAATAATCTTTCTTCAGAAATACCTATGTCTGTGCCTTTTATTATGAAAACCGAACACGTAATAGTATTACTTAAAAAAAATATCACATTCGTCTAAAATGACCTAGTTAAAAAAACAACTTCTTTCAAAAGACGGAATATTTACTCGATTTAATCATTCACAGTATTGAAACTATAGATCTGTTCACAAGACTTTTAGTGCAAATCTTTATATTTGTAAAAATACTGAATCTAGTTTCAAGAATAATTTAATTTGATGCTCGCGGACAGTGCATTACAAATTCTACCTACTTTCGTGAAGATCACATTTATTTTGATGTAGGTACGTTTACAGTTTTTATTTATATTATTGGTGATTTATTCTTCACTTTGCGATACCATCATTTAAAACAAACATAATAAATACCTACTCACTTTTCATGTATTATCATGTTGCTATTTGTTGGGTTAACCTTTTCCGGTTTTTGTTAGTACCGCCTGCTAGATCCGGACCTGTGCTGAATATTCCCAAATCCCGAAGTGTTCACCCTTTACTGACCACAAGCTACTATCAGAGCCATCAAACATCATACAGGCAGGTGACGCATCTTGGATATGGACATTGTCCAGCGGACATGTGAATGCAACGCTACCACAATGCATTGCTTGCATTCACGCTGTATTACACTGGGAAATGATGGCAAAATTTGAGAATATCGGGATCTTAGGTTAGAGGAACAACCTTGAAAACATGCTGGGGAATGGAAGAGGAGACCAAAAGGGCCTAATTATACAGGAGCCAGTTTTGATTAGGGAATTGAGAAGTTTTAAATATATTTATTCTCTGATAATAAAAAACGAAAAACATAGGAACGAATTGGTAAAAATTCATTATTTTGAATTTTAGACACTTATAAAACTGATGATTTCTATTGATTAAAAGTTGATAGGGTTTTTTACCTTCCGCAAACTGAAATTGAAAAAACTTCGATTTATATATATATATATATATATATATATTGTTATGTTTAGAAGTACGTGTTAGATGTTCAAAGAGTTGAAATGAAAATTAAAAATTTAAAAAGCACATAAATAATTTTTTTCTCATATTTAGTAATTTATGCTATGTTATTTTACAGTTTTTCTGGGGATTCTACCGTTTTTCTGAAACCTCTTATTAGTCGATATCTATGTTTCAAATAAACATGTTTTCAACATAACAGGCAATTGGCATAATTTATAAAATTATAGAAATCAAAATTTATTAATATATTTTTGAGCACAAGAAGACAACAAAATGTTAAATTTAGAACATTCTGTATATGAAATTAGATCTGAACACAATAGCCAATGAGATGCCAGGAAAAAAAAAAAAAAAAAAAAGATTTTTTATATATCATGTATATAGTAAGGTATTTAGAAACGATTCGTGAATAAAAACTGTCGAATAAACGAAAATAATGAAAAGTGCAACAAAAAAGTGCGTTTAAATCGAAATTCGAGAAGAAAACAAAGGATGTGTGGTATCAAGGGAAAGGAATCAACAAGCTAGGAGATTGAGGAAAAATAATTTTGGAAGTACCAGCTCAAGAAATTTGAATTTGGAAAAACTATCATGTTTTCGTTACAAAACAGTTATTTGCCAATACAACAGAAGGAAATACTAGAAAGAACTGTAGCTGATAAAAAACCCCGATGCAGAACGAATTTTCATTTGAGACATATACCAGTACGAGGGCGAATTCACAGTCGACAAGGGGGCTGCAGACTGGAACGACAGTTTCCAGGAACGGGAGAGCGATCCGAAACAGTTAACATTTTCGTTTCAAGAAGCCACAGGTACTTTGAACCATAAAATTACTAAACTCAGTGCATTACAAAAATTAACTTTTTTTCAAGGAACCCTTTTGATAGAACACTTTCATAAATCAGTAGATAGACTACATAACCTACAAAAATAGGTTACATTTCAGTTTTATTATCAAATAACTTCACTTTTTATGTATATTTTGCTATGAAGCACTAATTTAAGTTAATTATCGCAGAATAGGTAACAGTAAGTCTTCCTGAATAAAGAAAATTATTATTTTTATGAATTTCTGCCTCATTTTCAATCACTGAACAAAAATAAGTTGCCATTTTCTGAAACTGACATCAAGAACTACCAGATGGCGTCATAGTAGAACTGACTCCTGAGATTCCATAGCCGTACCGATTGAGTTAGCTGAGGTAAGGAGAATAAGGTAAAGGAATCAATGGGAAAAAGGTAAAATACATAGCCGGGCATTTGAAATATTTATATGGGTATTTATTTATGAACATATTAATTTAAATTCAAAAGGGAACTGAAAAAAAAAATTTGAAAATAGTAAAACAAAAATTTTTTTTTGTTATGATGTCTGATTGTAAAAATAAATAGATAAATAATATAATGAAAATAAACCTCAATCACCTCCTCATAGCAATATAATATATATATATAATATATATATATATATATATATATATATATATATATATATTTGGCTTGTTTTTCTTGGGTTTTAGGTTCGTGGATCTGACTTTCATAAATCAATTACAACTTAGTTTTGGTATAACACGTGTAATTCATACGTTTCTACGTTTCGACGGGAGGATCCTCGTCTTCATCAGGATTACAAACATTACAACTCTTCAAACATAGGATTCGTTTGGACCTTCTTAGTTTGTTATGGTTTTGGTTTTATCACAATATATATATATATATATATATGTATATATGTATATATGTATATATGTATATATGTATATATATATATATATGTATATATATATGTATATATATATATATATAAATATATATATATATATAATACAGCCAATATCTGGGTTATGCTGTGTGAAAAAAAACTTATATGTTTTTGGAGATGTTTTGTCAAATTTACCGTATGTCAAAGTACCCCTGAGAAACCACCCCCAATTATTCAAATGGCACCCTCTACAGTTTTCTTTGGATTCGTGATGTGCGATCAATTCTTACTTCAACGATGTATCACACTTGATATTTTAACAGACGTAAAACTAACAAAATTAGAAACTTCAAAGTAAACAGCATTTGGTAATGAGTAATTTATTGTATACATTTTTTGGTCACGTCTCCAAAGACATGTGTTTCTTTTCTGTAGTTTTTATCATCTTCGTTTTTCAACAGTTGATCTTGCACGGGTCTTTCAATCGGATTGTACCCTCAATCAAGAAAATGCATTTTATGTTTACTCCAAATGAGTATGCTGATATGTCTGGAGAGTTCCAGAAAAATTATCGTGCTTGTGGGGGGTGAATGTATGGTGTGCGTTGTTCAATGGACGTTTGATAGGCCCTTATTTTCATCAAGACATACTGACTGGGCAGAGATATTTAGAATTCATGCAGAATGAACTTCAGGGACTGCTGCATGATATTCCTCAACAAGAAAGGCAACTGAAAGTGCTCCACCACATAATCATCACATTGTAACCGAATATCCCGATCAAAATTTTCCAGATCAATGGATAGGAAACGGAGGTTCTATTCGGTGGCCTGCACATTCGCCAGATCTGACACCATTACATTTGGAAAAAGTATAGTATGAAACTAGACCAATCGATTTGAACGACTAACAAGAGAAGATTGTACACGCCTGCAACACAGCAACGGAGGAAATGATTTGGGAATCTTGTACGAGGGAATTGATAAGGCGCTTTGAAGCATGTATGAATAATAATGGTAGACATTTTGAGCAGCTTTCATAGTTTTTGTTTTTAATAAATTATTTATTATATAATTTTATAAATTGTTGAAATTTTCTTATTATGTCAGTTTGACGTCTGTTAAAATATCAAGTGTGGTACATCGTTGAAGTAAGAATAGGGTGCCATTTGAATAATTGAAATTGGCATGAGTTACATTTGGCAAAATATAAGTTTGAAATGAGTAAAAAAAAATCCTACCTACCAAATTTGAAAATTCCAGTTTAAATGTAACACACTCATCTGCTGAAGCGATTTTTTCTGTTTAAAAATATTTTTTTAGCATATTTAAAAAATATGCTAAAAAAATTATGTCATGCTTGATGGAAAGTGGCTCTAGTTCACTTCACTTAATAATTTTCACAAAACTGGGTTAACTAAACCACGACACGTGTTTCGCTATACACTGCGTTCAAAAAGTAAACGCTCGATTATCCTACGAGTTAATTATTTTCGGTGGTAAAGCTCGGACAGGTCGATTTTTAATTTTAGTTTTCTACTACTTTCGAAAAAAAATAAAATTACCCCCACTACCTTACAAGATATGACGTCATCGATAATTTTTTTAAGCGGAAAGGTATATGTTTATATCAGCTGAATCATACTACATACGTCATATGTAACCCTATAAGTTACAGTATACTGAGTATGAAGAAAACAGGTTCTCACATTTCTTATTTATTTCATTATTTATTTTGCAACGAAAGTATTAAAAGTCAAGCCAACCTCATATTACTTAAGGAGTTTGAAAGTCCTTCCACCAGTTCATAATTATTATTGAATTCAATTGATTCTTCTTTTCCACCAGTTTTTATACTTCCGCGCCACCAACCCCAGCTTTGCATCTGTCATACATATTTGACAAGTGAGATATGTATGCCTTTCAAACTTCTTATGATTCTCCTATTGCGCCTGATTCGCATAAAAACTTGAAATTCACCATCTAGTTCCTCTCGACATTTATCTCAACCATACAAGCCACACTGCTTCTATATTTTTTCCATATTATAATATCCAAATTTTAAATGATATCATTACCCATAATCATAAACTAGTACCTAAATCTGGCAACATCGCACACAACGTGACACTTGACAGCACGCTGTCTTACCACGTCTGTTTAATCGTTGGCCAAAACAATTTGAAATAGACCGGAGTTGGGAAATTTTCATTGTTTTGAACATTATAAATGTGTTGAAAAGGGAAACATTCTCAATTAAATATTGAATCGAAAGATTTTTCTCTGAATTGAAAAATCCACGATATCTTCAGAATATCTATCAGATGTAGTTCAATGTCCAGCGTGGCTTTAGCCGGGGGAGTAGTTGTTTTCTGTTAGACATTCACAAAAAATAACTTCATTTTTATCGTGGATTTTTCAATTCGGAGAAAAATCTTTCTATTCAATATTTAATTGAGAATGTTTTCCTTTTCAACATGAATACCCCACAAGAGGTTATCTTGACGATGGAAGATAGTGACTAAAATTTATCTTTCGGTCGCAGATGATTCCACATCTGATTTTATGAACATCCTGTTCATATTTTCAACAAATCATTATAAATGTGATTCTGAGAACCAGGAACATACAACACATGTGAGAATGCTCACAAATTTTGACCCAATCAAGAGGATTTCTTATTCTCATGACAGGTACTGAACAATTTTTTATATTTGTACATCATAATTATATAATAAACATTTTAGATGAGCACTGAGGATGAACGCGCTTTGCTCAAATATACAAAATTTTACACGAAATACAGAATTTTAATTTTTGTTATTAAAAGTAGTCAGTACAAGTAAAAATAAACAAATAACATATTCACAACAAATGTTCGAACTGAGCTCCTCGGGTGGGGGATATAGTCAACTAATATCTGATGAATTCATGGGTTTGACAACATCGACAATTGACAAATCCTTGAATTTCAGTTCGAATTCATTCTTTAAGGTCTTTCAAATTGGGAGGTCGGTTTATATAGACTTCACTTTTCAAGTAACCCCAGAGTTGAATCTGGGGACCTAGCAGGCCATTCTATGTGACCGCATCGTCCAATCCAGCGATTGGGAAAGATTTCATTCAGAAAATCTCTAACCACTAGAGCATAATGTAGACCAAATAGTAGAAACTATTTGACCAGGATTTAATGTTTGGAAATGTTGCTGTTGAATATGGAACTACATCAGTTTGCAACATTTCCAAATACTTTTCACTTGTCACAGTACCGTCAAAAAAATGTGGTCGTCCAATGGTATTCCTAAGAATACCATTGCACAGTGTTACATTTGGAGGGTATTGGGTATAAGCTCCCATCGTCCAAATGGGGATTTGTGTTGCCAGTAACGACAAATTTCCGTATTCACGGTACCGTTTATGCCATAAGTTGATTCGTCGGAAAATAAGACATAATAAAATTCAAAACCATTATTGTGATTACACACTTGTTGCATATTTTTACAAAACTTCTTGCGTCTATTGAAGTCGTCTTCATTAAGTTCATGTATACGTTTATTTCTATATGGATGTAATATGGCTTTTCGTAGAATTTTCTGCTCACCATCACGACAGATCTCATTGTTGTCAGATAAAGTTGTAATTGAGCGATGAGAATTTATTCAATTCCAAGTAATTCATTTAATTGAGTGTCATCGGTAACGGTAGGTCTGCCACTCTCAGGCTTACTCTCAACAATGCCAATTTCATTAAATTTGTTCAATATTTTGCTTAATGTCGATTTGCTCATTGGTTCTCGATCAGAATATTTTTTTCATTAAAGATGTCGCCTATTTCTTTTACGATCGCCGTAACCTAAGATCATCAAAACTTTTATTCGCTGTTTTTCTGATAGTATCTATATCGTAATTTCAAATGATTTCTTCTTCTTCTTCTTCGTTTGATTTCATGGTTTTCTGACTCCTTGTGGTGTCGATTCCACCAGATCAGGTGTTGAGCAAATTATTTCTTTTAGTGTAATATTTTTCAGAAAGATATTGAAGACTTATAAATCGATATGCTACAAAACGAATCAATTTAATATGGGCATATGCAATGGTAACAAAAAACGTATTATCTAGTTGCTAAGGGCTTTAGATTTTCCTTAAAAATTTAGTTTTAAAATGAATGATGATATAAATATTAAGAAATATGAGCACCTGTTTCCTTTATACTCAGTATACTATAACTTAAAACGTTACATATGACGTATGTGGTATGGGCTTTTAATTATTGATATAAAAATATACCCTTTCCATTTGAAAAAAATATCGATGACGTCATATCTTGTGAGGTAGTGGGGGTAAAAATTATTTTTGTGTTGAAAAAAGTTGAAAACTAAAATTAAAAAAAGAAGAAACTAATTAACTCGTGAGATAATCGAGCGTTATGAACGCACTGTATAATAGCTCCTTCAAGTGGAGATAATAATTTTGTAAACCCAGTGTAGTGAAGTGAGTGTCTTTTGTTTACTTTACTATGGATTTTCATCAAGTATCGGCAGCATCAACTTAAAAAATTATACATAGCAAAATTCGATTTATTAATTTTTATCACATACAAAAGGGCATTTCGGTCAAGTGCCATGACTCACAAATGATTTTGCCCATTTGGTTCAAAATTTCAAATCACATTTCAAATCAAATTCTTGCTGATTTAATTTTAAACAATTTTTTTCCGAACTAACATTCAAAAATTATTAATTAATCAATGTGCTCTTGAGCTAAAACGTATGCTATGGAAACAACAGAATTGAATGTCAAGGAAATTGATAAAACAGTGTGTTTGACAGATTCTCTAATATTATGAAAGAGTAATATTTATCAAGTAGTAGATTAAAAATGCTGACTTTGCAGGAAAACATTTGCGGATAAAATACAACTCATCGACAAGTTGCACGACATCCTGCAAGAAATATCCAACAGTCTACCGTGAGCGGAATTATCTCAAAGTTCAAGTCGACGGGTTCAGTGCAAAATACTTTTGAAAAACCTCAATATCCAAAAGTTTATTATGAAGAAGCTCAATTAAGTATTCAAACCGAGATTAATGAATACTTCTACCTCAAATGGGGTAGTCAGTTCACAAAACTGTAGGTGACGCGCACCATGGACGTATAAATACGTATTTATACGTCCATGACGTGCACCATAAAACCCAAAGTATGTGATAGAATACTTTTAGGGCAAATGTGTGGTGCGGTTTTTTTATTAACCGACGGAATCAATAACAAAAAATTAAACCGACGAAATACGGAACTGAAAAGTAAAAAATAAAATAAACCTTCTTAGCCTCAGTAACTAAGCTCCTGAACTAATGTAAGTAACTAATTTTGAGTCGGCGCCAAACAAACAAGCAAATGAATTAGGTAAGGCCTAAAATGATGGCATCGAGATGCGCGGTGACATTCTGATAATTTTTTTGAAGTAATTTAATGATGTTCGTTGATTGTTCGTTTGGCGCCGACTCAAAATTAGTTACTTACATTAGTTTAGGAGCTTGTTGTAATATACATTATTTTTGTTGGTCTGGTTAGTTTATTTCATTACTTTGTATATCATTCCATCCTCTCATAGAATATAATGATTTTGACGTATGTGGAACAAAAATAATGTCAGTGGCGATCTGTCATTGTCAACTACGTATGTGTGTGCCAATGTTCACAAGTGAAAAATCAATTATCCCCTATTTTTCTACCCGTAAGGGTGGATAATTTCATTCAGAATCCAAATATAAGGTATACCCTATCTATCAAAAAAAGAATCATCCAAATCGAAGAACCCAGTACAAAGTTATGCCTGATAGAATCGGTTAACGGACCAGAATTCAGAGGGTGAGTGATCAATATCCTTCATTTTGCTACCCTTAGGGGTGGATTTCATCTTTAAAATTCAAATGGGACCACCTTCGAAGTACACCTTATCCACTGAAAAGAATTATCGGAATCGGACGCCTCAGTAAAAAGTTATGCGTGATCATACATAAAAAAAAATTATGATAAGAAAAAAGTATACGCGTCGACCAGAGAACCTCTTCCTTTTTGGTTTCGTCGGATAAAAAGGAGGAGGTTCTCTAGTCGACGCGTATATTTTTTTATGTATGATCACGCATAACTTCTCACAGAGCAGTTCGATTCCGATGATTCTTTTTTCATTGGGGGTACTTCGAAGTTGGTCCCAATTGAATTTGAACAAAAAAAACATCCCTAAGGGTAGAAGAATGGAGGATATTGATCGTTCACCTTCTGGCTTTTGGCCCGTTAACCGATTCTATCAGGCATAACTTTGTAGTGTGTTTTCCGATTTTTTTTTTTTTTATTAGCTAGAGTATACCTCATAGTTGATAATATTTCAATTTGGAATGAAATAATATGGGTAGAAAAATAGGGGATGACTGATTTTTCACTTGTGAACATTGGCACACATATGTAGTTGACATTGACGGATTCTCCTACATCCGTCACAATAATAACATTCTATGAAAGGATGGAATTATATACAAAGTGATGAAATCAACTAACCTGAACTTTCAAAAATAATTTATATTATATAACAATAAACAGTTAAAGCAGATAATCATATTATTTAACAGTTAATAGTTGAAGTAGGTGTTTTGGAAGTAATAAAAAATTAAGTAGGTAGTAATTAGTAGATTTCAGCCACAAAAAATTGAACCGACGAAAAAAAACAACTGAAAAGCAAAAAATAAATTAAACCTTCTTAGTCTTAATGATAATTGAGCTCCTAAACTAATGTGAGTAACTAATTTTGAGTCGGCGCCAAACAAACTAGCAATTGAATTAGGTAAAGGGTAAAATGATGGCAGCGAGATGCACAACGGCGTTTTGATTACATCTTCAAAGTAATGAAATGATCTTCGATAATTGTTTGTTTGGCGCTGACTCAAAATTAGTTACATTCGTTTAGGAGCTCAATTATCATTGAGTCTAGGAAGGTTCATTTTATTTTTTGCTTTTCAGTTGTTTTTTTCGTCGGTTTAATTTTTTGTTGAATGTTTTTCAAAGAACATAGTGATTGGCCCATATTTCTTCCGAGAACGTTTTTAATTATGAAATAAGTCAAGTTTTAGATGAAATGATAGATTTCCATTTCATAATTGGGAAGATGTTAAGCAATGTATCTTGGAATTATTTCGAAGTAAGGCATTGGGGCATAATATGGAACAACCCTGGCCCGCAGATCGCCAGACCTTACGCCCTATATATATTTTTTTGTATATAAAGCAGAATGTCTCCAATCGCAGACCATTCCGAAATGCTAAAGGAGATTGCATGCGAACCATCATTTGCATTGAGGGTGATGGTAGACATACCGAAATATTACAGATTTTTTCTTTTAGTTGGGTCTTTTCAGAATATCTATCAGATGTAGTTCAATGTCCAGCGTGGCTTAAGCCGGGAAAGTAGTTGTTTTCTGTTAGACGTTCACAAAAAATAACTTCATTTATCGTGGATTTTTCAATTCCCAGAAAAATCTTTCTAGTCAATATTCAATTGAGAATGTTTCCCTTTTCAACATGAATACCCCACAATTTTTGGAAGTGACTAAGGTTTATCTTTCAGTGCAGATATTCCACATCTGATTTTATGAACATCATATTCATATTTTCAACAAATCAGTCCAACCTACATTGTACATACAGTTTTTATCATTTGATTTATAATCAGATTTAGCAAATTTTAAATAATTGTACTTTAGTGTTTATTTTTCTACTACTACGATATAATCCTTTCACACCATACCAACTCGATTAATTTGTAAGTATTTCTTCGGATATTTTTTTAAGATTCAATTAGCAAGAACTTTAGGTCAATTGATTCGGAAATGGATTCGAAAAATAAGAACTAGAGCCACTTTGCACTATGCACTTTGTTAATTGCTTTTATTTTGAATGCAATAATACAAAAGGATCCATGCCCTCAATTTCTTTTGAAATATACCACTACCAAATTGATCAGTGTGAAAGCAGCCACGAGTTTCAGCAATGAATCTGTCGCGGCGATACGAAGTGTTCTCGGCCGCCAGCGGTCCCTAAAATGTGTAGGAATTTCATGGCCAGAGCCATTAATTTACTATTTGATGGGAAAGTTTTCGTGGATGGGGATTTTTTTGCATAAACCTGTGCTACTTAAAGTGCTTTACAAGATCTATATATCGAAAACTTTTGTCGCACAAAAATTTGGCCCTTACAACGAATTAA
Source organism: Gonioctena quinquepunctata (assembly GCA_018342105.1). NCBI lineage: Eukaryota > Metazoa > Arthropoda > Insecta > Coleoptera > Chrysomelidae > Gonioctena > Gonioctena quinquepunctata. The sequence continues at coordinate 339,882 of JAFIRS010001220.1, forward strand.
ATTAATTTTCAAAAAAATTCGAAAACTCCTTCAAAGTTTTCGTGGATGGGGATTTTTTTGCATAAACCTGTGCTACTTGAAGTGCTTTACAAGATCTATATATCGAAATATTTTGTTGCACAGAAATTTGGCCCTTACAACGAATTGAAATTCAATTTTTCAAAAATTAATCTAGAACTCCTTTTGAAATTTTCTGGATGGGATTTTTTTGCATAAACATTGCTACTCAAAGTGCTTTACAAGACCTATATTTTCGAAATATTTTTGTGACAAAAATTTGTGCCCACAACGAATTAAATTAATTAAAAAAAATTATAAAACTCCTTCAAAGTTTTCGTGGATAGCGATTTTTTTGCATAAACCTGTGCTACTTGAAGTGCTCTAAAAAACCTATATTTCGAAATATTTTGTCGCACAAAAATTTGGCCCCCACAACGAATTAAATTAATTAAAAAAAATCCAAAACTCCTTCAAAGTTATCGTTGAAAATTAATTTAATTCGTTGTGGGGGCCGAATTTTTGTGCGACAAAATATTTCGAATATAGGTCTTGTAAAGCACTTTAAGTAGCACAGGTTTATGCGAAAAAATCCCGACCCACGATAACTTTGAAGGAGTTTTGAATTTTTTAAATTAATTTAATTTGTTGTGGGCAAATTTTGATCGACAAATATTTCGAAATATAAGTCTTGTAGAGCACTTCAAAAGCAAGGTTTATGCAAAAAATCCATCCGAAAACTGAAGAGTTTCGATTTTTTCAAACTAATTTAATTCGTTGTGCCAAATTGCGACAAATATTTCAAAATAAAGGTCTTGTAGAGCACTTCAATAACAGCAGTTTGTCGAAAAATCCCCATCCACGATAACTTTGAAGGAGTTTTTTTTTTAAATAATTTAATTCGTTTTGGGGCAAATTTGAGCGAAAATATTTCGAAATATAGTCTTAAGCACTTTAAAAACAGGTTTTATGAAAAAATCCCCATCCACGAGAACTTTCCCATCAAATAGTAAATTAATGGCTCTGGCCATGAAATTCCTACACTTTTCAAGGACCGCTGGCGGCCGAGAACACTTCGTATCGCCGCGACAGATTCATTACTGAAACTCATGGCTGCTTTCCCCCTGTAGGTACCTACCATACCAAAAAATTTCTATCAGTGTGAAAGCAGCCACGAGTTCCAGCCACGAATTTGCGGTGCTTATGTGGATGTGGGTCCGTCCGCCAGTGGTCGTCTACTGATGGTCAGAATTCGTGGCCAGCCATGAAATAAATTACATCGTTTCTGTTAAGAATGCGAGAATGTTTTTTGTAATAAATGTATGCTACGCGGAATCCTTGACAAGATGTATATGTCACCCGATTTTGTCAGTCTAAAATTAACCCTCCACTACCCCTATCAGAATTTCTTTGAAATTATTATTTCCATAAAAAACGCGTGGATGGGATTTTTTTTTTTTTTTTCATAAATATATGCTACCAAGAATGCTTAACAAGATGTATATGTCACTCGATTTTGTCGGGCAAAAATTAACCCTCCACTACCCCTATCATGAATTTCTTTGAAATTATTAAATTTCCATAAAAAACGCGTGGATCAGGATTTTTTTTCAGAAATATATGCTACCAAGAATGCTTAACAAGATGTATATGTCACTCGATTTTGTCGGGCAAAAATTAACCCTCTACCACCCCTATCACGAATTTCTTTGATATTATTCTATTTCCATAAAGAAAACGCGTGGATGGGGATTTTTTTCATAAATATATGCTGCCAAGAATGCTCAACAAGATGTATATGTCACTCGATTTTGTCGGGCAAAAATTAACCCTCTACTACCCCAATCACGAGTTTCTTTGAAATTATTCTATTTCCATAAATAAAACGCGTGGATGGGTATTTTTTTTCATAAGGATGGAGATTTCTTTTCATAAATATATGCTACCAAGAATGCTCAACAAGATGTATATGTCACTCGATTTTGTCGGGCAAAAATTAACCCTCCACTACCCCTATCAAAAATTTCTTTGGAATAATTCTATTTCCATAAAAAACGCGTGGATGGGTATTTTTTTTTCATAAAAATTGGGATTTTTTTCCATAAATATATGCTACCAAGAATGCTCAACAAGATGTATATGTCACTCGATTTTGTCGGGCAAAAATTAACCCTCCACTACCCCTATCACGAATTTCTTTGGAATAATTCTATTTCCATAAAAAACGCGTGGATGGGTATTTTTTTTCATAAAAATGGGGATTTTTTTTCCATAAATATATGCTACCAAGAATGCTTAACAAGATGTATATGTCACTCGATTTTGTCGGGCAAAAATTAACTCTCCACAACCCCTTCTATTCATTTCTTAGAAATATATTTAGGTTTCACTCTTGGTAGCATATATTTATGGAAAAACATCCCCATCCTTATGAAAAAAATACCCATCCACGCGTTTTTTTTATGGAAATAGAATAATTTCGAAGAAATTCGCGATAGGGGTAGTGGAGGGTTAATTTTAGCCTGGCAAAATCGGGTGACATATACATCTTGTCAAGGATTCCGCGTAGCATACATTTATTACAAAAAACATTCTCGCATTCTTAACAGAAATGATATAATTGATTTCATGGCTGGCAACGAATTCTGACCATCAGTAGACGACCACTGGCGGACGGACCCACATCCACATAAGCACCGCAAATTCGTGGCTGGAATTCGTGGCTGCTTTCACACTGATAGAAATTTTTTGGTATGGTAGGTACCTACAGGGGGAAAAACGATTTTTGAATATACGAAAACCATTAGATGGTTGCACTGTTGACAGATTTTTCAGGAAACGAGTATTTCATATTATCAGACATAGAAAAAAAAAACATTATATTGCTGACTACTTGAAAAAAATATATGTAATTTTATTGAGACCACTCGATTGGATAAGCCGCTGGATATTTCGATATAGTCACACATAATCACCTCATTTGAAAATAAAAAAAATAAAGTTGAAAATGGCAGTGATTGCGAAGTTGTGATAGATCCGGTATTTTAGGTTGATCTATGATTGTTTAAAAATAGGTGTTTTTTTAATAAACCACTTGTCATTGTGTACTTTTCTCCTCTTTTCTTTCTTTCTCTACTTCTGTAACAGGCATTTTACACTGTACACTTGCTTTCACTCAAATGTTTCTACTGCAATTATTTCTAGAATTTTATTTTCAAGTTCAAGTTTTATGTTTACTTTCAGAATTAGATTATGTTTGTCCTAGATTTAATAGTTCTACTAATTTTAATCTTAAACTTAGACATCTTCATTTGTTAACAATACCTGCAATACTTAATGAGCATTCGCTCGTAAATAAATAAATAAATTAATTATCCATTGAAATGGTCCTTCATTTGACGTAAAAAATAGTGTGGGAAAGTTTCCTTCCCCCCTCCATGATTTTTAGTCGATAAAGTTTGGGTTATAACTATTGAAAAATGAGTTATTATCGAGCAAAATTTCAATATCAGACAGTCTAATAAAAATAGCTGTGCTGTGCACGCAACTGATCTTATAGGGGATTTGATTAAATAATAATATTGAGTATAACAAAAGGTGATATAATATGAATATATTTGAATAAATTAAGTAAGACAGCAAATAATATGCGATACAATGAGATGAATTCACTGAATAAAAGTTTGACATTTGACAATATATATCTGTGTATTCAATTATTTAAAATGTATTTATTCATGTCTATATGTATGTACATAATAGAGACTAAAATAAATTCCAAATTATGAAATATGAAACAATGTGAAAAAATAATAAACAATATAAATAGTATAAAATACAATTCAAAAAACATATGTATAGTTGATGTATTACAATGACCATTCATGCAAATTGTCTAAACCAAAACACAATTTTTTCCAGAAACAAAAAGTTTTTTTCTAAGGATTTTTTTTAAATTTGTAAAGATTTTTTTTAATAAGTGAGAATTTTCATTGTGATTTATTGTTTTCATCATGTGACAAAGAAAAATTGTAATAAAATATATTTGCTTGAAAAACAACACCTACTGATTGCTAAATATACGGGATGATATTAATTACATTTTAGATTCCGATAGGCCTCTCCCATTTCGTACCATACCTGTTAAGGAGATTCATTGAACGAATGTCATGTTCTATGAATAAATCATATAATAATGATCTGATGAAATATGGGTTTGATTTCCGAAGGACAAATTGAAAATAATTATTTTATATCCTCAATTAACACGATGAATGAAAAACAGTAAAAAAACTTCCAGGACATTTGTTCAAAATAAATGAATTTAGGAAGCAGTCTCAAAAAAAAATATGTTCGGAGACATATCCTAATTCGGAGAAATAAAATTACAATATTTTCATTTCTATAAATCAATGCGGCCAAGCTTGAACATTGCATGGCATTGAGTTCAACAATAATTATTCAAGTAACAGAAGAATTATATTTTGGTTTATCATTGACTACCTCACTGTGACAAACAAACAAAATATTGAAAATATATAGTAAAGTTGAACATAAAGTAAAGCAAGAATAATTCAGACTTTAGAGGAATGTTATTCTAAGGTTTTCAAATAGCATTTGATCAATACGTTCGATGGAAGATCAACTATTATGCTCTTATTTTCCTCAAGAATACACATGAATTCCAAATTTTCACAAATGAACTGATTTGCTCTCTGCATTTTAATATTTGTAGGGGACGTGAATATCAATGCTTGCGGTGTTACTGAAAGACGATCATTTTCTTCGGACATGGAAAGTGTCAATTCAATCTGAGACTCCAACAATTTCCATTTTAAGAGGACGAAGTGGGAAGGAACCCATATGTAGAATTCGTTTCCATGAATTTTGTCGTGAAATGAAATCGAGAAAGTGGAGTAGTAACTCATTGGTGCATTATGTTTATCTTCAAAATGATTCTTCATTTCATATAATTTTCCTTCATAAAGACATTCTTTTAGGGGACATCTTCGTTTCGGTTGATAATTACAATATTGTTCATGATTAAGTGTACGAAAATCATCGAAGACACATCCCCATAAACAATAAAATCTCGTGGGAATATAAGCAATTATTTTCTCTGGAACGAATATATTGTCACGAATTTGTTTGTAATATTGGTGACAGAAATAACAAATGGCATAGAATTGATTGTTGTTTTTTACGAACCATCCGACTGATCTGTTGTCGTTCAAATAATAGAAGTTGTACGTTTGAGCACAATTAACACAATTAAGAAATATGTCCAGCTTTTCGTTTCCGGCTGTAGAGAGTACGAGACTAGTAAAATCGGAATTTAATGAACATTCCGGATATGTTTCCCTATCTTTTTTTGATATATTAATCTTCCTCGGCCAATTCATAGATTTTTCCAAATACATAGGTGTAGGGGACATGAATCTAGCGAAAACATCTCCTTGTAACGATAACTGCACCTTCTCAATGTTCGCTGATGGATCTACTATCGATTTCGCCGAATGAATGTTTTCCAAATATTCCAACTTTATTAATTTTCCACTATCACAAAATTTTAAATGGAACTCCACGAAGAAAACTCTTGAAGCTATATCTGCCACGCCAATTTTGTATGATTCTTTTGAAAAACTATGGAAAGTATTACATTCTCTTTCCTTGGTTTTTATTATAATCCCATCCAGGGAATGAAGTGTGAACGCCTTCTTGATTTTCGTGGATTTCAGGCGTTCCCTCAGTTGAAAAATATCCAAGAATATGTTGGTAGATTCAACTTCAAGCGTGACGAAAAAAAGGTGGTCTTTGTCTTTATACAGAAAAGTTTTCTGATTCTCTGATAATTTGTTTAGATTTAAAACAAAATATGTTTGTTCCAACAATTGAGAAGCATGATTTTCTCTGAAATGCTTTATCAACAAAAACGTTGGCAATTCTCTTGGTTCTGCACATTGCGGACATTTATATTTTTCAGACTTGCATACTAACTCATGATCAACAACATGAGAATATTGTAGGAGTTGTCTGCAACCATCCAAACTGTTTACGCATTTGAACAGACTTTGCTCAGCTACTATTCCGAACAAAGAAACTGTGCCACCATCGACATCTTGTGAACATCGCCCACATTTGATATGCCTGTTGGGATGCACTTTCACTGGTTTTACTGACAAATATTTAAAACAAGAGTGACAAATCAGCTCCTCGTCTGGTAAGATGTAGTCAACCATAGTTTGTTGTAAACACACAATATCGTTAAAAATATTCACAGTCCCTTGTTTTCACTAGAGGCAATACGTATTCACACTATTACTGATAACTGATATGGTTCGTTCGTGTTATTTAGCAACTCTCTAATCCCTAATCAGTACATCTCCTTTTTTTGAATGATAAAAGCTGCTGGATCTGTTTTTATTTGAAGAAGACCTCAAGGTCAGTCATCCATTCGTCGGAATAAAGAGTGCAAATATGATTAGCAGGTAATTAAAACCAATAATTGTAATGCATTCTTTTTATAAAATAAAAATAAGATTTGTAATTCACAAAGCGTTCTACCTTTTCTCCGAAAAAATGTTTTCAGTTAAAGAACCCCGCACCAAATACATGGGAAAATGGCTCTCAGCCAATTTTAATTTTTTTTTGGATATTGTGGTATAAGTCACTATAGTTTCTATGTCTAGTTTCGGAAATATAAATTTTTGAAAATCATAAAAGTGGCTGATTTACTAACATAGAAGGTTCACTTATTCAAAAGAATTACTTTTTAGATGATTAATGACTAAATAATGGCATTGCTGGTTTGAAGGAAGTCAAATGACATGTCAGTCAGTCGGTCGTTAAGACAAAAGAAGCCGCCTATGATACAGGGTTGGTCAAAAATAGCCTCAATTTAGCATATTTCGCCAATCTTTATCATTGGTCCCCTTAGTGGGATTGAACATGTTTCATTAAAAATATCTTCATTGGGAATCTTTTCTTGTGATAAAAATATTTTCTTTAAAAGTTTTAACTTTCTTTCAAAACACAGATTGTTTAAAAAAAATGTTTTTTATACTTCATGTTTTTAACATTAGCACTTAAAACAGCCTTTTTGAGACAATAAATCCGCTTCGAATCCAAAACTACTTGAGGAAGACTTAGTAATTGCTTAATATGCTTAGCTACAAAAAGCTACAATCACATTTTATACGGAGAGTGTTTAGAAATATAAGTTGAAATAGATTTTGCTCCTAATATACAGGGTGTAACATAAGTACGTTAAAATATTCAAGTGACGTATTCCTGAGACAATTTAAAAAAAAAGTCTATAAACTTGTGTCCAGAAATGCTTCGTTTCGGAGATACAGGGTGTTGAAATTGATTTTTTTTGTTCGCTTTTCAAAAATAACTTTTGCAAAAAATAAGTTATTCGCATGAAATTTGGTACCCGGAATTTTTTTGAGGTGGGAAATCATAATTTCGTATTAATTTTCATGTAACATCTAGAGGGCGCTGCGTACGCTGTCATTATTCTGTTTCAAATTGCCCCAACATTTTTGACAGTAAACTGTTGGCACTTATTCCCACACCTTTTTCAAGTAAAAAAGGTACACTCCCTCAACAACGCTGGAGGTGATCGTTTTCGAGATATTTATAATTATCTATATCGATGCATGTTACTTAGCTCCTAGGGCGCTAAGTGAAGTTGCTGAGAACATTACAAAAACTAAGTATGTGGTAGGTCTCGTCAAAATAAACTACTTTTTTCCTATGAAATGTTTATCGAAAAATGATTTGTTTTCGAGATACAGATTGTTGAAATTTTTCAAAACATGGTTGGTTTTTGTCATAAGTTATTTGCAACTGAGGTTATTTTCATCAAACTTTAAACACAGACGTCTTTCAAACTGAGCATTATCAAACTGCTTAATCAATCCAAATTTAAAAAGAATTTTCAGGTTTAATTATTCAATTAGAAAGTTCTACATTTCGTAGTTTGTAAAAAACAATTCGGAGAAGTACTATGTTATTTATTAGGCAATTAAACATATAAAAACTGAACGAAACAACTATTACAACAACTGTTCAAAGTGATGACCCCCAACAGTAATACAAGCTTCTGCTCTCCTCATCAAAGAATTCCGCACCCGTTGAAAAATGTGTTTCTTATCGTTTCGCAGCAAGCTATGATGCAATCCCTTAACATTTCCTTGTTTTCAATGGGGCTAGCATAAACTAGTGATTTTAGGTGACCTCAAAAGATAAAAATCGACGGGATTGAGGTCCGGTGACCTCGGGGGCCAATGCTGATCAAGTGCCTCCTCTTCCTATCCATCGTTGGGGATATGCTACGTCTAAGAAATTTCTTGCTATCAGACTAAAATGAGCAGGGGCTCCATTGTGCATAAACCAAGAGTGATTTCGGAGACCAATGGGAACATCTTCAATAAGGTGGGGAAGCTCGTGTTCCAAAAAATTTTGGTAAGCATCTCCATTCAAACGTAAGGGGAGAAAATAGGGCCCAATTAAATGATCTCCAATTATGCCTACCCATACATTAAAAGAGAATCTGACTTGGAAATTAGTTTGCGTTATCGCATATGGGTTATCTTCCGCCCAGATGTGGTTGTTATGGAAGTTCATGATACTAGGTCTTGAAAAATTAGCCTCATCTGTGAAGAGGATTTTCGATAAAATTTGGGGATGTTGTTCGACTTTTCTTTGAAGCCATTGAGCAAATTCGATACGTGGTTGAAAATCACGTAGCAAAAGTGCCTGGACACGCTGAATATGATAAGGATATAATTGCTGTTCCTTTGAAATTCTGTAAACGGTCATGTGACTCACATTTAAAGTTTGACTAATTTTTCTTGTACGTGGCCGTCCTACTGCAGAATTTCTTTCAAAGCTTCCAGATTCGGAAAGTCACCAGAAAAGATTCGCAAATGTCGCTGCACAAGGAGTGACGCGTTGGGGATACCTTTCCTGATAGATGCGTCTGGCCTCGGTTGAATTTCCATCAGCCAAGCCGTATGCAAAAACCATATCAGCCATTTCAGCATTCGTAAAGTCGGCATGGTACCAAAAAATCACTTTATAAACTCCGAACTGTGAATTTGTTGTTGAAGAGTTAAAAATGTGACAGGGAACGAACGTTCATAGCCTACTCGATTTAATTAACTTAATTTGCAAGCGGAGAGTGACAAAAATTATCGAAATCAAATTTGGATATACTGATTGAGCAGTTTGATAATGCTCAGTTCAGAAGTCTGTCCGGGTATACTGCGTATAAAGTTTGATGAAAATAACTAAAATTGCAAAAAACTTATGACAAAAATCAACCATATTTTGGAAAATTTCAACAATCTATATCTCGAAAACAAATCATTTTTCGATAAACATTTTATAAAAAAAAACTAGTTTATTTTGACGAGACCTACCACATACTTAGTTTTGTAATGTTCTCAGAAATTTTACTTGGCGCCCTAGGAGCTAAGTAACATGCATCGATATAGAAAATTGTAAATATCTCGAAAACGATCACCTCCAGCGTTGTTGAGGAAGTGTACCTTTTTTACTTGGAAAAGGTGTGGAAATAAGGTTTTTTCCTGAAGAATAACAAAAGTTTACTGTCAAAAATGTTAGGGCAATTTGAAATAAATAATGACAGCGTACGCAGCCCCCTCTAGATGTTACAAGAAAATTAATACGAAATTATGATTTCCCACGTCAAAAAACCCCGGGTACCAAATTTCGTGCAAATAACTTATTTTTTGCAAAAGTTATTTTTAAAAAGCGAACAAAAAATTCAATTCCAACACCCTGTATCTCCGAAACGAAGCATTTCCGGACACAAGTTTATATAGACTTTTTTTCTCAAAATTGTCTCAGGAATACATCAATTGAATATTTTAACGTACTTATGTTACACCTTGTATATGTTTGTTAATTATTCTTGAATGGATCTGTCAATTTGAATCATATTTTTCAGTCACACTTTTGAGTAAATTACCCTACACTCTTGCGAATTTCATTAATTTTCTAAGTCTGGTTTTTGAAATATAAATATTAAAAATTGGTATTCTATAGAAAATATTATCCAATCTTATTTCTTGATGAAATAAATATGATCTTGCGGCGCAAAACAATTGAGCCGGGAAAAACCGCATGATCATAAACCTCTTTTTGTAGCTAATCTTACTAAGCAATTACTAAATTCTTCCTCAAGTAGTTCTGGCTTCGAAGCGGATTTATCGTCTAAAAAAGGGTGTTTTAAGTGACTAATGTTAAAAACATGAAGTATAAAAATCCAATATTTCTTAAACAATCAGTGTTTTGGAAGAATGTAAAAACTTTTCAAGAAAATATTCTTGTCATAGGAAAAGACTCCCTATAAAGATATTTTTAATGAAAAATGCTCAGTTCCATTACTGGGACCAATGATAAAGATTGGGGAAATATGCTAAATTGTCTCAATTTTTTACCCATTCTGTATCATTAGCGGCTTCTTTTGTCTTAACGACCGACTGACTGACATGTCATTTCACTTCTTCCAAACCAGCAATGCAATTATTTAGTTACTAATCTACTAAATACTAATTCTTTTGGATAAGTGAACCTGACTATGTTTTAGTAAAACAGCCATTTTAATGATTTTCAAAAATGCATATCTCCGAAACTAGACATAGAAACTAATTTAAACTTGCACGTGTAACTTCTAGTGACATGTACCACAATTGGCTGAGAGCCATTTTCCCATGTATTTGGTGCGAGGTTCTGTTAGCATATCTCAAGAATTTTTCTATACGGAATGAAGAAGCCTGTATACATTAATTCAATCAGTAGACGATAATTAATTATAACCCTCATATTCCAGTATGGTTCTGGTACGGTTTGGATGTTAGTCTTTCCCCAGATTTACTGAAATACAACAATGGATTGTTTCATTTTATATTAGAAAATAAGACCATTATGATTTTTTGGCGTTATAATCATATAATCATTATGATTTTTTGGCGTTATAATCGTCAAGTAGTAGGTATGTGATAAAAGTTTATATATTTTCTAGTTGACCTTCGGAAGGCTGTGAGTTTGCGGGTATATATTTATATATATATATATATATATATATATATATATATATATATATATATATATATATATATGAAAGAGAGTAATATCGAGGGGACTGTTAAAAACAAAATGGAAGGAATTTAATGGACATACCCATATATATACACGCTTTATCAGCTTCACCTGGATGTATATATGTATGAATGTAGGTAACATAATCTTTGAAATTAATTTTCACCCACTTCCGGTTGTCCAAATAATGTGAAATTTTTCAAACATAGAGACCTGGTATTCTCACCAAGATTGTTAGAAAAAAAAATATTTACATTTCATGTATATGGCGAATGCGCAGATTTACCAAAATGCAGCATGCATCTATCTCATAAAAAATTCGAAAAATCTTCCATTCCATGTGGATTAATAAATCGAACATTTTTTTAGTCTTCTGCAGTAATATGGACTAAAAAGTTAGAAATAAAATTATAGTTTGAAAAAAATAAAAAAATACACGTATATAGCAATAAGGAATACAAAGTTGAAAATAATAAAAATAAAGTAATTGACCAAAAAATTTCCTCTTATATAAAAAAAGCGTGGAGTGTTCTCCACTTACTTTTCATAATAATATTAAGATAATTGATGTCAAGCACCCCACTCTTTTTTTACAATAAAACATTTTTTGGTCAATGACTTTATTCTTATTTTTTCAACTGTTCAGTCCTTATTGCTATATAAGTGTATTTTCTCAGTTTTTTAAACTATAATTGTTTATACTGTGTTCCGTTCAATGATTGATTTCGATTTAGAAATATCTGGGCACTCCACTACTTAAAATATGAAACTTTTTCCAAGATGTTCAATGACATCATTTCTTGACAAAAAATGTGCATCTCCAGTATATTAAGAAAAGTTCTTTGACTGGGTAAACCTATTAGCTGGCATCAAACATGTTCTGGTTACATATAATTCATTCGAATATTTCAGAATTTCAGGTTGCCAACCTATTTACGAGTCTGTACTGTTGATAGAGACAATATGTCAAAACTATAGCTTGACTATAAACATTGTACAGTGCAAAGATATATTCTGCCCTTGTGATGCGTATGCAAATCATTAGTGAAAATTATGTTTTTTGCTAAACTTCATGGACATAACGACCAATATGTTCCATATATTTTGAAAATAGAGATGGAATCAAGTTTCAAACAATATCACATGAAAACACGTTATTTCTGCGACAATTTCACCTATGTTACTTCAAAACAATGTGCAGTTGAATATTTAGCAATTAGACAGGCAAGAAATGCTATAAATTTGAATAGAAAAATATTGCAACATGATATTGTTACGAATCTGGGGTTCGTGGCATATTAAAATGCTTGACTAATTGTTACCCGTTTATTTACACTTCACAAGAAAATAGCAGAATACAATCAAATAAATCAATTACAGTTCTGTACCCTGTATCTGAATCACGTTATCTTCCCGATTAATACATGTACTGTTAGCCACAGGTGTGACAACAGCATTTTCTAGCAACGGGTTTTTTATCGTCATTTATAGAGTTTGTTTGTTTTTCAACTGAAAATGGCCATTGTTGGGAATGTTTTGATGAATAACTATATTTTGGAACCTTCTGGACACGTTCGATGACACGAATTGATTTGGGACCCCCTAGTTATCCCAATAATTCACCCCTAATTCAAGGGTTGAAATAGAAATGGGATAAACTGATACTGGTAATTTTTTCATGCTAGTAATAATAATAATGAACTTGCTAGACACGCTCCATATGTTGAAGTAATTTATTAACCAAAAACTACTTCACTATCTCACCCTCAAAAGGAATTATTCGCAAATGGAAAAACTTATTCGTTGTTGGGGATTTTTCAAGCAAATATATTATTAGGAACTTGCTAGACATGCTCGATATGATGAAATAATTTGTGACCCAACAACTTAACCCCCCAAATTTAAATATTCATAAATGGAACAAAGTAGTCGTTGCTGGTTATTTTTCCATGGAAATACAGGAATTACCCCTATATCTCACTCCCCAAATTGAAATATTCGGAAAGAGAACAAATTAATTGTTGCTGGTGATTTTTTCATGCCAATACATTATAAGGAACGTGATGGACATGCTCCATTGATGAAATAATTGTTGACCCAAAAATTTCCCCAATGTCTCAACCCCTAATATAAATATTCGCAAATAGAACAAAGTGATCGTTGCTGGGATTTTTATCATGCAAATACATCATTAGAAACTTCCTAGACACGCTTTATATGTTGAAATAATATGTGACCCAAAAACGACCCAATATCTTACCCCCAAATCGAATTATACGGAAATGGGACAAATTAATCGTTGTTGGGGATATCTCATGCAAATATATCAATAGGAACTTGCTAGACATGTTCCATATGATGAAATAATTTGTGACCCAAAAACTACCCCAATATCTCACCCCCAAATTGAAATATTCGCAAAAGAACAAAACGTTGCGGTAATTTTTCCATGCAAATACATTAATAGGGATTTCCTAACACCCTCCGTTAGTGAAATAATTTGTTACCCAAAAACTACCCCGATATCTTATCCTCAAATTGAAATATTCGGAAATGGAACAAATTAACCGTTGCCGGTGATTTTTTCATGCCAATACATTGGAAGGAACTTGCTAGACACGCTCGATACGATGAAATATTTGTGACCCAAAAACTACCCTGATATATAATCACCCCCAAATTGATATATTCGGAAATAGAACAAATTAATCGTTGCCGGTGATTTTTTCATGGCACTTAATGAAATGATTTGTGACCCAAAAACAACCCTTCTAGTACCCTCTAAGCAAAAAAAATGCGAAAATAATCGTTGCTGGGGATTTTCTGAAAGGATCTTCTCGATAGGACCGGTACCATGAAATAATTGGGGTAGTTTTTGGGTCACAAATTATTTCACTATATGGAGCGGGTAGAGCAAGTTGCTATTAATGTATTTGCATGTATTTGTTGTATTTGCGAATATTTAAATTTGGGGGGTCGAGTATTGGGGTAGCTAGGTGGGGTACCTGGGGGTCACAAATTATTTCATGGTATCTGACATGTCGAAAAGTCTTCAAAACATACTCTTTTTTCGAAAAACCTCCAGGAACAACTGTTCTAACTATTTTTGATTTTTAAAGGGTGCTTGAGGGGTGGTTGAGGAGTAGTTCCTGGGTCACAAATTATTCCACTGTATGTAGCGTATGGAGCAAGTTCAAAATAATGTACTACATAAAAAAATACCAGTATCTGTTTATCCCATTTCTATTTCAACCTTCGAATTAGGGGTGAGTTATTGGGGCAACTAGGGGGTCCCAAATCAATTTGTGTCATCAAACGTGACCAGAATGTGTCAAAATATAGGATGTTTCTTAATCACTATCAAATAGTAAATAAAAGCTAGTTCAAAATAAGCAAATATAGTTTTATTCTTGTCCAGTTAAACTTTTCCAAGAACTTTTGCTCGGATGAGGAACTGTCATTATAACTAGCAGGTACACTTTGGCATAGACGGATTTAGGATATTTCTGCACTGTGTAAAAAAGGAGTTGGTGGATAACAATTAATAAAAATGAATGGCCATTCCAACAGCCAGTCGATTGAATCCTATCAGCACTTATCCGTTTTTATTCCAAAAATATCCACTCCATACTTTAAATATTATTTTCACTATCAAAATATCCACAATATATTTAAAATATTTCAATATTTGTCAGTATTCCCAAGAATAACTTATAGATTAGTTTTCATAACCAAAATACCATTCTCAGTATTTCATTACAGTTTAAATATTACAATATCCTTTTCAGTCCTCGAATATAATCAAAATATTTGGGATGCAGTTCAGTCTACAATTATTTTTTTGTACACGCTCCACAAAAACTTTGGATACTGTCCGCAAAATACCTCTTTACCGGACTAGGCCGGTAAGGTCGTCATGGCAACACCTTATTGGACTATTTTTGTTTATTCAGAAAACTTATAACTAATATCATAAATACGTTTCAGGAGACGCAATGAACTATAGAATATTTGAAATTTCGTAGTGACAGCACACGTTTTCTTCGAAATATTATTTCATGAAAAATGAATACTAATATTTGACAAGTATTTGATAAATGTGTCATTGATGAACAATGGCTTGCTAGACTTTTGTACAACTTCCTTACACTAGCGTATGGATGGTGATTGAAAATGTATTCACGGCGGGAAAATATGTGTAGCATTTATATTCTGTTTATTTGGGAAGCTAATCAATGTTGTATGCAACACGTACGCAAATGGCTTTAGCGGATATCATCAACAAAAAATTTAAATTGGGAACATACCGGCTAAGAATAACGTATATAAGTAAGAGGTAACGACAGTCAAAAAACCAAAAAGAAAGAGAAAAATATAAAAAACGGAAGTTTAGAAAAATCAGAAAACTCTGCAAAATTCCAAAAAATAGATGGAAATCTGAATATGGGTTATAAACAAACCAAACGATCCAAACCAAAGAGGAACAAGCATATAAAAAACCCGGAAATAGAACGGAAGAACTCTCCCAAAAAATCCGGATACCCAGAAGGGCAAAAATAGGGACAATGAGCGACACTGAGTTAAATGAAATGAATAATTATTTAGATAATTTTTTTAATATATCACGTTTACAAAACGAACTAAAAAGTATAAAATAATTATTTGAATAAAAATTAATTAATATACCACGTTTATGAAACGGACTAAAAAGTATAAAATGATTTTTCCTAGCCCCATACAGTTTCCTAATCCCATAGAGATTGTCCTGAAAATTTGTGATTGTGAATTTTCAATAGCTATGAAAATAGTTGTTAGCTTTGAAACGAAAAACATGGGGCACATGGATGGTTCACCACCAGTGTGAAGTTAGCAGCCACTTTTCAGCAGCCATTTTCTCCCCAGCAGCCAAACGACCAGTGGCGGCGGTTATAAATAAAATACATTGAATATAGTATTGAACAATTGGGAATGAGTTTATCATCGCTACCGCATGTCGTCTTGTATGTGATGTTCATATACATTGCCTTAAAATATATTTGAACCATTAATGAGCTTCCAGTTATACTCTAAAATATTTAAAATGAAAAAAATAGCCGCGTTCATAATTGGAATAGAGTGTTATATACACCAGAAGAGTACACACGACTTCGATTTGGGAGGCGTCCAAGGGGTAATTCCACCCTCATGAAATCTAAAAAAATCGATTTTTCTGTGAAGGAAAAAAATAGCCGCGTTTATATTTCCTAGAAGGTTTTATATACAAGAAGACTACACTGTATGATAGACTTCGATTTGGGAGGCGTCCAAGGGGTGGTTCCACCCTCTTGAAATCTTAAAAAATCGATTTTTCTGTAAAGGAAAAAAATAGCCGCGTTTATATTTCTCAGAGAGGGTTTCATATACCGGAGAGTACACTGTATGAATGACTTCGATTTGGGAGGCGTCCAAGGGGTGGTTCCATCCTCATGAAATCTTGAAAAACCGATTTTTCTCTGAAGGGAAAAAATAGCCGCGTTTATATTTCTCAGAGAGGGTTTCATATACCCGAGGAGTACACTGTATGAATGACTTCGATTTGGGAGGCGTCCAAGGGGTAGTTCCCCCCTCATGAAATCTAAAAAAATCGATTTTTCTGTGAAGGAAAAAATATCCGCGTTTATATTTCCTAGAGAGGGTTTTATATAAAAAGCAGACTACACTATATGATTGGACTTCGATTTGGGAGGCGTCATGAAATCTTAAAAAATCGATTTTTCTGCGACGAAAAAAAATTGCCAGTTCAGACAGTGTAGTCTTCTGGTACATAAAACCCTCTCTGAAAAATATAAACGCGGCTATTTTTTTCCTTTACAGAAAAATCGATTTTTTAAGATTTCATGAGGGTGAAACCACCCCTTGGACGCCTCCCAAATCGAAGTCGTTCATACAGTGTACTCTTCCGATATATAAAACACTCTCTAAGAAATATAAACGTGGCTATTTTTTCCCTTCACAGAAAAATCGATTTATCAAGATTTCATGAGGGTGGAACAACCCCTTGGATGCCTCCCAAATCGAAGTCAATCATAAAGTGTAGTCTTCTTCTATATAAAACCCTCTCTAGGAAATATAAACGCGGCTACTTTTTTCCTTCACAGAAAAATCGATTTTTTTTTATTTCATGAGGGTGGAAACACCCCTTGGACGCCTCCCAAATCGAAGTCGTTCATACAGTGAACTCTTCTGGTATATAACACTCTCTTAGGAATATAAACGCGGCAATTTTATTCCTTCTTAGAAAAATTTATTTTTTTAAGTTTTTATGAGGGTGGATCCACCCTTGGACGCCTCCCAATTGAAGTCTTATCAGTGACTTTTCTGGTATATAAAACACTCTCTGCAATTATAACGCGGCTTTTTTCCTCAGAAAAATATTTTTATTTCATGAGGTGGAAACCTTGACGCCTCCAGATCGAAGTCGTTATAATGTACTCTTCTGGTATATAAACACTCGCCAATTATGAACGCGGGTATTTTATTCTCGCAGAAAAATAACTTTTAACTTTTAATATTTTATATAAGCTCATTAATGGTTCAAATTCTTTAAGCAAAGTATGAACATCACATATAAGACGATATGTGGTAGCGGTGAGAAACTCATTCCCATTGTTCAATACTATATTCAATGTATTTTATTTATAACCGCCGCCACTGGTCGTTTGGCTGCTGGGAAGAAAATGGCTGCTGGAAAGTGGCTGCTATCTTCACACTGGTTGGTTCACCTGAGTCACTGACAATTTTATTGCACTGCAAATGATATGAAGTGTTGTGTGAGTTCTCTTATAGTTGTCCCAATATCAATTGCAGAAGCATAAAAAAGTCTCGCGGCGAAATCGTGTGAGCAGCAGTGGCGGAGATAACTAATTTTATCAAGATATTTTAAGATTTTAAAAATACTTCATAAATAATGAAAATGAAAATTAAAGACAAGCTTTTATTTATACAATACATTAAGAAAGAATAATTTCTTTCATTGTTTGATGTAGGTTATATTATATCCTAAAACGTATTTCGATCGGCACACACCAAGACCATAGACGCTACTGGTTTTTAATCTTTCAGAGCTATTGAAACACAAATATAACGCGTGATTTATGACCTCCCATCGTAGAGACACAGCTGCCAGCATTATGTCCAACTTGATTGGTCCAGACGAATCGGTTGTACAACTGACAGCCCTCACTCGAGTCCACGTTGACTATTGGCTCTTTTGATGAACCGTTTGCCGACGGAAAATGTTTACGAGTAGTACAGATTATGTTTCGTTCCGTTTCTTCGCATATACGCTCGTGTTAGCGAAGTGAGTTTTCATTTGCTCCCTATAGAAACAGCTTCTGCAATTGATATTGGATGGACTATAACAATTGCTACTCCCTACTTTCTTTACTATAATCGATTGCATGCGCCCCACGTGTTTTAGAAAAGTTATTGGAAATTTATTTGACCTGGAAAAGATTTCAGGATTATACAGTGCTAGTCAAAAGTCCCCTCCCCCCCTCGTATCTTTTGAACGGGTATACTTATAATAATGAAATTTGGAGGGTGGAAATAAACGGATGTAGGCTTCTCAACTGGTCATAACAGGTGACGCAATAGTCATAAATGACGTCACAAGGCCACTGTGACCAATAATTTTAAATGGGACCCTATGGCAAGTGACAGCTCGTTTGAAAGGTATTGAAAATACCTATTCAGTCATACCAATTTTGTTTGGGTTTCGGCTGATTTTGATTGATAAATTGAAGAAATACGAAAATTATAGTTTCGCATTTAATTAATAAAGATTTTAAAGTACGCCTCTGGTTAATTGTCAAAAAGGTTGACGTTTTTGAATTCTCTACTTGTCAAAAGTGTTTATACCTTGAAAATTTACCTAAGCTATTGTTTAACGAGACGTTTAAGTGTTTACATAGGCAAAATGGTACGTACTGTAGCCGACAAAGTAGCAGCTATCTTAATAATTGGTGAATGTAGAAACAATTTCCATGCAGCGGAACGACTGTTTAATGAGAGGTACCCCGATCGCCCTATATCGAGGGTTTATTTGAGGGAGCTTCTTCGGAAGTTTGAAGCATCAGGTAGTGTTCAAGATGCCAAACGATCTGGTCGACCAACAATTAGTGATGACAAAAAAATTGACATAATTGGAGAAATGGTAGTAAACCCTACTTCTTCCACAGCCCAAGTTGCGTCTATCTGTGAAGTCAGTCAAAGGACAGTACATAGGGTGTTGGCTAAAAACAAATTTCATCCATACAAATTAAAAATGGTGCACCAACTTTCAGATGATGACCCCGACCGAAGACTAGAATTCTGTGAAACTATGTCCAATAAAATGAACCAACAACCAGGCTACATACAGACAATTTGTTTTAGTGACGAAAGTACTTTCTTTCTCAATGGAAATGTTAACACTCAAAATGTGAGGTATTGGAGTGACACAAATCCTCACATCTTTTTTTTTTTTTTATGTTCTGGTTCCCACGAAAAGGGATATCCTGTAATGTTCAGAGAACATCGTGGGAACCTAGGGAAAGAAGGTAGGAGTTGGTGTTCTTCTTAAATTTCTGAAGGTTGTATGCCTCGGGGAACACCTCCCTAGGCAATGAGTTCCAAAGCCTCGCTGTTCGTTGGATGAACGAGTCTTTGGAAAGTGATGTTCTGCAGGTTTCCAAAGTGACCACGAAGGGGTGTGATGACTGAACTTGACGGGTTAATCTCGAAGAGACTGCCAAAGCAGGAACGATTGTTGATATTTCAGAAGAGCATCGCCCATGAAAATATCTATAAAATAGAGACAAATCGCCAACTTTTCTACGGTGTTCGAGACAAGTGAGCGAGTTTGTAAGCGAGGCATCACCGACGAGACGAATTGCCCTTTTTTGGACAGAATCCAATAGCCTCAGGATATGTTTAGGTGCCGCACTCCAAATATGGGAACAGTATTCCAGGACAGGTCGGATCTGTGCCTTATAGATCATAAGCAGCTGACTGGGGGTGAAATAGCTCTTGGCACGAAACAGAAAACCAAGTTTTTGGGATGCACTTTTGGCAATGGACCTCACGTGATTTTCCCAGGAAAGGTTATTGCTGATAGTAATACCAAGCATCGATATGGATGGCTTCAGTGGTATGGTTACTCCTGACAAAGTTATGTTAGGCACAGTGAGATCGGCTTTTCTAGAGAAAAGACATGCTTGTGTTTTGTTTGCATTGAATTCTACCAAGTTATTAGATCCCTATTCGAGAATTGTTGCCAAGTCCATATTTATATTATTAACATTTCTTCCTCGTTCATTTCTGGTTTCACGGGCTGATATAGGGGCCCTGGAAGAGAAAGCGGTATGGAGGGTACTATCATCGGCAAAGCTGTGTACTGGACATGAAGTTGCTTTCAACAGGTCGTTGATGTGAAGTAGAAATAGTGTTGGTGCGAGAATGGATCCTTGCGGAACACCAGCATTTATGAGTAGAGTGTCAGATGAAACTCCATCGACCACTACATGGAGAGACCTGTTTGAGAGAAAACTAGCAAGCAGAGAACACAGCTGAGGGGGCAAGCCATAAGACGGAAGCTTGGCGAGGAGTCCCTGGTGCCAAACTCGATCGAACGCCTTGGAGATATCTAATGCCACAGCTAAAGTTTCTCCATGCTTTTCAATAGATAGCTGCCATATATGTGAGACGTAAGCGAGCATCTTTCGTGAAAAACATACTCAATTTCCAGAAAAACTAAATGTTTGGGCAGGTATTTTGGGAAACCACATAGTTGGGCCTCTTTTTCTCAATGCTAACTTAACCGGTGAATTGTATCTGGAGATGTTACAAAATGATATTGAGGCGTTAATTCTTGAAATTCTAGAAGATAATCCAGATGAATTCGACAACTTGGAAATAACGTTTCAACAAGATGGTGCTCGTGCACACTATTACAGTGCAGTAAGACGTTACCTAGATGAAGAATATCGTGGTAGATGGATTGGACGACGAGGTTCGATCGAATGGCCAGCTCGGTCACCGGACCTTACACCATTAGATTTTTTTCTATGGGGGTACTTGAAATCTAAGGTTTACGCTACAGCACCTGACAGTATTGCCATTCTGAAGAATGTAGGGCAATTTCCGCTGACACACTGGGACGAGTACGACAAGAGTTTAGCAATAGGATGCATTACTGCCAGGAAGTAGATGGAGCACATTTTGAACACTTATTATAAGAACTGGTTCTTAAATCTTTATTAATTAAATGCGATACTATAATTTTCGTATTTCTTCAATTTATCAATCAAAATCAGCCGAAACCCAAACAAAATTGGTATGACTGAATAGGTATTTTCAATACCTTTCAAACGAGCTGTCACTTGCCATAGGGTCCCATTTAAAATTATTGGTCACAGTGGCCTTGTGACGTCATTTATGACTATTGCGTCACCTGTTATGACCAGTTGAGAAGCCTACATCCGTTTATTTCCACCCTCCAAATGTCATTATTATAAGTATACCCGTTCAAAAGATACGAGGGGGGGAGGGGACTTTTGACTAGCACTGTATAATCTTCTATATAATAAAAATGAATTTCGATTCTTTCCAAGCGCAAAATGTGAGAACAGTTGGACCGATTTGGATATGTTCGTAAAAGCCCAAGGATGGTTAATAAGGAAAAAAATCAGAAAAGTTGCCCGGAAATTGGAAAATTCGGGTATATTTGGCAAAGAAAAAGGATATTACCAAAAAGGAAATAGCCCGATGGTTAGACTGTAGCCTACCAAGCAGAAGGTCACAGGAACGAATCCCGGTCGAGGTAACATTGTTTTTAATTTATGAAAACAACGGCTAGACCGATTTGGATAATTGTTTTTTTTTAATGTTCGTAATACTCCGACTAAGGTTTTTAGGAAAGAAAGGATTTTTAGTCAAATTATTGGATAATGCTTTGTCCTGGAAAAGAATATATAATGAAAATTAATAACTGTTCGTGTTGGTAAGCTCATAACTTGAGATCGGCTGGACCGATTTGTCTAATTTTTTTCGGAAAAATGGGATAACGAACGGAAAAACGAGATAGCAGGAACACGGGAAGCGGGCAGAGTCAAAGGCATAACCTAGATGAAACAACACAATAAAAAGCAGGAAAATATAAAGTCTACGTGGACGAGAGTTTTCAGGAAAAAAAAATAGGGAATATAGAAATTTGGCCAGGATAACGTCTGAAGGGTCAGCTAATAAAAAATAAATAGTTTGTTTGGGGTCGAAATGTTCATAAATTAACGATATAAATTTATTCCCAATAGTCATATTAACAGATAAACATTTTCGTTTAGCATTTTGCGTGTTATTTGTCATAAATTATTGTTATAAATTATTCGAATAAATAATAATGAATAACCTGTTTTTTCAGTTAGGCATAAGGAAACCGGAGTTGATCTGATGTGTTATCAGCATACCTTTTGTTTTTTGTTTGACATTTGAACCTTTTTTTATTATAGTATTTATTTTAAGAATGAGTAAATATTTATTTTGGAATACTTTTCATTTTTCAGTTATTTGCCATGATCCTCAAATGCAGGATTTTTGAATGAAATATAATAATATGTCCCAATAACTTGAAAACTTTCATTTTAATTTCTCACCATCAGATATACCCTTTAGGTACTTTTGTAAAAATACGGGGTAAATTATACCAAAATCGTTGATTCCTTCATTTCAATAGTTCCATCATGTTTCTATTACCTTAATTACCCCAAATATTATATTCAGTATGTTCCATTTATTTTCATTACATTTCAAACCTAAGTATATTTCCAGTATTTTCAATACCCTCGGTATATTATAATAATTTTCAATACATCTCTAGTACTTTAAATAGCTTCAGTATACTTTAATTATTTAAATACATTTTCAGTACCTACATTAAATACTATCATTATCCTAAATATATTTTAAATATTATTAGGGCGTTTTTTTAATATATTTTTAATATGGTTGATTATCAGATATTTAATTACGGTGTACATATTTTGGGTAGTTGTTTCTTCCTAGGTTTTAGATAATAATAGAAAAATTATGATGAATTGATTTCAACAAGCATTGTTACCCTTGATATTGCTCATAATGAAAATCTCGAAAATAGAAATAGTAGTGATGTTAATGTTTTTTTAATTATTGAAACAGTTTTGACAGTTTCAAATTAATATAGTTTTTGAAGTTTTAAAACTCAGACAGAGTAGGGAACATGTTGAATACTGAAATATTAGCTTTCTGCTTTTTGTACAATTTATATGGTGAATATAATCTTTTTATATTAATCAGTCTATAATTTATCACTTCCGGTCCCAAACATTTGAACGTGTAGAAGATTTTTATTTTCATCTGCCAAAAAAGTTTTCACTTCCTGTTAAACCGGATGTAGTAGATAGTAGTTTATTTCCGAAAAAAAAAATATAGTTTTAATGCAATAATAAGGCCTTGAGACCCAAATAAAAAAACATGGCATATCAGTGGTGTTAAAACCGTCAGACTTTGCATATAGATTGATTTTTCTTTCGTTCACGATTTTTTTAATATTGATTCCTGAAAAATGGTTATTCGAAAACCAATGAAAATGAAATATTTTCCAGACATATCCAGCGACCTGTACTGGGTAATTCTGTGGTAATATGTCCATCTATATTCATGCCAACTCCTCTAATAATAATTCTTGATCTATCGGATAACGAATAATATCCTATAGTCCCCACTAATGTCGAATTTGAATTTCACCAAGAGCCCATTTAATCGTTCCTAAGTAGGTATATGACGACTGTGAAAACTGTCATCCAAAAACCACAACAATTGAAAATTCTAATTATGAATTTTGTTGTTGTTGTAACTTCGAAAAACTGAAAAAAATTACACGGTTAAGCTTTGAGAAGATCATACAATCGATTCCCATTTTTGAACTATTAGAATACTTTCTAGTCGCTTGAAAATGATAATATGTAATAACTTTATTTTATTTACTTGGTTATTTAGGTGGAAAATATCGTACATGTACTTAGGCTCCTCTTATTTCTTCTCAGATGGACACAAATGTGTTTCTAGTGTCTCTTTTATTCCTGGAAGTTTTGAAATCGGATAGATTGGGCTCATTTGCGGCACAAGGTGCTTGTAAATGACTCCTTTTTGAGAGCGCCACGTTATGGCATTTGTACTGAAGAGGTTAGAAGGATATATATGGACAAAAAAAATCTGCTACAACTATTTATTATAAGACTCAGACCCTAGAAACACTTACGTATTGTCGTCTCTTTAACACAAATCCGAAGTCAAGACGCTCTCGAATATGGTCCCTCAAAGACCGAAAGAGACATATTTTCTGAGGCACAAATCACATGTATTATCATTATTATCAAACAGTGAGAGAAACTTGGCGATACCAGTCCGCTTGTAAACAATAATCAAATCAGAAAATACATCAAGATTTTCATTCAGACATCTTACAATGGAACTTCTTACAACTAGTATTAAGCTTTTGTGGGTATCTATACTAATTGGAGTCGTTAAATTATGTACCAATCAGAAATTAGAAATGTCCCCTACGAAATTAACTCCCAAATAAAATGAGACGTATATAGAAATGAAATAGTCTCATATAATTTTGATGTATACAGGAATAGTCTCAAAGTGTCTTAGATTTTCTCAGTACCACAATGGGAAATTTGCACAAACCAATAATTTATATACATAATTGTGATTGCTCCCTCTTGTAATTTCACGCAACCGCTCATTTAGTCACTGCCACAGGTTTCAATAAAATATTTAAATGGTTACTTTTTTAAATAATGTAAAGTAAAATAACTCACCTTGTATAGTCATACATGCCAGTTTATTTGTCACCACTGACGTTATATTAGATACACTCTTATTTTCGGATAGACTACGAAGTAGAGGCACTGGCCGAGTTGATAACTTTCCAAAAACTTGCTTTAAAATGTTCATATTGTTTGGAGGTTTGCACTTTCAATGAGGTCAATAAGAATTTAATGACCCAAAATATGAATCGATACAAATTAATGTCTGAACTCGAATATACTGAAATTAATTTATATTCACATTATTAGAGGTTAACTTCAACCTTCGACAAACTCGCCAATTACAACGTTGCCGAGTTGCCACCTTGAGTTTGGCTTAGATTAAGATCATTTCACACGGACACGATTTTCGTGTGATTAATGCCAACATTTTTTAGATCAAATTAATTGGGATTTCAAAATGACGGATACTCCCTCAGGTGTCGATTTTTGAAATTATACGTAAGAACATTGTTTACTTTTCGAAACATTAATATTTAAATGATTTTACCAATTGTATACCCAAAACTTGTGATTGTTGACATTTAATGAAATTCTTGTTTACCTGGTGAATATTCTGTTGACTATTGTACGTCCTCCAGTGAAAAAATGTGACTCTTGGCAAAACGATACCGTGATAAAATCAACACAACGTTCTGGTGCAGGCTAATAATGTCAATAGATATACGATGGGCTTTTGAAGAATAATACAGTCCCTTCCCAAAATCTTCCTGTATCGTCTGTCGTCTGTGGCCAAGCAAAAAAAGTTAAATAGAACCTTTAAAGAGAGTTGAGAGGAAAGAAAAGAGAGTTTAGAAGAGAAAAAAGAGATTTTATTCAACATACCGAAAATTATTCATACAGCATGGAAAAAGAGTGACTATATATATCTAGGTGATGAGGACACATTGTTTACCTTACGAAACATTAATGTTTATATGATTTTAGCCATTAAACACTTAAAACTTGTCGAATCTTTTGGATTGTTGACATTCAATGAAATTCTGGTTTACTTGGTGAATATTCTGTTGACTATTGTACGTCCTCGAGTGAAAAAATAAGTGATTCTAGTTCAAATCATTATTGTGGTGTATCTCAATGTGAGTCTTGGGCAAAACTATCCCGTTGTACTGCAATAAGTTTTTATCATTTTCCGTGAGAAAATGAATGAGTGAGTCTATTGACAGACGACGGGCTCTTGGGATCGTGAAGAAGGATACAGTTCCTTCCCAAAATGTTCCTGTATCGGGTGTGGCCAAGAGAAAAAGTGAAAAAAAGAATCTTTAAAGAGAGTTGAGAAGTTAAAAAGAGAGTTAAGAAGAGAAAAAAGAGATTTTATTCAACATACCGAAGATTATTCATACAGTATGGAAAAAGAGTGACTACATATGTATATCTACTTGATAAGGACACATTTTCACACCATATCTTGTTTGTTTTATGAAATAATAAAAACTGTTTTTGATAGTTTTATTTTCAATTCGAAAATTTACGAATAATGTTTAACATTTCTTTAAAATAATTCATAACAATAATTCCCCATGACTTCACTAAACTGTCCAGGAACTTTGAAAAAGATTTTTTTTGCAAGCAAATTAGAATATACTTTGTCTCCTTCAAAGTCAGTTTTTGCAAATGATATTGTCTTAATATTTAAATACACCCCTTCACTAGAGTCTTGAAATGAATAACATTACACAAAAAACTGGAAAATAATACCAAATGGAAATATTTTAGGAAAAACTGTAAACACAAGTGTATAACCTCTGAGAAAACATAAAGAATGTACGTATGTCTTGTTTGAATTTTCGTCACTCTGGCGCTGGCATCTAATTTTGAATTCCCAATAGAGAATAGAGCATTAGAGCTATATTCTTATCACTCATCCAAATCTCTGCTTGTTTACCAGTAAATAAGGCTTTGCTTGACTGAAAAATGACAACAGTGACTTGTTTGGAAATATGAAGAGGATGTTCATAAAATCAGATGTTACAAGTGATTTCTGGTGAGTACTCGTTTTCAAAAAACATTCTTCTCCACCTCATCCATCTATATGAGTTCTTTGGTAAGATTGGAAGAGAAAAATTATTATCTGAATGAAAAAGCAAATTTTTTCTTCCATATTTTTCTTTTGAGTCCTTTCACAATATCTATCAGATATAGTACTCTGTCCACCGTGACTTTAGCAGGGAAAGTGGTTGTGTTTGATAGATATTACCAGAAATAACTTCAATTTTACCAACTCAGTTGTCAGGAAATCTTTCTATTCGATATCCAATTGAGAATGTTTCCCTTATCGACAACAATGACGTTGTCATAATCTATATTGTTGTTGATACAACTGAAAGAAAAATTATGATGAGGTTCAATTCCCCCTTGGATCTGAGTAAATAATATATATAATAATAAATGTGAGATATTGAAAACAGTATCATCCAACATTTTTGTAGCCATTCTTTCGTGTAATACGTCATGTCGTTAATAAACAGCTTCCAATTCAGCCGCTGGAGGCATGTGTGAGAATCTTTGTGTCGCTAAAATATTGGGATTTGGAATAGTTTTCATATGCCAATATCATCATTCATATCAACTGAGCCTCCAAAAAATTCACCCGTTTTCATTTCAACTAATTTACCAAAAAAATTGATTATTTGGCAACACAGCTAGGGTATGATCGGATGACTGAAGACCGAAGCGCCAAGTGCGCAATAAATCCATAATAAACAGCCACATAAGTACCTCTAAACAGAAAACTTCAGAGAGAAGCAAATGTGTACGAGAAGCATCGTTTATAGAACTAATAGTTCCTCTACGCATCACTAGATGACACGTTGAGTTCCATTCAAGCGTTTCTGAGCATGGCACAAGGTTGCCAAGTAGGGAAGAAAATCTTCTATTTCAATAATTTTCGAATCGGGAACTATAGTTGAAATTTTGTGATAAACCTTTTGAATTAGGAATCGAAAGAAATGTGAATTGGAAATATGTGTTCAACAATAAATAAGCACTACTAGAATTTGTATTGTGAATGTTTAAAATCATCTGGGTGAACAAAAAAAACATTTCAGTGTAACTTCAATTAATGTATTTCATATAAAAAATTCACCATTCGCTAAGGAATATGAGTTGTTCATTCGGTTGTGAGCATTTTTTTTCTCCCCTTGAAATATCCTATTGAAACGGAAATAAAAAATGTTTACAATTCGATTTATCTTTCTAGTGACACATTCAAAGTGATAGTAATTTCCTTGGCTATAATTATCATTAACAACAAACTGTAAAAACATAAAATATGCAAACTGAAATTATGTCAATCTATCTATTGGAAAAAATGGCAATCACATTAAGATAATTTTTACAACTTCATATATTAATTTATTTACCATAGAAGAATACAGGCAGTACTAGATCAGGAAAGTATTCCATTTCAAGATATAAAGAATCTAACAAAAAACTAACATGAAACTATCAGCATAAGAGGAATGTAATATACTATTCTAGATAGGATGGGTATTTTTTTTTCATTTTGTTGTTAGCACAAAATGTTGAAAGACTTTCAACACCTCTGCAGAGGAGAGTTAATGTAGTAAGTAGTTTGCTTGACTTCAATTAATTTTTAAAATATATTTTTCCTTCTGTCGTACCAGGGAATATAGAAGATCTCCATTGAGAGATATGCTATATGTTAGCACAAAATGTTTAAAGACTTTCAACACCTCTGCAGAGGAGAGTTAATGTAGTAAGTAGTTTGTTTGACTTCAATTAATTTTTAAAATATATTTTTCCAGAATATAGAAGATCTCCATTGAGAGATATACTATAATCAATCTCATAATCCACCAATTCAAAAATTATTTTGATTTCTGAAAGTATTCGTTTATTAACCAGGGAGATGAAACATGTCGTTTAATATTGCAGTGATTTCGGCAGAGTTCTTATTTTTTTTGTAAATCTATGGTATGGATTTATTTCGTATGATACCTCAAAAATCTATAATAGCCTGGACAGGAAGAGACACTCTCTAGCGGTTATTCTGGATCTCGCAAAAGCCCTTCGACACTGTTGACCATAAACAGCTTTTGAGAGATTTGCAAGATCTAGGATTCAGGAGAAATATTTATTAGTTATGTGAAAACTACCTGGGTACCAGAAAGCAACGTGTAATAATCGAAAATGCACAGAGTGACGAAAGAACTGTACAATAAGGAGTGCCGCAAGGGACAGTATTGAGGCCGGTATTTTTTATTATTTACATGAATAACATATTCACCTCACAAACCAACGGAGAAATCATTAGTTTTGCAGATGACACGGCAATATTCTACAAAGACACATCCTGGGAAAACCTGAGAAATAAAGTCAAAAGCGATATGAGTAATATTATAGATTGTTTTAATGAAAAAATTATTAACAATTAACAATTAATTAACAATTAACTTTGAAAAAACATCATTCCTACCTTTTGCTTGTTACTCATCTCACCTGCACAATTCAAATAAAAAACGCTGATGATATTATCACAACGCTGAAGTCTTCAGAATTTGTTGAGTATTTGGGTGTCTACATTGACAAGCACATCCAATGTGATATTCACTTAGAAAAAACCGTAGGTACTTTGAGGAGTATTATTTCTAAATTTCTATACTATAAAAATATATTGATTACTCATCAAATGATTTTTTTTACCACGCATTAATAGTCTAGATTGTCTTATGGAATCTTGGGTTGGGGAGGTGTTGCCAGCAGTTACTTAACTTTCCTAGATATTTTACAAAAAACATCCCCAAATATTTTTTTCAATAAATGTCAAACGTATCCAACGACCTTGCTTTATTCTGAAAGTAAAATACTAGACCTCAGGCAAATCTACTTTCTATGTGTAGCGATAGATCAATACAATAACATAAGTTTTTTAGAAATATTGACCACAATTATATTACCAGAGCAAAAAAAAAACATGATGCGCACTGAATATTCATCAAAAACTATTGGTCAGAGATCTAAGCACGAGAATATTCAACAGTATTCCTAGAAATTTCATAAATTCAACCTCCATAGTATTATAAAAAAAACAGTACCTTCACGAAACTTAGAGCAAAATAATACACAACCTGATAGACCCTAACAAAATTCCCTGTGCTAAGATATATTGAGTGATAGGGAAACAGTACACTATAATGGCCTTATGTCCCAATAATAAGCGTTTTAATATATTGTTCATTAAATATTAATATTAGTAATATTATCATTATTTCCTTTATTATGATTGAATATTATGTGACCCTGTATTTTGTTGTTTTGTTTAAGCACTAGAAAGTATTTCGAACAATCACTAAATTGTAGTATCTAATAATATTTCATAACCACCCTGGCTTCCTAGCCTTAGTAATTCATTTGTTTATTCGAGAATTGAATTTTTTTTAGATCATTCTAGCATATATATATCTTATTATGATGATTATAATGGTTATTGTTGGTATTCATTATT
Source organism: Gonioctena quinquepunctata (assembly GCA_018342105.1). Lineage (NCBI taxonomy): Eukaryota > Metazoa > Arthropoda > Insecta > Coleoptera > Chrysomelidae > Gonioctena > Gonioctena quinquepunctata. The sequence goes on from JAFIRS010001220.1 coordinate 370,368, forward strand.
TTTTTATTTTATAAACTAGTCATTATAATAAAATATTCCATTTGTTATAAGTTTGATCAATTGGTTTCTTTTTCAATCAAGAGAAATAATGATATTTCAAAAAAATTCGATAAGCTACGTGGGAAAAATATTAAATTCAATGAGATACGTTTCAGAGTGACCAAACCATAATTTTCAGACTCCTCCGAACTGAATATGATCACCCGATTTATGGAGGATTTGATATTCAGATAACACACAAAATAGGATTGTTATGAGGTGATCCTGAAGAACTATTCAGAATATACAGTCCTGTTAAAACAAATATAATACACAAGTTATCAACTTCAAAAAAACCTTCAAAAACTTATGCCTCTCCAATTGTAATAATTTTATAAGGATTCTGTGTCAAATTGAATATGCTGGATCATTTATTTTTAGTCACAAAGTGTTTATATTCTTGCAAGTAAAAATTCATAGGGAATGTTGTGTCTATATCTCGTGTGTTGGTGCCTATCCCAATCTGATTCGTGCATTATCGACTTTCATCTGTCATGATGTCATTTGAACCTTAACGACCGAAAACGTATTCTTCTTGTTGCTTTACTTCCATTGTTAACAATTCTTATTGTGATGTGTATTCTCTTATTCAATCTTTTTTCACAAAATATAACGACTTTACTCCCTAAAGATATTCCTGGAGCTGTTCCTCGGGATGAAGTGTCCTTGGAAGATTTATCTGTCTTTCAGTTGGAGATATGGCTTGAGTGTGAGGATTTCAAAAGTTTTTTCTTTATTAGCAGACACAGAACGAGAATTTTACATGAACACTGTTTTATTGTTTTGCGCTACCAAGTGTTCACATCTTTGGACACAAAATCACTACGAATGACAACATTTGATATAAGATAAGAAATACATAAGCGCTTTATGACCAAAAGTAATTGAATAAGTGTATCAAATTTGCGATTTAACATACAATCAATTAAACAATTTCCAATGGAGAGGCAGAAGTTTTGAAGGTTTTTTTTAAGTTGGCAACTTGTGCGGAACTCCCCTATTCTACTTTGGGAATCTGTTGCTTACGTATGCTGTAAGACTAAATATATTAATCCATTCTGTTTGGGGGAGTATTGAATAACTACTGACTTATATTAAACTAGAAATCTATATAGTTTCGTAGACACGTAAATAAAACAGGACATGTAATTGAAATATTTGATGCGTGAGTCACACTCGCACTTGTCCGCTTTTTATTCTGCTACAAGTGAAAGTGGTTCAGGTCCCATTCTATTGAACTGATATACATCAATGTCATTAGAGACAAGGTGGAATGCCTCTTTATACGCATTTAAATCTTGGTGTTATGCAATATCCATATATCCAGGTTAATAAACCATGTATAGATTTATCTGAATATTTATCAAGTCGCAGTCCATTGTTGAATGGATCGAGAATACAGTGCGAATATGTTTTGTACCATATTCAATATGTGCATCCCCACGAAACAGGTATGAAACTTTTCATAACTTTGTAATTATTCCAATTTGAAGCGATTGACACAATTATATCACTAATTATAATAACACTTCTCACTGCTCATGGCTATCTTCCACTTCAATACTAATAGTGTCACGGTTGGGTAATTGTATTCATCGATGAGAAGACTAATTGAATGATTATTATTTCATACAACGTATTATGCAAGTGCTCCTCAAGTCAATAAAGTTGATTCGAGTTGAATATTTGAAAGAGCGTTTATAAGTAGATCGAAACTTTTGATAACCTTATTTTTCAAAATGAATGATTACTGTAAAAAGTTGAAACAAAAAATAAACTAAAATATTTTGATAAAGTTGAAGATTTTTATAGTAGTAGAAATATGCAAGTTTCCTGAGAATAAGCTTTCACTACTAATGGGAGTGAAGAGTAAGAGATATGAATTTTTCTGCTTTTTGAACAAAAAAATTTAAGATTATCTAAACGAAATCTCAATACAGTAATCTGGATTTGAGAGGGACGCACTTATTAGTACTAAATATTTTAGAATCGATGGGTATGGATATAAAAGTGTTTTTACCAACTCTCGGGTGTATTGAGAAAACTTATATAAGGTGAGATAATAGGGATCTCATTTAATTGGAGAGCGATCTGAACCACTTTCGTGGCCTTGGAATTTTTTTACCGACAGTGCGGCTTCAACCAACGACAAGTAAAATGCAGTGATTAGACGACAGATACCTCTGATTTTGAGCCACAAAGAAATCAGTAAATCAGCCAAAAGCTTGAGGCTCTTCAAATAAACCTTCAACATTAGAAAGCAGCCAAAAGTGTGCTTAGAAGAAGGTTTATTGAAGGAAATATCAATATAGGGTTGTTTCAAGAGCCCTGGATTAACAGAGGACGAACACAAAGACTCACAATGAAATCATTGGAGTTACTTTTTTGCAACACGAGCAGCCATATAACTCGCACCCAACATTAAATTTATTCCTGATCCAGAGTCACTGGAGATTTGGCAGACGCCATCGTGGAAGTTTCAACTGAAACAGGCAAGAAGCAGATCGTTATTGCCCCGGCCGACTTCCTAGGGGACTCGCCGACACACTCACTACCAGAGAAAGTCCAATGTCCCATCAGATGGAGGAAACAGGCACCTCATTCTATGCTGCACGACACAAACGCACAAGGTGAGTACTTTTCAGAATATCTGTTTCGTGAAAAAACAACTTTTATGAATGCGATTTGAGAAGAGGTTTTTGACCTAACCCTTGCTGATCCATTTATACCAAACCATATTAACAACTGGCGGGTATTTGATGACTTCTCGATGTTGGATCAACAACACATAACATTTGACCCGGAGTCATCAGAAACACGCTTCGAAGGATACAGGATACCCAAGCTGATCTACTGGGACGCGTTTAGATAGCTTCTCGAAAGACAGCTAGGTTGTTGAAGACAAACTGCAAAGTGTTCGGATGAAAGGGGTTGTTTTTCACCCTAACAGATCCGACCGGAGCCTAGCGGGAAAATCTTCACTACCCACAAGATTAAATGAGCCATCAAAAGCTTCAAATGTTTCAAATCGACCGAAAAGGGCGGAATATTACCCGCCGTACTACATAATAGCCTCGAGATAATGGAGCACTTTCTGAGAACGTTGTTGAAGGCCAGTTTCATTTTCGGTCACACACCGAAAGCCCGGAGGGAGGCTGCAGTAGTGTTCATACCAAAGACTGGGAGATGTCCAGCAGACGAACCACAGTTTTATCCCCCATGAGTCTCACCTCCTTTCTCCTGGAAACAATGGAAAAAATTATAGATTGTAATATAAGCAGTGAAATTCTCTTGTACAGACCGCTTCACGAAAAACAGTTCGCCTATCAAGCAGGCAAATCAACGATTAATGCTCTTCAATACTCAGTTGAAAGCATTGAAAAGTCATACTTATCCAAAGAAATGGCTCTATGTGCATTCATAGATATAGAGGGTGCTTTCCATAACCCCTCACATGACTCCATCATCAGATCGCTGGAGGAAAGGAATATAAAGACCTCACTTATCAGATGGATACATGCAATGCTGGAAAACAGAATCGTTGTAGCTGTTCTCGTAGAGAAAACGGTCAGAATGACAGCAAAGTAAGTTGACCCCAGGGGGGGGTTGAATTTCTTTCGATGTGGCCACTGACCGTGGATAATCTGATGGTAAAGCTATTCGAATCTGGAACGATGAATCAAGGTTACGCTGATGAGCTGGTCGTTACTGTCAGGGGAAAACATGACGGGATAATATTCAATCGCATGCAGACAGTTCAAAACATAATCAGAAGCTGGTGCGCAAAAGAGGGACTAAATCCTAAAAAAACAGTGCTGGTTCAATCCACAAGGGGGCGGAAGTACGAACCGGAAGCTACGGCCCCGAAGGAAAGAATGAACTCTTTCCAAATAAGTCAAATATTTGGGCGTTATAACCGACCAAAGACTAACATAGAACAGTCACGTTCATTCCAACGCTACAGCGGTAATCTGGACGTGCCGCAGAGTATTAATCAAGACGTGAGGTTTGAAGCCAAAAATGATATATTGATCATACCAAACAATGCTCAAATCTATGGTCACCTACGCATCTATGGTCACCAACGCATCATATGTTTACGTACCCCACTGCAATATTAGAGGTTATGCTGAACCTTTCGCCACTGTATTTGTGGGTTATGAAGGAAGCGGCAATGATTGCCTCCAGATGTACCAGACATCTGACTTAAAAGCTGGAGATCTGACTGGAAAATATTTCCCTAGAATCCAGGTACAAACCATCCGAAATTATGCCGGCTAGGCAAGACCTCGAAGTGCATTTTGAAATGGCTGTGAACAGCTACCAAATATGCACAACGAACTGGCCTCAACTATATATAGATGCATCAGTTAGGTAAACTGTTCAAAGATGGACGGAAGGTCTGGTGTGGGAGTAACGGATTCTAATTTCAGGCTCTCTACCTAGGTAACGCTCCGACAATTTTTCAAGCAGACATCCATGGTATAGAAATTTGCGCACAAAGCCTCCAGAGGGCAAACATTCATATCCTCTCTGATAACCAAGCAGCACTAAGAGCTCTAAAGTAACAAATCCAAATCAAAAACCACTGGAATAGGGTTTCAGGGCAAAGACAAGCGAAATAGCTTCTGAGTCTATCGCCAAAAGAGCCAAACAGCTTCTCGAGTTGGACAAGAAACACTTGAAACTGGTAATAGGACTGCTCAACGGACATTGTTGTGACGTTGGATACTGAAACTTCAGAACACCTACTTTGTGACTGCCAGGAGTTGGTTTGCAGAAGGCTTAATTTTCTCAAGGGGTTTTTTCAACGTATTCAGACATCGAGGAACTGATTCATTTCGCAAGGAATCTCGGAATCCTGGTTCTTGGATGGATGAGCGATGATGTACAAAAGACATCTGAAGAGCCATATCGATGCCTATATAATCTACAATGCCAAATTACATATCGTTGTATGAGGAGTTCAATTTGAAAATTATTTTTAATACCATTGCTATTATTGAAATAATTTGCTCAAATCAACCTTTTATCGAATATACTTAACACGATATTCACCTGAATAATTCCTTAAATTGTGAATTTTCCATAATACTTTTCAAGAAAAAATCAATCCGACGAAAAAAAAAGAACTGAAAAGAGAAAAATAAAATAAACCTTTTTAGTCTTGATAAATAAGCTCCTATACTAACGTAAGTAACTAATTTTGAGTCGGCACCAAACAAACAAGCAAATTTATTCCGTAAACCGTAAAATAATGGCAGTGGGGTACGCGGCGGCGGCACGCCGGAAATTGCCAAGTTGATATCAGCGAAACAGACGTGCGTGGTCATGTAGAGAGCGCATTTTTAGAATATTATTGTTCATTGCTGGTTGTTTCACGTTGCATTTTCATGTTATTTTGTTTTGAATATTTCTTGATTTGATCTTCGTTGATTGCTCGTATGGCCAACTCAAAATTGGTTACTTAGATAGTTTTGGAGCTCAGTTATCAAGACCAGAGAGGTTTATTTTATTTTTCGCTTTTCCATTTATTTTTTCGTGGATTTAATTTTTTGTTGAAAAGAGTTTATTTCCTAATTTTTTTGAGGCCAGATCTACAGATTACTGCCTACTTAATTTTTTATCACTCTAAAAATACTTACGTACCTACTTTACTTCAACAATATTTATAAAACAACATTTTTTTTATACCAAGGGTAGGCCTGCAAAAAATGCTGCTCGAATAAAAAAACGATATTAAGAAGAATCTGATGATGAAAAATAATAATAAGCCTAAGCACGAGGTAGCTGCTATAAATCGTCGAGGAGTTTCCTCGACTGTCTTCCGTCTCCATCATCAAATTGGGTCCAGGGCTCCATTATGTTGTAGTGTCATCAGAACTACATATTTGTGCTAAGCTTCAACGAAATCGGTTCACAGGTGAAAAATCAATCATCTCCTATTTTTCAACCCTGGGGGGTGGCATTTTTTCAAATTCAAATGGAACGAATAAATAAAGAATTATCTGATAATCCAGTACAGAGTTATGCGCGGTAGAATGGGTTAAGGAGAAATTCAGTGGGCGAAAAGTCAATCATCCCCTTTTTTCATATCCTTAGCGGTAGTTGTCTTTGAATCTGAAGGAGACCAAATTTGAAGTATACCCTATCCAATGGAAAAAGAATCATCAAAATCGGACCATTCTGTAAAACGTTATGCGTGGTCATGCATAAAAAAAATAAAGAAGGAAAACGCGTCGACTGGAGAACCTCCTCCTTTTTTTTCTCGGTTAGCAAACACAACAACATAAAAACCTACATACACGTGAAAGCCATCACTTCTATTCTGTAGGAGCTGAAATAAACTATTGTATATTCTTTTAATTCCATTCAGTTTCAAAAGTTATTTCGTTTGATATCTCTTCCAGAAAATCATTATTTATGTCTTGTTCTGCGAGATGTTATTCAAGGTTGAGAGCCGTTTGATAAAGAGATCTCCGCTTGAACTTGGCTTCGTGACGTTTCCTGAGATAGAAAAACCCAAAAGACCCATTTTATTCAATAAGACGAAACCGGAGATGAAGTTCGAGGAGAGCGGACCTGACCTTTCTCTACCAGTCAGTTCCAGAATTACCCACACTCATGAATGGATACCAGGTGAGCGAAAAAATGGATCCCTTTATTCCGATCACGTTGAAATATAATGATTTTGGTTATATGCTATTTTGGAGCAGTTCATTGATACTATTCTTATCAAGCAACCATGTTTTGCTCATCCTAATAGTGAGTACTTATACCCAGCGGGCACAAAAACATCTCAGATATGTTAAAAGTACGAGATTTCGAGACATTGAACATCCACTGTGATATTCTGTTTATACATGAATAGAACTTTTATAAAAGATCCAATGTCCGCCTCAGGTAGCGATTTTCATGATGTCCCTGAATGTCATAAAACAGATTCGAGGGAAATATATTTAAGATGATTGAAATTTTTTATAATATATATGCAATTGTATCTCTAGGTAGGAAGTTTTAGTTGAAATTATATTTAGAAAAATATTCATATTCACAGTTTCTTCAGTTTTATCACAAACCAAATTCTATTTGAAAAGTCAATATAATTCAGGTCGCATAAGTCTGCTGAAAAGTTGTTTTTCGTTTTTCAACTCCCCATAATCTGAAAACTAATAAAGGTCCGAATGGAAAATTTTTAAGGAGTACAGGTCGTTTGTTTCAGGAATCTTCAATGATACAGGTTGACCATGTCATTACAGATTCGAACACCCTATAAAAAAATACACATTGTTGCTCTTGAGGTTATATTATGTTTCTGGACTATGCTTATACTCACTTCATTTACGTATTCAGTGATATCAAAGATGCCTATTATATTTCAGTTGAAATGAAAAAAAACTTCAACCAGCGCCGTGAAATCCAAAACAACGCAGAAAGAGAAGGGTAGAATGAGGCAGCTGACTCGAAAAATGTATACATTGAGAGATATTCTGGATAATAAAACACTAAGAGTAATCTACCATTCCTTGGCTGAATCCATATTAGGTTATTGTATCAAGGTATGGGGCGGGCTATTCCACAATAATTCAATACAACTCCAGTCAATGCAAAACAAAATTCTAAAAATCATTTAAAACCAAATTTATGAGCAGTTGCAGAACTAGACATTAGAAGCTTATATGCCTATCAATGCCTGGAATGGATGTTCCACAACGTAAGTCGTTTCCGTCGTCTCATGGAAGTCATAAAAAATACCAGATCACTAGACAAACTTCGAATATATATACCAATGTTCGAAAAGAGTCATACACAAAGATTTATTTTCTTCTTTGGGCCGAAACTCTATAATATTCTACCTCCTGAAATGAAGACAATAACAAAACTCCATAAATATAAAAAACAAACAAAATTTTTCGTTCAAAAAAATCAAACAAAAATCTATCAAATAATAATTCAGTCGATGTGTTACTCAGTACCCACCTATTCTCAAGAACATCTCACTCAACAATAAGTTAATCTTGCCTTCATTGTACCTAATATATTGTTTATAAATGTCTTATACTCATCAAAAAAAAACTATCACCATAAATGAATTTCTGTACAATCTCAATGTTTCTGGAGGATTGCAGACAAGCACAACACAAGCATTCAGTATGCTTAGGTGCAGTTTTGTGGTCCAATTATAAACTTTAAGATAAGTCACTGTATACCATGTTATGTACACTTTTACTCTGAATAAATCTGAAATCTGAAAACCTGAATAACAAATCACTGAATACTGAATGCAGTGATCCATGTGCCATACATGTTCAGAGTTTATTAGGTGTACCAGACTGAATGGCCAAATTGTTACAATGTAACATGACGGGCATTTTTAAATGAAAGCAGAAAATGAGTGGATAGGTCATTTGGACACAGGTTTTTATTATAATGGAATAATATTGGTTTCATTTGCCCATGCAAATATGAGAAAGTTGTTTCAGTTCACCGAGAATTATTCTATCCTGGCTATTCATCAGCTATTTCTAGTCAACGATAAATTTTAACATTGTGCACGTTTACAATGTTTCGCATATTCTGTTATGGGAGATCAGTATTTTGTTTGTCTTTTTTATAATCATTCCTCATATTCAATTTCAAAGTGAAGAAAACAACTAACCTTGTTATATCCAAACTGCTGATAAAGTCAGAACTAGTTGACTCTGATTTGAGATACTTATCATAATTATCACAGTCCTTGTAATAAACGAACAACACAAACATTATTGAAACAGTACTAGCAATTGAATATGGTTTTGAAAAATTATATCACGACCATTGTAGTGATTCAGACATTCAGAACACGTGAACTGATCACTGTTGCCAAGCAAGATTCTCGCATGCAAGGTTTACAAAGCTGTCCACGGACGAAAGTTTGTTAGATTCTACTAGTGTTTTCTGATAGGCTGGTGAATGAAAGATCCTAATTAACAACCAATCAGAAAACAGTACGTGATGTGCAGAATAATTATGTTGCTAAACATCATTAACAATTCTTTGCGCCTTAAGAGATTCCCTCAGAGATGGAGGCATGCCATTGTGGTCATGATTCCGAAACAGGGACAAAACCCGACCTTCCCACAAAATTATCGACCGATCAGTCTGCTTTGCAGTTCAGCCAAGTTGGCTGAGAAAATCGTCCTGCAAAGGCTTGACGAAGAAGTGGAGGATAGAAATATCCTACCTAATGAACAATTTGGATTTAGACGTGCTCACTCCACCGAGCTTCAGGTAATGAGGCTGGTGGAGGACACAATACATCCCTGAATAACAACAACAATGCTCATATTGTCCTGTTGGATATCAGCAGAGCATTCGACAGGGTTTGGCACGAAGGCCTACTCGCCAAACTTATCGATTTCCATTTGCCTTTAAGTTTGGTCAAATGAACAAAATCGTTCCTCTTAGGTGGGACATTCCAAGTCAGGGTCGACAATTCTCTCTCGGATTCGAGAGAAATTGAGGCCTGCGTTCCTTAGGGGACAGTACTGTCTTCTGTATTATACGCCCTCTATACGTCCGATATACCAAGAAGCGAACAAGTGAAGGTCTCCCTCTTCGCCGATGATACGGCTTAACTTTCCTCTGCAGCCGACCACCTGATGGGTGTCGTTCATTTGCAGAATGCATTAGACGACCTCCAGCAGTGGTATCTGGAGTGGAAATAAGGGTGAATCCTGACAAAACGCAGGCTCGATGGGTCGCAAGAGAAACAACCCGGAGAGGGGAGTGACTATCTCTGGAAGGGGGATAGAGTGGTCAGAGCAGGTCAAGTACCTAGGAGTTACTCTGGATCGCCGGCTCACCTGGGGTCCACACGTCAAAATTGTAAGAAACAAAATTGTCAATAAGATCTAGTTAACAGAAAGAGTAAGCTATCACTAAAAAACAAGGTCATGATATACAAGATGATGTTCGAGCCTGTCATTTTGTATGCCTCAGCCACCTGGGGCCAAATCTGCAGATCTAGCATTGGCGTCCTGGAACGGGCGCAAATGCGAGTTCTGCGGATGATAACGAACGCTCCGTGGTACGTACGGAACGATCGGATCCTTGAAGACTCAAATCTGCCTTCCATCAGAAACATCATTCGGGAACGCAATCAGAAAGTATTTGATTGTGAGGGAATCCGCTCGTGAGGGAAGCCACTGATTATGCCATAGACGAACCCTTGCGTTTTAAACGTCCCAGGCACTCTTTGGAGTGATGGATTACCTACTAATCCATACGGAGTAGCGAAGCTGCATCCTCAATAGAAATTATTACTTTTTCCAAATTTTTTTATCAAAATTCCCCCTCGGTCATTTTTTGAGATACACCCCCATGGCTAGTACTAGAGACCGGCCTCTAGTGCTTGACCAGTCAAAATTAACAAACCGTGAATGGCTGAGGCCCACATATTCGAAGTCTAAAGAGCAAGAGCTTGAATTATAAACAGTGATCGGAGATCATGATAGATTCTACTAGTGTTTTCTGATTGGCTGGTGAATGAAAGTTCTCAAGATCCCAATTAACAACTGATCAGAAAACAGTGCGCGATGTGCACGAGAATCAATTTAAATATTATTGTCTGTGTCTTTTCAAATATTTGCCATTATATCAGAAAGTAATGTATATTATATCAATATATCAAGTACAAAAACGCCCACACAGTGATTGGCGACCCCAGAATCCAACAAGAATTTAAAATTACTACTTCATTAATAAATGCGACGAGTGATTTATTTTGTCTTCTACTCTTCAAATAACACAGGAACAGCTCGGTGTTTAGTTTGAAGAGCCAGTAAAAGACAAAGGCAAAATGTTCAAATTATTTCTACTACAGATCGCATACTGTTTTCTGATTGGTTGCTAATTAGGATCTTTCATTCGCACAATCAGAAAACACTAATAGAATCTAACAAACTTCCGTTTGTAGACAGCTTTGTAAACCATGCATGCGAGAATCTTCCTTCGAAACAGCGTTCAGTTCACGTGTTCTGAATGTCTGAATCACTACAATGGTCATGATATTATTTTTGGAAACTATATTCAATTGCGAATGTTTTACTTTTTCAATACTGTTTGTGTTGTTCGTTTCTCACAAGTGACTAAGATAATCATTATGATAAGTGCCTCAAATCAACTAGTTCTGACTTCATCACCAGTTTGAATATGACAAGGTTAGTTGTTTTCTTCACTTTGAAATTGAATATCTATCTCAGGCAGCCTGCAATGTATACATTTACCACACATTCAATTCATCATTTTACATTATTCAAATTAAATGTTTATTGCATTCGGCAATTGCCAAAGTTTTCATCTGAGTAAATCGCCTGAAATTAGGTGGGTGGCGCTACAAAAAAAATTCGAAATCTGCAAAGAACAAAACTTGTTTTTTTTCAGCTCTTAAACACTGTAATTCGTTTCAAAATGGGATTATACACTCGTCATTCAAGGGTGTGGAAGAGGTTGGTTGTTTGGTTGAAAGCTGACGAGCCAGAGACAGGGTTGGCACTTAGCTTCCCTTGACACTGCAACCAGCTGGGGTCTATTGTATCACTCTGTCGTCAGTGGTTCCTCATTCAAACAGGTTTGTGCCATTAATTAGGTCTGGAAGCCTGTTGATAAGGTTCTTCGGATTCATGCCTGTTTCCGGGCTGATCTCTTCAAAGGTTCTGTGTCGCCTACTACTTAGGGCGTCACAGTCGAAGATAATATGAGAGGCTGTTTCCTCCTCTTCATCACATAACCTACACTCCACGGTTTCCCTGCGTACTCCCATGGTGTTTTCTAAGGCCGCAGTGTCCAGTCAACAGACCTATTATTATACGAGCCTTCGTTCTGTTCAGGTTCAGAAGGTCAGCCGTCAGGGTCCGGTTTGGATGCCCTACCATGACTTTGCTGTGTATTTTCCCGACAGTTTGACCCCAATATTGTTGGTGTCTTCTTTTTATCCACTCGTCGATCAGGGTCCTGCAACGGTTTTTGCTAATCCCATGTGCAGGTTCTGGCCCTGTGAATAGCGTTTCAGATGTTTGTCTAGCTAGCTGGTCCGCTTTGACGTTGCCTTCAATGCCTCTATGACCTGGCACCCACATCAAGGTGACCTTGTTGTGTTTTGCCAGCCCGATGAGGTTCTGGAGGCAGTCCCAGACCAGTTTGGACTTTATCTGTATGGTGTTGAGTGCTTTGATAGCACTTTGACAGTCAGATAGAATGTGGATGTGTTTTTTCCTATAACCACCTTCTAGATTCTTCTGAATGCATACCATGATAGCATGTGTTTCAGCTTGGAATATCGTGGAGCATTTGCCAAGTGGTATTAGGTAATCCCTTCTTTGCCTTACCTCATGTATTTCTGCTCCCGTTCCTTCAACTGTCTTTGAACCGTCTGTATACCAGACTATGTCCGCAGTTGATTGTGATTCTATACTCGGGGCCCATCCAGATCCATCAATTCGTGTTTCGAATGGTTTTTCGAATGAGTATAGGAGTTGCATGTAGTCTGAAATCATTTCGAGTTCTTCGATGTTGATCACATGAGTGATTCTGGTATGTCCAGTTGTTCGGATTCTCCAGTTTCAGTCTGTATGCACTCATCCTGGCCTCTCCAATGACATGTAAGTCAAGGGGTTCGAGGTTTAGGATGATTTCCATTGCAGCTGTTGAAGTGCTATTCATTGCACCCGTGATACAGAGACAGGCAAGCCTCTGGATTTTCCCAAGGTTGGTGCTTGCCTGTCTTTGATTTGTTTTTGGCCACCATAAGAGTGAGCCATAAGTTACTCTTGGTCTTATTACCGCCGTGTAAAGCCAGTGCATGGCTTTCGGTTTAAGCCCCCAGGTTTTTCCAAAAGCTCTCCTGCACATCATGAAGGTTATCTTGCTTTTATTGGTTACATGTTGAAGATGCGGGTTCCAGGTCAGTTTCTTGTCAAGAATCAGCCCTAGATATTCCACCTGCTCTACTACTTGTAATGTTTCATCGAATAGTCTGGGAGGTATGAGATCTCTCATCTTTCTTCTCCGGGTGGAGGGAATTAGTGTTGTTTTGTTCGGATTTGCCCTTAGGCTCTCTCTGTTACACCATTCCTCTACTGTCCTCAGTGCATTTTGCATTAGCATTGAGGTTGTTCGAGTATTCTTTCCCTTGATGAGGATGACCAAGTCATCTGCATACCCTTGAGAGTAGTACCCTTGGTTATTCAGAGAAATTAGCAGTCCATCTACAACCATGTCCCACAGAAGGGGGAAGAGTATGCCCTGTGGGGTACCTCTGGAAATTTAACCTGCTCTGTTTCCTCGAACATGTTGGCTTAGACCAGTCTATTGTTAAGCATTGAGTGTATCCACCTGCAGGTGGTTTCGTCAATGCCTCTTCGAGTGGCCGCAGAGACCATACTTTCAAAGGAGGTGTTGTCGAAGGCTCCTTCGATGTCTAGAAAAGTGCATAGTGCAATTTCTTTGTTTGCTAGAGACTCTTCAAGCCTTGAAACAAGCTGATGAAGTGCTGTCTCGCATGATTTTCCTGTTAGATAGGCATGTTGGTTTTGATGTAAAGGGCGTTCTACAAGAGCGGTTTCCCTTATGTTTCTATCTATCAGTTTTTCTAAGCCTTTCAGAAGAAATGACGATAGGCTTATTGGTTTGTATGCCTCTGCCTGGTCGTATAGGTCCCGTCCAGGTTTCCAATAAAGACCACGTTTACAGTTTTCCAGGTTTGAGGTAGCCATCCCAATGCTAGGCTCAGCCTGTACAGTCTGCACAGTTCTGGTGCTAGATATTCAACTCCGCTCTGAAGTAGTATGGGAAATACTCCATCTGGGCTCGGAGACTTGTAAGGTTCGAAGGAGTTCATTGCCCACACTACTTTTGAATGAGTTACCGTTCGTTTAGCCACTTCCCAGTCTGCCCTTTTTGCCCTCAAATGAAGGTTTGCAGTGGAAGAGGTTAGAATACACCCTGTATATACAGTGTGGTCCTTAAGTATGGAATGAATTCATTTTGAGCGTTATTAGGTATTTGTTTAAATAAACCTGAAACAGGTCGATTTCTATTACCAATTTGACAATTTACAGTGTGGACATACTACCCCCTTCTTGCACCCCCTCTGAATTATGAGCACCCCTGAAAAATATTAAATGAGAAGGGGGGTCGCGTGGAACCTTGTTCGGAAGGAATTTTCATTTTCTGTTCAGCCATATTGAGTTTTCCAAATTTGGTGCAATCATAACTGGGAAAATTTATTTTGAAAATGAAAAATTTTGATACTTCACGTAGAATGAAGGAAATAATGTCTCATAATGTTCAGGAAATAATTTTTAATTTATTTTACAAATAAATTGAATGTTCAAAATGACCAGCATTCACTTCTTGACAATGAGCAAGTCCATCTTGGAATTCTCGTACATTATTTTGTAGAATCTCAGGGGTTACGTTTTCCATTTCTTCCGTTACCCTTACTTTTAACTCTGCAATATTGTCTGGTCTATGGAAATATACTTTTGATTTCAAATAACCTCATAAGAGGAGTTGAATCGGGGGATCTAGGCGGCCATTCAATCGTTCCACGTCTTCCATTCCACCTATTGGAAAAAACTGATTTGGATCATCAACATCAGGAAAAAGTCTTTTTAATGTAGGCTGTGAAAGGTTCATCAACAAATTTAGATAAACCTCACCATAAACGGTGCCTTCAAAAAAATAAGGGCCAATTATTTTGTTGTTAATGATACCAGCCCAAACGTTCACTTTCTAAGGATATTGTGTGTAAGCCCCTACACATCCAATGAGGAATTTATCTGCTTCAATATCTACAGTTTTGTCTATTAACCATTCCATTTAAATGAAAAGTAGCTTCATCAGAAAAAACTATTTTGTTTATGAACTGCAAACCTGCTTCCATGCTGTCCATCATCAGTTTACAGAATTGTTGCCTTCTATCAGGATCATCCTCATTTAACTCCTGAACCAAGTGAACTTTATGGGGATGGTATTTTTCCTTATGTAAAGCTCTCGATATCGATGATTTACTTACATTAATGTCGGCGGCAAGTGTCTACTTGTCCTATGCGGATTTTTCTCAATCGCTAACAGTACATCTAAATTTTTTCCTCATCCAATTCAACATTTCGACCTGGTTTTTGAATAGTTTTTACATGTCCAGATTCACGAAATTGTGTTTCTATTTTACTAACTGTAGACTGTTGTCCAGGGCATTTATTATTTAACATTTCACAAACTTCCTTTTGAGTTCTTGTCTATTCTTTGAGTTTCGGATAAATCAAATACACACACAAATCTTTTCCAGCAACTCATAAATATCAAAATAACAGTGTCTACTAGATTGACATTACAATATTTATGAGGGTTTCGTGAATAATTTTTCGGTGTCTTGGATGACACTTTCCTGAAACAGATGAGAAACAGATAGGATTATTTCTGATGGGGTTATTCAAAATCAAAAGTCCAGACAATATTGCAGATTTGAAAGTTAGGATAATGGAATATATCAACCACATAACCCCTGAGATCCTACAAATTGTTGTACGAGAATTCCAAGATCGACTTATTGTCAAGAAGTGAATGCTGGTCATTTTGAACATTTAATTCAATTGTAAAATAAATTGAAAGATACTTCCTACGCATTATATGACATTATTTCCTCCATTCTACGTGAACGAACAAAATCTTACATTTTCAAACTACATTTTCTCAGTTATGGAGGCACCAAAATTGAAAAACATAATATTGCTGACCAGAGAATGAAAATCCCTTTCAAACATGATGCCATGCGACCCTCCTTCTCTTATAAAATTTTGGAGGGGGTGCTTATAATCTATAGGGGGTGCAAGAAGGGGGTAATATTTTCATAGTGTAAATTGTCAAATTGGCAAAAGAAATCGACATGTTTCAGATTTTTTTTCAAACAAATACATAATATCGCTAAAAATGAATTTATTCCATACCTATGGACCGCACTGTATATAGAAGTAAGATGAAAATTGTGGCATTGCAGACAAATTTTTTGAATTCTAGATAAAAACCATCTTCGAGCAAAAATCGAACAGAAGTCTATATTGCTTGTCTCATGCTCTACCAACTCAGCTATAGAAGACACATGATTCCAATCTGCATTTCACGATACCGTTTTTTTCCTACAATTTAATACCAGTTGTTAAAACATGGAAATGAAATATGAAATATCTCCACGCATAGCACTTGGAGCATATCGAACTACACCAGTGGAAAGTCTATACTGTGCAGCCAGCGCACCTTTTTTGGAAGAAAAAAGAACATATCTGAGTATAGTATATGCTACAAAACTAAAGGCCCAACCAAAACATCCCACTTATGAAAATACCCTCACAAACAAATTCAGTAACTTATACGACAATAAACCCAGATCCCCGAAACCGTTTTATGGGAGGATCAAAATTTCCACCCGAAAACTGAATATCACCCTTCCAGAATGTTTTTCCACACTTCTTACCTCCTTTCCCCCATGGACTTTACCCAAACCAGTATGTCTCACTAAACCTCAGCAAATTTCCTAAACAATCAACAAATCCAGCTGTTATCAAAAACAATCTCGGAGCCATACTAGAGAATCATGAGGATTATACTTTGCTGTACACCGATGCCTCTAAAACATCTGGAGGAACTGGTGCAGCAGTAGTGGGTCCCATAACGTGTCATCAATTCAGATTATTCCCATCCACTACTGTTTTTACTGGTGAACTATATGCCATTTATCGTGCGACCATCTAATCAACTCATCTGATGAGCAGAAATTTTTGATCCTGACCGACTCGCTGAGTTCACTGGAGACTCTGCAACTAATCTACCCTCCCCACCCGTTCGCAGTTGAAACAAAAAACCAGCCCCACCTAGCAGAACAGAAGGAGAGCAAAAGAAGCCATAACCCATACAAATGCTGAAACTATAACTCAAGTGGTGGCAAGCGGCTTTCGTTACACGATAAAAAATTGTTTGGAAAGTGCGTGGCAAAATCGATGGCGACAATCAACATCCAAACTCCGTGAAGTGATACCCTCAGTGGAACCGTGGCAATATCTACCAGAATATCGTAGCGAGCAAGTGCTTCTTACCCGTTTACGTCTCGGACACACTCGGCTCACACACGACTACCTCCTCAATGACAAAAATGAACCCATGTACGAAACGTGTAACGAAAAGTTATCAATCAAACATATCCTGGTAGAATGTCCACTCTTCACTCCACAGAGAAATGTTAACAAGATACAGGGAACTTTGGAAACAATCCTAGGTCCAAATTGTATACTCCACAATGTTACAACGTTCCTTGACATCATAAACATTAGAAACCAACTGTGAAAATGTATATAATAATGTTCGCTACTAACCGAAATGGTTGATGCGATTTTTTTTCTCAATAAAAAAAAATTAAATGTAAAATATACGTGTGTTATCAATGGTTATCAATAACACATTTCACCTATGGCGGACGTCGCCGAATATGCCGGCTTCAGTCGCTGTTCAGGCAGGTTCAAAACAGTGATAAATATGAAAAATAGAATTACTCATATATGTCATGAAACGCTTCTAGAAAAAAATTTGAAGTAACTATTCGACATTTTCACTAATAACAAAGATATTTTGGAAAACTAATATACGATGGACCAACTGAGACTAATATTTTTTTTTAAATACAAACAAATCCCATGCATAGACAATTTATCACAAAATATAATCAGTATTTAAAGCAAAAATCACAAATTGCTAAATATAACATTTTGAAAAATTCCAATTTATTTTCTGAAGTTGAAGACAAGACACCTACACTTTACAAGAGCAACATCATCGATGAACTTTCCTGTCTGGAATGTTAATGTTGTTATGTGGGACAGAGATCCTGGTGGTTGAAACAACGTTAAATCCAACACAAGCGTGATTGTCGTCTAGGAAAAAACCCTTGCGCGGTAGTAGAACATTTAAAAAAAACGGTCAACAATTCGAGCTTTGCAATGTCAAAATACTAGAACAGGCAAACAATTACAAAAGAAGATTATTTCTAGAAATGTACCATATAACCAAAAGAAAGGAAAATACTGTTAATTATAAATCTGATACAAGTCAACTGAAATATTTTACAATTAATTTAGGTATTTTTTCCGTTGAAACACCCTGTACCTGATATATTTTAGTTTTTAGAAAATTCACCTGCATTCATGAGATAAAAGGAAGAAAGAAACACTTCTCGTTGTGGGATTGTATTCTAGTTATATGTTTTTTATTAAAAATGTTTGTTTTTGTAATTTTTCCATCTTCCTCCCATTTGATGGATACTTGAATATATACAGTCCTAGTCTGAATGTGCTGCTGAACAAGAAGATGCGTACTACGTTTCACAAAAATATCTAGCGTCATACCAAAGTTATAAAAAAAAGATTTTTTTCTTAAAACTTTAGCACCTTGTAGTTCAACAGTTGAGACCTTTAGGACATATGTTCAAGTGAAGTTTTTTTCTGAAAATGGACCTAAGAATAACATGTATCAACACCCTGTATACTACTTTATTTTACAATTTTCTTATATTTTCGATTTCATCTGTTTCCAAAAGTTTCATAAAACGTTTATAGTTTAGACAAAGATTTCACATTCGTACGCCAAGGGAAAGATTGAAAGATTCACAAAATTTGGAAAGAAGTACAAAAATGTCGGCATTTTTCAAAATCACATATTGTTCCAATCCAAATTCAAATTCTGTCTATATTTATTTTGGAGCTCAATTGTTTCCCATAACTTTCCGGTTTGTGTTCAAAGAGGAAACGATAGTGGATTCGTTTATTCAGATTAGTTCTCATGGGATGATGAAAATCTTGTTTTTATTTGAATGGAGACAATATATAGAATAATAGTAGATTGTTATATTCTTTTCTTTTTTTCAGGACGAATAAAGCATCATGCATATCTGCCAGCCCATATTCATCACATTTTCATTCCTGTATTGATCCATGTGAACCCACCAGTTCATTTGGGATATGATTTATATCCAAAACATTATGGTGGATTCGGTATTGGAACCTATAGTGGGGGACAAGGAACAGGACATGGTTACCAGATAGTATTCAACCACTGATTTTGTGAATGAGTATTTTTCCTTATATTAATAGTAAATAAATAGTAGATTTGACAAAAATGATGAATTAATGAAGTTATACAAACAAAAAACAAAATGTAATTTTTCAGTTGCACAACTACTCGGAAAAAATATTTTAATATTTTCCATAATTTCTGTCTAGAACATTTTGTAATGAATGGACATTTTTATCACTTCACGTATAATGTTATCCCTGATGAAGGTTTGTTCTTGACACATGGTTACTTTTTCAGAAAAAAAAATGGAGAAGACTGAATATTTGAACAATTCATTAAATTATATTTACAAAGCACAGAACATGATTTTCTGTTGCTAATCTGATATTTCAATAACAGTAGGAAATCCTTTGAATGTATTGTTCTCGACATTGATTGCATTTTAATTATATATCAACTGTAACGAAACTGCTTTCTTCTAGGAATATTTCATTAATACATTTTTGATTGATATCATCGAAAAAATTATCGTTTTATAAAATTGTCGGATTAAAACTTGCTATTACTATCTTAATTAGGGTTATCATCTGCAAGGCATTGTCAGATATATACACAATGAAAATATTTTTCCAATGGATATGCGCAATACTAATATTGAAAAATATATATCAGTCAAATTTCTCGCAACCTCCTTCAACAGCAACCTTTGAAGTGGCAAAAATCTATATGACAGAATAAAAATAAACAGAGGAGAAGGTTAGACAAAACGAACGGAATTAGAAAGTTGCCAACTGTATGAAACCACACAATTAATCAGAAAATTAGAAGAAATGGATGATATTATTTCATTTAAGATAACTTACAACTCAGGCATTCATCACTACAAACGATTACAAAAGCGACTTATTATCCATTTTACAATTATTTTTTTCGCCTTACCACTTCTGTTGACAGTATTGGAGCGAATCCAAATAGAACATAATATAGCAAACGTGAGGATAGAGCAAAATAGGTGTTCTATAATTAAATTAAAGAAAAAATGTCCTCAAAAAAGTTGACAAAGCACAAAATATATATTTCAAGACTTACCACTATAAATATTTCCAATTGTTATATTACGAAACAAACTACGTATATATGTGAGAAGCATCAAATTATAGATAGTGACACCTATAGTCTGTGCGGTGAAGCTTAGACCTAATATCGTGGAATTTTAATAGCACGATATTTCGTGCACATTAACAGGTCACCAACAGATGTCAGCATAGGCCAACCCACGACACTAATAGTCGTACTCCTAGTGCGTTCAGGGTAACGCAAAACTAATAACTAGATAAAGATAAATTTGTTACGAATCCAAGAGAGCACCACCATCCGCCAACAGCTGTTTCATGGTTTCCCAATCATCAGGACGGCTTGTGGTCTTTTTCAAATTCGTATAAAATATTTCGTAGTACCGGCAAGTACGAAAATGTGAAGAGCATCAAATTACAGATAGTGACACCTCTAATCTGTGCGGTGAAGCTTATACCTAATATCGTGGAATTTTAATGGCACGATATTTCGTGCACATTAACAGGTAACCAACAGATGTCAGCATAGGCCAACCCACGACACCAATAGTCGTACTCCTAGTGCGTTCAGAGTAACGCAAAACCAATAACTAGATAAAGATAATTTTTTTACGAATCCAAGAGAGCACCACCATCCGCTAACAGCTGTTTCATGGTTTCCCAATAATCAGGACGGCTTGTGGTCTCTCTCAAATTCGAGATATTTGAACGTATTTTCATGAGGCAAAAACGTATCTTGAAAACAATGTTAAATATGGAATACACAGATACCTGTCGTGGTACCTTCAAGGATAACAGAGTGCTTACCGTATATGCTATATATGTTTATGTTTGTGTACTTTTTGTAAATGAGAATAAATCAAATTTTGAAGAAGACAAATGTAGACATGAGTATTCCGCCAGACAGAAATCTAATCATATTGTTCCTAAGCATAGATAAAAAAATACGGAGAATGGGCCACATTACGCATCCATCAAATTCTACAACGATTTACCCTTGAATATCAAAGAAGCCCGGACAAGACAAAATCTCAAAAAATATGTTTTTGATATGTTGTGTAACATTGAGCCATATTCATTACAAGCATTCATGAACTTATAACCGCTCTCGGTCTGGATTAAACTTTGAATTTCCTTGCTACTTCAATATATAGTACTCATTAATCTGTATCTGAGATATAATTATATCATTTCTTCTCCTTTTAGATACCCATTGTATTTTACTTATACCACGTGATTTTTTTATTATTATTTATTTTTTATTTTATATTAAAAGACATTTGTATTGTTAATGTAATCACTTTTCTGACTTGAGTTATATCAATTGTTTGAATTGTAAGCTCCAATAAATCTAGCTATCTATGTTTCTCCAACACTAGCAAAATAATTATGGAATTCGTTGCAAAGGAATTTTACATCAGTAATATTTTTGTTATCTTCATTTTTTAATTCCTTAATTTTTGTTTCTTTCTTCTTTGAGTTCCCAACTTTCTGTATTATTTTCCAGACTTATTTTGCGTTGTTTTTATTTTCATAGATTTTTGTATTGTATTATTCTTTTTTGGCATTTCTTATCATCTTTACTTATTTTCCATAATGAATCCACCTTTACGAATAGCTGGCAATAAACAACTCAAGATAACTGATATCATTTACATAAGAGGTCATTTTCAATGACTTCATTTTTATTATTTTCAACTTTCTAGTTCATATTGCTATATAAGCGTGTTTTTCTAGTTTTTCCAACTATAATTTTCTGAATCAATTTTCGATACTTCCTGGAATCTTCAAGGCATCACCTTGTTGAATATAATCACAGGATACATTCTAAGTGTCCTTAAAACGAAAGTAATTCATCGACTGGGAAATTTTCCAAGCAATTATATAAAGCGTGCCACTAATTGAGTTAATATGAGATATTATATTTGATGGAGTTTTTTATTTACGTAATTGGGTCAAGTTGGAAACTATTCAGGTATAATTCGAGAGACCCTCTTCGACTGCACTTGGAATATGAGAGTTCGCGAAGTGAAAACAACATAAATGGACATCTTCCCTGTTGAAATGGCAGATATTTACATCCAAAGCTAGTCAGGTGCTGAACCCTCATGAAACTGATATTTCTTGTATTACTCCCTAGGAGGTGTGACCCAACGTGAGAATTATCCATTGCTTTAAGAAATGATACTTGATTTGTTAAATATGATCCATTTGAACATTGGAATGCTGGTAGTATCATGAGAAAAAATATTCTTGTAGTATCTTTGTTGTATTCTTGTAGTATCTTTGTTGTATTTCTCACCGTGTCTGTTTCTGGATCTGTTCTTCTCCTAATGCCCACTACTATTTTCTTTCGGCCTCAACAATAGTAGTATGGATGCCCACTGAGTGGATGAAATCAATCCTTAAGTTTTTGAAAAACACCTGTCTGAGTCACAAAAATTTTCCTTGATAATGATGTCGAGTTATATGTCATGTCCCGTCAGGTATAGATACACCAATTAGAGAGAGTCTCTTTATATCTGGTCTATTTTCGTAATAGCCCTTCTTTGTTGTGCCTGTGGCTACCATAACAAAAAAACGTGTGTTATTTCCGGCTTTACCACCATGTTGGTCTACATTTTTTCCGATTGAGTCTCACTTTCGTCATGATATTGTTGATTTCCGGTCATTTTTCGAGTCTAGAATTGACCTCTTTCTCAAGCAGTAGAGTCTTACAGGCGTAAGGTATTCTGGTTTCACTCTATGAGTCAATTGTTACTGTGATGATTTATTGAGAATCAATATCCAGTCTCTCTATGTCCATCCGTCTTGTAAAGAGGCTTAGAGCCTCTCGCATACAATTTCTCATCCCCCCCGTACCTTCTGTGTTCCAGGAACACTATGTTATCGGTATACCCAATAGCTTGGTGTCATTTTCCTTTCAGAGATCCCAGTGGTCCTTCCTTGACCAGGTCTCACGAGACTGAATGAAGTACTTCCCTTAGAATATCCTTCGGCTGCCAGGGCTACTATGGTGTCCTCCATCAGAGTCGTGTGGATCTTTAGAATCTTTCTAGTTTCCATCTTCGAGTCAATGTCACTGTGATGGCTTCTTGAGGAATTATATTCAGTCCCTCTGAGTCCAACCATCATATTACTAGCTCATAATTTGTTTGGATTTTATGATTGGAACAATTTTCATTGAAGTCCTGTATAGTTGTAGTTTTCAATTTGACGTGTAGTTATTTTTTGAAGTTGAAAAAATATATTTGTCAAGACCGAATGTCAGTTTAACTTCGACGAAAACCAAGTTATTTACTGGCCAAAGACAAATTGTTTAATTGAGGAAACAACATTTGGTGACCCCGACGTGATCACGATATGGAGAAAGATCAGAGAAACCGACGAGAAGGAGCTGGTTATAACAGAAATCTATCCTCAGATTTCATCTGGCCAGAAAATTTCGGCACTAATAGTGTAGTTGCTGAAAACGAAAAAACCAAGCTTCCATGTTCTTCTGCTGACGAAAAGACGCCATTGTCGATATCTACAAGGCAAACAAGAAGTTCCAAACATTCCATCGTAAGTTTGGAAAAGAAAAAACTTGCCATAGAAACGGAAAAACGGAAACACGAATTGGAACGGAAGAGAAGCCAAATTCAGTTCGAAATGGAACAAAAGCAAAAAAAATTGATAATAGCATGCGTATCTTAGAAATGGAACAAGATCTTAAGAATGCTGTACTTGATGAACAAGACGAAGAAGGAAGCTGTAGTATCCATTCGAAAGTATATGAAAATGTATTCCTAGCTGATGAAGCTCTAGAAGGAAAACAACGTGAGAAATCTGTGACGGAATGGGTTAAGAACATTCCCCAAGACGAACCTCATGACATTCCAAAAGGTGACAACAAAACTAGAGTCCAAAATTTCACAGAAATCAAAATGCTTTGTGAAACTTTGACAAACGTGCTGAATTCGGTACCTTCAGGCAGTAACCAAAATAAATCTTCAAAAATTTTAGCACGTCACGCGATGGTTAAAGATTTTCCTTATTTCGACGAAATCCACAAGATTGGCCACTTTTTCACAAACAGTTTATAAACATATGCCGTATATGTGAATATGGTAATGAAGAAATTATGCTGAAATTACAAAGATGCTTGAAAGGCGAAGCTAAATCGGCAGTTTCAGGGATGATGTTGACTGCTGAGAACGTAGATTTGGTGATTCATACCTTGGAGAAGCGCTTTGGGAGGCCTGATTATATAATTGATGTGATGATATCGAAAGTGAGAAGTTTGCCATATATCCGGGACACAAATCTGGAAAAACTGATCCAGTTCTCAACAGAAGTTAGCAACATAGTTTCTACAATGAAAACTTTAGATTCAACAGGCCATCTTAAAAATCCCCAGCTGATGAAAGACCTCCTAAATAAATTACCAGATATGTTGAAATTAAAATGGGGGGAGTTGATGATAGTAAAAAAGGGAAAAGTTGACCTGGAAGATTTTTCACGATGGGTAGGTGAAGTAGCGGATGCTGCCTGTTATGTGAGTACACCCCGTAACTACAACAACATCGAAAAATTTGGGCAGTTCAAACCGACCTTTCAAGCAAAGAAACCAGAGAGAATCTTCAGCACCAATCAAATGAATTCTAAAAAACAGTGTTGTTATTGTGAAAAAGGAATCCATGAAGATGGATGTCCTAAAATGCAAGAAGATCATATTGATAAGAGATGGAGGACTGTAACTGGAAAGAAATTGTGTTTTTTTTGTCTCAATAAAAATCATCAGAAGTTCAAGTGCAGAAGAAGAAAGAAGTGTGGAACGAATGGTTGCGAGCTATATCACCATTTTCTCCTTCATAAGGATTTCACGAAAAACCATACCCCATCATATGTTGAAGAAGAGTCGAAAGAAGACAGTTCGGTTGAAATGGTTTGTGCTATGAATCACAATAAGAAAAACATTTTTCTACGAATGATCCCAGTTAGGTTGTATGGGCCAACAGGAAACAGTACAATACTTGCTCTTTGTGACGAAGCATCAACTATCACCTTACTTGATGCAAAAGTAGCCAAAAATCTCGGTTTTATCGGTCCGAAGGAGACTCTTTGTTTGCAATGGACAAACGATGAGATTTCTACTCAGGAAAATTCCTTATGTATTAATGTTGAAATTTCCAAAGCAGGCGGAGAAGGGAAGGTATTTGTCATGAGAGGAGTACGTACTATCAACAATTTATCTTTGCCTACACAAGAAATCATTATGGATGAATGGAAGAAGTATTCCCATCTGAAAGGACTACCGATTGAAGATACCAGAAATGATAAACCCGTTATGATAATAGGTCAAGACAACATAGATCTGATTGTAGCACGACAAATACGAACTGGACCTGAAAATCTTCCTATGGCTAGTAAATGCCGATTAGGATGGGCTCTACATGGCCCCTTTAACGCTAAGTCGAACAAGAAAGAAATATTCAGGGCTCATACTCTACACATATGCGAAAAGAACAATACAGACAATGAATTGGAAGAGTTGATAAAAAACTCATTTTCAACCGAGTCTTTTGGTGTTCTCATCACACCAAATCGTCCAAACTTGGAAAATGAACGTTCCTTGAAGATCATGAACGAAACTATGAAGATGGTAGGAAACAAATATGAAATCGGTCTCCTTCGGAAAAGTGATGATATTCAGTTACCGGAAAGTAAATACAGAGCCCTTCAAAGACTTAAATGTGTGGAGAAGAAATGTCGACAGAATGAAAGTCTTGCAAGAGAATACAACAATAAAATCAGAGAATACGAGGCAAAGGGTTATATCAGAAAGTTGTCTCAAACAGAAGCGGATGTCGAAGGGCCTCGTACCTGGTACCTCCCACATTTCGCAGTTACTAATCCTAACAAACCTAACAAAATCAGGCTTGTTTTCGATGCAGCCGCAAAATCAAATGGAGTCAGTCTGAACGATAATTTAATGGCAGGGCCAGATCTGTTGCAGTCACTGGTGGCAATATTATGGAAATTTCGACAGAGACGATTTGGGTTTTGCGGCGATGTACGGGAAATGTTTCACCAGGTGGGCGTCAGGAAGGAGGACAGGTGCGCCCAGCGTTTCCTCTGGCGAAATTTAGAATATGACCGGAAACCAGACACCTACGAAATGCTCGTGATGACATTCGGTGCAACATGTTCCCCTGTATGCGCACAGTTTGTTAAAAACCTCAACTCCGAAAGATACGCAATCGACCCTGATATTCGAACAGCTACCATCAAGAGCTAGCTTAGCTACGAGGGAACATGAAAACAAAAACGTTCTCCCAGATGTGAAGAGATTTTCGAAATGGCTGAGGCTGATAAGAACCACAGCTTGGTGTCTGAAATTCATAGAAATTATGAAAAACAAAATTAGACATGGAAATGCGAATAATCAATCAGAGCTAACGGCGACTGAAATGGAAGAGGCGGAAAGACGTTGGATTCTTCAAACACAGCAAGAATGTTTCAGTGAAGATATTCAAAGTCTGAAAAACCAAAAACCTCTGAGTAATCACAGCCGACTCCGTTCACTATGTCCAGAAATTAAGGATGGAATACTGATACTTGGAGGAAGAACTAATTTGGCGCCTGAAATGTCCGAAAGAACCAAACAACCCATCATCCTGAGTCCGAAACATGAATATGTGAAATTGTTAGTGCAATATTACCATGAAAAATTCCGTCATAGAGGAGTAGAACTTGTTCTAAATGAAATAAGACAAAAATATTGGTTGATAGATGGTCGAGCTGCGGTGAAATCGATATTTTCTAAATGCCAAATATGCAAGAATGAACGAGCTAAACCAGTTCCACCTATGATGGGACAACTGCCTGCAGCTAGATTGAGCAGAGAAATGAGACCATTCGTGAACGTTGGAATGGACTATTCCGGCCCACTTCATGTTACAGTGGGAAGGAGAAAGGAGAAGAGACGGGGAGTTATTTTCACCTGCCTTGCAGTTAGAGCAATTCATTTGGAAATATCTCATTCCCTC
Organism: Gonioctena quinquepunctata; assembly: GCA_018342105.1. Classification (NCBI taxonomy): domain Eukaryota; kingdom Metazoa; phylum Arthropoda; class Insecta; order Coleoptera; family Chrysomelidae; genus Gonioctena; species Gonioctena quinquepunctata. The sequence continues at coordinate 397,612 of JAFIRS010001220.1, forward strand.
AATAGCGACTCAGCAGTCATGGCCATCATGAGAATGACAGGGAGAAGGGGAAAGCCAAGAGTGATCTTTTGTGACAATGGCTCGAACTTCAAGGCAGCTGATAAGGAACTGAGGGAATCAGTGAAGAATTTGAACAAATCCGCTATGATCGATTCTATGTGTGTGAAGGGAATAGAATTCAAATTCAATCCACCTACCGCAGCCCACATGGGAGGAGCATGGGAGAGGTTGATTGGCACAGTGAAAAGAACCATTGGAAAGGTGTTGCATGGCCAATCACTCAGGGATGAAACTCTTCACACCTTTTTCGTGGAGGCAGAGAAAATAGTAAATTCACGACCTCTGACAAAAGTCTCCACAGATCCTGCTGATTACGAAGCTCTCACGCCCAATCATTTTTTATTGGGTTCATGCAATGGAGAGGGACCAGTACCACCTTTGGATTCCAATTCAACTTTTTTGAGAAGAGAGTGGAGAAAATCAAGAATGTTGGCTGATTCATTCTGGGAAAGATGGGTTCGAGAATATTTACCGACACTATCCAGAAGAAGTAAGTGGATCAAAGACAATAAACCAATTGGAGTTGGTGATATTGTTACTATCGTCGATGAAAATGCGCCAAGATATGAATGGAAGTTGGGGCGAATAATTTCAACGTACCCAGGACCTGATGGTAGAATACGAGTTGTGGATGTTAAAACATCGACCTCCCAGTACAGACGACCCGTTACCAAAATATGCCGTTTAGAGCTCGAAGAAAACTAGTTTTCCTAGCGGGGGGAGGATGTTTGGATTTTATGATTGGAACAATTTTCATTGAAGTCCTGTATAGTTGTAGTTTTCAATTTGACGTGTAGTTATTTTTTGAAGTTGAAAAAATATATTTGTCAAGACCGAATGTCAGTTTAACTTCGACGAAAACCAAGTTATTTACTGGCCAAAGACAAATTGTTCAATTGAGGAAACAACATAATTCTCGCCTCGCATGTAATTTCTAATCGTGGTTCTATACTTTCCCTGTTCCAGGAACGCTACATCATCTGCATTCCCAATGGCTCGGTTCCTTTTCCCAGTGGCCCGTCCATGACAATGTTTCACTGACTGAAAGAACTACTGCCCTGAGGACATCTCAAGTCCTCCAGGGCGCCTACGGTATCCTCCATCATGATTGTGTGGATTATTATATTCCATAGCGATGAGTCTATCTAGGCTGTTCAAGTTTTCTCGAGTCATTTCGGTCTGAGAGACCCTATGATATGGTCTACGAAAATGTTATTGAAACTTTATCTGTGTCCGAAGAGGCCACTAATAATACTTCTCCGTTTTCTAGCGTGTTCTCTACTCTCTCAATCGAGTTACGGAGCAACCAGATCTGTAGGCGTAATGGTTGCACTGCAGTGCCTCATTCCTTATATGACTGATCAGTCTTACGGACTTTTCTGTTTGCAGTAATTAGATTTCGTTCGGTGCCGGTGATTTGTACGGTTCAAATGAACTGATTTCTCATTGCACTTCAACATAAGTTACCGCCTCTTTGCCTTTTTTTAATTTTCCATGAAACTCTTTCCAGAGCTTCTGATCCATTTGTTTTATGTTGAGCAGGTATATGATCAATTAAACTCTGAGGAAGAGAACCCTCCTTCATTGTTTCTCTTCCTGTACTAGTAATTCCCTTGTTTATTTTTGAGGCAGTATATCTATACTTCGAGAACATTATTTGGAGTTTAGCGCTCTCTATCTCCTCACAATACCTAACCCAGATACTATCTTTCTCCAGTGTACTTTTATAAGTGGTCAAGGCATTCTTGTAGTTGTTATACCCTAAATTAGTTGCCCCTCTGCTGATTTTGTTATAGATACTGGACACAATTCCGATGAGACTACTGTTTCGGAAAGTTTCAGGTTGGATCTTTCGCTGAATCACAAATCGTGAGCTGGTATGTCTATAAATAAACTCTCGAAAGTCCAGTGGCTGGTGTGCCCGAAAAAAATGGCTGTTATAAGAACAGTATCTGTTGCAACTCAAGTTCTACTAGGATTACCACATCTGCGTGACAAGCCATTCGAAATATCCAAAAGCCATCTCTTAGCCTATTCAACTGCACTTTGTCGTGGTCTAATATATGGATATGATAATGAAACGACAGAACCTAGAATGAACAAATTCCTACTGGTAAGGAGGCATGTCCAATAGAGGTATGTATGGAAAGAAATGTCAATCAATTCTGGAAAATATGATTGAGTATTTCAGGATAGAAAACGAGCTAACTCAGAAATACTTACAAGAGAAATACTGTGTGAATTTTTGAGAATTGAAGAACCATCTCGGCTTCCGATGAGACACTTATTTTTACCTGTCGGTATACTAATTTATGAATATGATAATGAAAATGTTTAATGGTAAGGAGAGAAATATCAATTAATTCTGGAAAATATGATTGAGTGTTTCAGGATGAAAAACGAGCCAACTCAGAGAGATACTTGTAAAGGAAATACTGTGTGAATTTTTGAGAGTTGAAGAACCATCTGGGCTTCCGATGGGATACTTACTTTCCTGTCGGAATACTTGTGCCTCAGATAAAATCATTATTCATTATTTTATGTCAGAAGAGAATCGCTTTGGACTTTCTGATAGAAATTGTATTGTATACTGAAGCCTTGAACAAGGAATGGTTCAAGAGGTAGAACCACTTGCAAGGTTCTAAAACCCATACAGTTGTGGTAGCAAATAAGTGAATACGTACGTTCAACAGCCGTGAATTGTCTTAAGTCTCCTAAGTCTCTAGAGTTAATTGCTTTTTTTTCACAAATTCTCGACACTCAAACAAATTGTTTTTCCCCCGATCGAGCTATTACATGTCTATCTCTGATTAACGTCCTTTTGGTTGCCACGCTTTGTTGCATTGTATTTTGAATGAATAGTGTCTCGGTAGTGGAGCTGGTGTTTTTTCCACTACTTGCTGTGCGGTCAAAGATGTCTTCCTTCTTGAATGCTTTTTCCAAGGATGTTTGTTTTCTGTGTTTATTACTAGGCATGTTATCTTGTTTTTTTTTATATTGTTTTTCGACTCATTTTTCTCTATGGTTTCGTAATATTGATTGGGATACTGCTAGAGTGGGTTCACGAATCATATAATGGCCTGGAAGCTCATCAGCTTATATAAAGGTGCTAGGATATTCTCATCTCGTAAAATACCTCATTCCCCTCATATTTTATATCTAATACTTTGCAAAATAATGAGACAGGGACAAAACCTTTCATTGTATGATTGAATTCAAAATTGAGAATTGATTCCCATCACTACCTGATTGAAAATGAGTTCTTTGGTTCCGCTTAAAATAGATTATTACTAACACTTTGCAGAGCCTGCTAACTTTTTTCAACATGTTGTAATCTTTGATAATTATTATATGATTTCGATTCAGGAATTGTACTCAACTGATCTTCTTTTTTCAGTTGATTTGTTTTTGTATTGTTGAATAGCAATACCCAATTTCTTCTGGAAATGAATAAAAACAAAAAATTAATTCGGAACAATCCTAATTTCGTGCTAGTTGAATAACGTACCTTTTAGGTAGATTTCAATAGAAATACTACCTATTTGTCCACTTATGACAACAACACTTTCAATAAATTTTGATATATCTTCACCGATCATGATTCCCAGAACCCAAAAATAGCATCAGTTCAAATGTTTATATATACCGGGTGTCCACGGAAGGTGGCTCGCCCCTATAACTTTTGTGTTTTCGGAGATAATGGAATGAAATTTTAAATATTCGTTAAATGCATAAAACTGCATCATTTGACAAGTAACTCAACATCATGCAAATTCCGGATTCACCAGAAGTGACATAAACTTTCGATTTTTAAATGGGACACCTGGTATATTTTCAGTTTTTTGTCTCCATATGACATTTAGAATACAACCATGTATCATTTGGTACTCTTCGTAACCGTTTCCTTTTTTTCGAAATACATTTTTATTCTAGAGGGCTAAGGATACGTTCAAATAACTAATTTCAGTCCTGAAATGTTTGTAAAAATTCAACTTTACTGTTTTTGATCAAACTGTTTCAGCTGTGACGTTTGATTTTAAAATTTTTATACTATTTTTATTTTCGAATGGAAACATGGTGGCTCGTCGGATTAGAAAAAAAGAGCATTTTATTACGATTAATTTGATTCCGTACTCCATTAGGATGTTAGAAAACTTTCGATGAAAAACTGAAAATACCATAACTTTAGAACTTTTCTAAAATGAAGCACCTGTTGAAAATGAAATAATTATATTGGAACTACCTATTCACATATCTTTAGGGTTTCAGATGTTCAAAGTGACCTCCATCTTGTTGCTGACAAAGGCAAACTTTTCTTATTGTTGCTCTTGAAACGTTTCTCAACTGTCTTGGTGTAATTCTATGAATAGCTGTCCTTACTTTGTCCTCTAATTCATGTCGTTTGGCAGGAGGTACATCATAAACCCCGTTTTTAAAAGATCCCCTCGAAAAAAAATCTAGGGGGGTAAGGTCGGGTGACCTGAAAAGTTTTTAAAAAAAGAATAAATAAAGGTATAAATTTAAAACAACCCTATTTTATCTCTCCGGCCACCTAACTGGAGCCATATTTCCAATCCAGTTTTCGTTGTATGTTTCATGCAGATATTCCGTAACTGCCCTCAGGATGTGTGGTGGAGCACCATCTTATTGATAAAGTAATCCAACTCGATTTATTAATGGAACTTCGTCCAAGAAATGCTCAATTTCCTTCGTGAGGAAACTTAGATATCTGGCCCCCGTCAGGACACCGACAAAAATTATAGGGGCTAAAATTCTGTCCCCTAAAATCCCAACCCACCAATTGAAACAAAATCGATCTTAGAAAAGTTCTTTCTCCATCAAGTGTAAATTTACATCGGTGCAATATCGCTTATTATTTCTGTTGAAATGTCCCAAATTAGTGAACCGGCTTTCGTCAGTATACAGAATTTTATATGGAAATGTGTCATCCTTCAAATATTTTCCAAAGAACCAATTGCAATACTCAAGTCTCCTTGCATTATCGTTTTGGTACAGGTGCTGGTGTATTTGATATTAAAAAGAATGATATTTATGTTTCTTCAAAATGTTAGCTGCAGAAGACTTCGAAATGTCACATTCTCTTGCGATCTCCCTGAGTGACGTATTAATATTTACTTGGACGTATGCCAGAACATCTATTTCTTTTCCTTTACTCACAAAAAACGAATCGTTCCCATCATTATCAGGCTCATTTCGAATTTTTTTAACCAGTTTTGGAAAATAGTGTCGGGTCGGGTGACGCCGATCAGGATATCTCTGTGCGTAGAGACGTGCAGCATCGGTTGAATTTTGCCTACACTCTCCAAAAACTAATAACATATCAACTTTATCAGTTCTTGTATAAATATTGTTATTTTCCATGATTTTCAAACAATGAGGTACACAATAACTACCTAATTGACTTTGTAGAAGAGATGTAAAATAATTTGTCGACACGTCAATTTTTACCGCAACAATTTAATGATTTTGTTCAGTTGTGTTGATCACAGGCTACTCGATGATTTTGAATCTTATTTTAATCTCAATAAGATTCTTCATTTAACGAAAGTTCTAACGTTATATTTTCAGTTTTTTATCGAAAGTTTTCTTACAACCTGATAGAGTGCGATATCAAATTAATCGTAATAAAATGCTCTTTTTTTTAACCCGACGAGCCACCATGTTGCCATTTGAAAAAAAATTGTAATACAAATTTTAAAATCAAACGTCACATAGCTGAAACATTTTGATCGAAAACAGTAATGTTGTATTTTTGCAAACATTTTACAACTGAAATTAGTTCGTTGAACGTATCCATAGACCTCTAGAATAAAAATTTATTTCGAAAAAAAAAATAAAAACATGGTTACAAACAGTAAAAAATTATACATGGTTGTATTCTAAATGTCATGTGGAGACAAAAAAACTGAAAATATACCAGGTGTCCCATTCAAAAATTGTAAGTTTATGTCATTTCCGGTGAATCCGGAATTTGCATGAAGTTGAGTTACTTGTCAAAAAATGCAGTTTTATGCATTAAACAGATCCTCCAAATTTCATTCCATTATATCCGACAACAAAAAAGTTATAGTGGCGAGCCACCTTCCGTGGACGCCCGGTATATATATATATATATATATATATATATATATATATATATATATATATATATATAGTACGTTCTTAAAGTGTGGAAACGATCGATTATCTTACGAGTTTATTATTTTCGGAGGTAGAGCTCGGGTCTATTTTTAATTTTCGTTTACAAATTAAAAAAAATAATAGATAAAATAATAGAAGTTTTGATGATCTTAGGTTACGGCAATCTTAAAGAAGTATGGCGCAATACTGCATAAATTCAATGAGATTGGCATTGTTGAGAATAAGCCTAAGAGTGGCAGACTAACCGTTACCGATGACATTCAATTCAATGTATTACTTGGAATTGAAAAAAAACTATCGTTCAATTACAACTTTATCTGGCAACAATGAGATCTGTCGCCAAATTACATCCATATTAAGTTGAACTTATACATGAACTTAATGAAGACGACTTCGATAGACACAAGAAGTGTATAATCAAAATAATGGTTTTTAATTTAATGTCTTATTTTCTGACGAATTAACTTTCGGATGAATGGTACTGTGAATACGCAAATTTGTCGTTACTGGCAACAGAAAATCCCCATCGAACGATGGAAGCTTATATTACCCAGCACCCTCCAAAAGTAACTGTGTGGGCTGGGATTCTCAGGAACACCATTGGGGGACCACATTTTTTTGACGGTACTGTGACAACTGAAAAGTATTTAAAAATGTAGCAAACTGATGTAGTTCCATATTTAACTGGGAAAATTCCGGACATTAATCATCCTTGTCAAATATATCCTACTATTTGGTCCACATTATGATCTAGTGGTTAGATATTTTCCGAGTGAAACCTTTCCCAATCGCTGGCTTCGACGATGCGGTCACATTGAATGGCCTGCTAGGTCCCCAGATTTAGCTCCTATGGATTTTGTATCTGGGGTTACTTAGAAAGTCAAGTATACATAAACCGACTTACCAATTTGAAAGACCTTGAAGAGATCATTCGAACTGAAATTCAACGAATTGTAAATTGTCGATGTTGTCAAACGTAACCCAAGAATTCATCAGATATTGTAAAGTAACCCAAGAAGCTCCATTCGAGCATTTGTTGTGAATATGTTATTTGTTTATTTTTACTAGGTGCTAACTACTTTTAATATTTTCGTAGCAAAATAAATAATGGAATGAATGTTAAGAAATAAGACCTCCTGTTTTCTTTATACTCAGTATACTGTACATATGACGTATGAGGTATGGTTGAACTCAGAAAAGTGTGGGCTTTTAATTTTTGATATGAAAACATAGCTTTCAATTCAAAGAAATAAATCGATGACGTCATATCTTGTAAGGTAGTGGAGGTAAAAATATAAAAAAAAGTGGGAAACTGAGATAAAACATTGACCAGTCCGAGCTTAACCTCCGAAAATAATCAATTCGTGCGATAATGGAGCGTTTTCACACTTCATGAACGCACTGTATATAACGAAATTTGTCAACCAAGTTGGGACCATATTTTCCAACCGAATGGAATGAAATTCGGCACAAAAATATTTTCTGTCAATGCCTCGGATAAGTCCGAGGATGAGCCAAATCGGTCCGGTAGTTTCAAACCGGCGGCTGTTGAAACATAAAAAAAAAATGTCTTTTCATAAATAATAATAAATAATAATAATAATAAATACGCTTTTATTCACACAAATAGAAATACAAAATATAATATATTCATCACATTATTTGTGAAACAAAGCAAAATCCGATAAGTGTATACACACTTGTTTCGGTATGAGAAATATGAATTATAAAAAAACAGAATATTTGAATAATAAACAGGTATAAAATATAATGATAAATTATCAGATACATAGTATAAAAGAGTAAATGTTTAAAAGACAATGTTAGTTTAATAAAATAACAGAATATGTAAAACATTAAATTGTGAGTATTCAAATACAGCGGGTTGAAGTTCTTCTATTTCAATTGTCAAAATAATGATGCACAGATCTACCGTTTCGATTAGGTGATTCCTCAGGTGACGTTTGAATTGGTTTATATTGATCAGTGATTTTATGTTTTCTGGAATACTGATATATAATTTTGGTGCAAGATAAGAGTAAGACCTTTGAGTAGCTGTTTTGGACATGAATGGAATGATATAGTGTTGCTTTTTTCGAGTGTTGTGTTCATGTTCTGGTATTTGGGAAAATTGCTTGTGTAAGTGATGTCGCACACAGGAACAGTGGTAATACAATTGCCTGATATCCAATATTTTCGTTTCAGTGTATAATGTGTCTGTTGGATATCGGGAGTTCTTTGAAAAAATTAATTTCAAGAATCTTCTCTGTATGACTTCCAAGGTATGGAGAAAAGTTTTTGCAGCTGAGCCCCAAACGAGTATCCCGTATTGAAGGTGGCTTTCAACTAGGGAATAATATAATGTTTTGAGGTGATTTTCAGGTAAGAGTTCTTTAAGTTTCCTGAATTTATACAATATTGCTCTCAATATCTTCAACAGATATGCTATATGTAAGTCCCATTTCATGTGTGTATCGATAATTATGCCCTTATCAAAGAGCTTCATGAGCTCTACAACTTTAATTTCCATATTTTTTCTCTGAAATTTACACACAAATCAAAATTATCTGAAAATTACCATTGGTGATAATTAATAATTCTTGTTCACCCTGATTTCAAGTTTAATCGCTCGTGTCAATCACATACTATTTGAGTTTCCCTTCTGTCGACAAACAGAACATTGTATTTGACATTCCTGGATTTCAAAGTTAAATATTAGGTATTATTGTGGTATTGAGATTGAAACCCAAGTAAGTACTGTCTATATCCCTGTGTGCTGGTAAGACTTCTTCCTTTCGATTTGAGTCAGATTTCATAGACAAATTTGGGGAGATTTGGACCGTTTACCACTTTTGATCGAAAAGTTTAAGGTTTATAAAGAACAAAATAATTGCTTTGGATGTGTGTAGGTTATTCCGTGAGTTATAGATTCAAGAGCTTGTCGCGCAAAGTTTTCATTTCGAATACAGATGCGACAAGCTTTTGAATCTATAACTCACGGAATAACCTACGTCACACATCCAAAGCAATTATTCTGTACTTTTCAGGGTATTTGAATAAAAGTTTGTCTTTAAAAAGGTATTTTTTATCAATAATTTCATTTTGTGCTTCTCAGTGAGTACCCTTAACACGCACATACCAATTTTGAATCGATTCAGACCATAATTACAAAACTCGTTCGCCTTCTTGGAGCCGCCATCTTGAATTTGTGAATTTTGACAGAAAACTCAAAATCTCCGACCCCGAAAACCCTCACATACCAATTTTGAATAGAATCGGACCATAATCACAGAAATCGGCGGACAACTTGAAGCCGCCATTTTGATTTTATGAATTTTGTCAGAAAATTCATAATCTTCGACCCTGAAAACCCCCACATACCAATTTTGAATCGAATCGGACCATAAACACAAATCTCGTCCGCCATCTTGGAGCCGCCACTTTTTTTTCTCTTACAAATGCATAATGCATTGTCACGGGAACTATGAACACCTGCCCAATTTCACGTTAATCAAACAACTGGAAGTGGGTGAAATTTAACTTGCAAGATTCGATGACAAACATCGGGACAGGTGAATCTAAGAAAAGCTTGTAAAAAATATTGAAAGCTTTCAGAGAGATTTGAACGTTCCAATTTTTCATTGTAGAGTTTGAAGTTTATAAAAAATTTAAATGCTGTTTGTGTTTTCTAGCGAATAAATATCCAATTTTTTGACACATGATTCATTAGCTTGATTGTGGTTTTTTCAGAATCAATTATTAAATTCTGGAATCTACCTTTCCGACTCGCCGAGTCTCCTTTTTTTGTATGAGTTCATCTGGTGAGAATAGCAAATTCGAGAATTTCTGTAGGGTAGGCTATTTTATACTAACCTCGAAGACTTCATACTAGAAGCTATTGAATGGACCTTTCCATTTAGGAAAAAAAATTCCAAAACTTATATAGGTCGATTGTATTCCATTTGAAACGTCCAATTGACTCAGAATGCCATCATATATTTTTTATTTCGAAAAGATATTGCGGTTGAAAAAGTACCCTTGACGTCACGTTCATCGAAAACTACCCCCTCCATAATCCACGTTCAGAAACACGCACTACTGTTCTTGTCAAAAATATAGCTCACTGCTTGATATACACCATTAATATATAATTGAACTCTGTTTATTGATAGACTCTCAAGAAAAAACTCATTTCAACAACGGGTTTTTTTATTTAAAACATTCAATGTTTCTGAACGGGCCTTCCTTTTGATGAAGACTGATCATTGGCAACACCGCAAATGTTACAGACAGTTCCCAGTTCCCATGATAATATTGTAACGAACCTAGGCCGGACCTGTCACCTCGCGCGTTGCCGTCGACAGCGATGAGATCATCCCCGGAGATATTCGAGAACCATCCAGTCGCTCTGCCACGGAAAACAACGGTCAATATTGGAAACAATTGGAACATGCCAGAATTCGAAACATCGAGAATGCTGTATCGGAGATAAATAGGCGACCCTCAAGTGGAGTCGAGACAGTCTGAACGAGCCCATACGATCGAGCTATACAGTGGAGTAGTAATATAAATTAAGTTGTAGATTAAGTGTGAAATAAATTAGTAGAACCAAGTTAAGTTTATTTACGTTACAATTGGTGTCGGAAGTGAGATTTTGAAAATAAACAAGTGATCGTGGAGTGGATAGTCAGAAAAATAAATTGATAGACCTTTCTGTACGCCCAAAATAGACAGTGGCCTGGTTTTCGCGAAGTGGACAATTGTGCGTGGGAATATAAACTGATACGCTGTTCGCGTGAAACAGAAAATAGACAGTGGCCCGGTTTTCGCGAAGTGGACAATTGTGCGTGGGAATATAAACTGATACACTCTTCGCGTGAAACAGACAATAGACTGGTGGCCCGTGGAAAAGAATTCGCGAAGTGAATTTTAACAAACTGATAACTTTTCGTGTAAAACAGACTGATACCTCGTCAAAGACAAAATGTGTTCAAGAAAAGTGCGCCTTGCGGATTTGAAGGTAGCGGAATTGAAACAGGAATTGGAGGAAAGGGAACTGGAAACAACAGGTAAAAAGCAAGTACTCCAGGAAAGACTTGCAGAAGGACTTATACAAGAAGGTGAGGTCCCCGAAACATTTTTATTCGAAGTTCCCGGAGGTGATTTAAGTTTGGTAATGAATAAACTCGAAGAAACTACTAAATCCGTGAAAGAAGAACTGCAACAAAATTCTAGAAATCTGGAAGAGAAGCTTCCTAGAAATCTGGAAGAGAAGCTTCAAGAAAATTCTAGAAATCTGGAAGAGAAGCTTCTAGAAAATTAAAGAAGCCTGGAAGAGAAGTTCCTGGAAAACACAGAAGGCCTAAAAAAAGAATTGTGTGGTGTGGCTAATTTTCTAGAAGAAAGAATGGGAACCGTTGAGACAGAGATAGATAAAATTAGGGAGCAAATGAACACGGAGGTAGATAAAATCAAAGATGGGGTCGAGGCAGAAATGGACAAAATAAAGGAAACGATCAGTAAGCTGGAAAAACAAATTAATAGTGCGTCCTCCACAGAGATGGTTAACGAAAATGCAATGCTGGACTTGAGTTTGAACGTGGATAAAGTTCAAGAGGGTATAAAAGATGTCAAGGTCATTTCAGAAATAGGAAGCTTTCCATGAAGCCGCCTCAGTTCGACGGAAAAAATCCATGGGCAAATTACCGCCGGCAGTTTGAAGCAGCGGCCAAAGCAAACGGATGGAATGCAGGGAAAGAGCTGTAGCACTGACACTTGCATTACGTGGAGAAGCGACAAATATTCTACAAACCCCACCGCCCAAGAACAGGAGGACTATGATCAGCTGATTAAACATCTAGAATTACGATATGGCCACGCCCATTTGGAACACGTATACCACTCCCAACTGAAAATCGCTGCCAGAAATCGGGCGAATCCTTACAAGAATTCGAAGCTGACATTGCACGCTTGGTTCGTCTCGCATATCCAGCCACACCGGAGAATGTAATGGAGCGATTAGCGGTTCAGGCATTCTTGGATGGACTCCGTGACCAAGAAACCAGACAAGCGTTGACACTAGCTCGTCCGACACATCTC